>JAVDPK010001151.1:176454-186972 GCA_034780415.1 Cichlasoma orientale
TTAAAAAAAAAAAAAAAAAAAAAAAAAAAAAAAAAAAAAGAAAATAACTGTAACTGCAAGAGACACTATGAAAGCTCAGGCAGCTTGTTCCAGTGTAAAGGCGTCCTGGCTGAGGGACTGAGAGAAATAGTTTTCTTTTGGTGCTTCAGCTAACATACAAACACAGAATCAATTTCATGGCAGCTGGTGAGAATCAATATTCTTCAAAAAGGCAAAGAATTCATATGTAGTTTTTTTTATGTTGTTTTTCATGCTGACCGTATGCATGAACAACAACAAAACACATTCACCCCACATTAGCACAAGAAAAATACAGCAGCTAATAACGGAGGCAAAATAAAATCCAGCTGGACATCTGCAAGTGAATACATAGAGATAATTGAGCTGAGGCTTCTATCTCACGCTCTGTGTTAGAGAATACATAAATAGAAATGATCAGATCTGAGCTGCTGCAGCTATGACGGTGGCAGCATTGTTAACCCAGAAACCTGTGTGTATGCAATGCACTGTAAGTGCCCGTGCATGCGTGTGTGCGTGCGTGTGTGTATGGAAATGTAAGTGAGTGGTGGCTGACCCTACGGCACAGACCAGCAATCTGTTCTCTATGAGAAACTGAAAAAGAAACTGCTCTACCGTCTGGTCTGTCAAGGATGGGGATGTGTGAATAAATGTGTGCACACGTTTGTATGCACATGCTCATGTGTGTCTGTTGCTGCTTTGGTCTGTGTATCTAAGCACTCGCATGCATTTGTGTGGGCTTGCTAACAAATAAATGTGTGAGAGCGTGTTGTTTGAACTCAAAACACGATAACACAGCATTTTTTCCACAGCTTTGCCTTTCTTCTGCAAAAATAGGCTGCACTCCTTTCGTTACCTCACATGAATGCCTTTTAAATCTCCTTTGCAGAGATTTGGGTGTAAACCTGTTTCCAGTTGAGAAAGCTAAGCTGTGGAACCACAAACCTAAAAATAAAACTTTGTGTGAGATTTACTAAGCCTTTTATGGCATTCGTTTGCAATGCCTTAGTCCAAATGAGCACGAGTAACAGAGGTCAATGAGAATTTTAACACAAACAACATGCTTTAGAAGACTAGATTTTTTCACATTTTACATTATTAGCAGGCAAAATGACTGACATTATCTGCAAATAAAACACAAGAATCACAGTCGGTATAAAGTTTCAGTAGGAATTGATGCTATACATTCACATGTTGTGCACTGTACCTGTGATGGCGTGATGGGAGAAGGCCTCTACATAGGTCAGGTAGTTGTGCGGACAGTGTTTTTTAAGCCACTTGCAGACATCCTGCTGAGTCCACAGCACCACTGGTTTGGACAGGCTGGACAGCGTAGGACTGGTGTGATACACAGTGAAGGCTTCACCGGGACGCAACTGAAGAGCACACACAGAGGCAGCAGCGAACTTTGTCAGTGAATTCACTCCAGTGTGTATATTGTGAGAAAACAGTATTATCAAGACGACACCAGTGAGTGCATGTGTGCATTTGTGCTTTAATTTCTTGAGGTACTATATTATGCAGTTTGGAACATTGTTTTTTTTTCTTAATTACTTTTTCAGATAAACACCCTGTAATTGCTGTAGCTTACTTAAATATGCAGCATGCAGGATTTTCTCATTAATGTGAAATCAGCTGGGACGATGCATTCTAATGTCAATGTCTGCAATAAAATCAGTTCTGGTAGTAAACCACTCAGCGAGTGCAAATAAAATCATGTAATGGCAAGAAGCTTATTAAGTGTCCATACATTATTATTTAGCCTGCAGTGGAAATGATAAAAAAAACAAAAAAACGCAACAGTGATCATAAGGTTTAAAAGTTTGCAGGCACAGAAGGGTAAGCAGATATTTGTTTGGATAAAATAATCACTTCTTCACCTCTCAATCCAATCAACAGTAATTGCATTCTATACGTTCTATGGGTGTTGATGCATCGTTTTGTGACTGGTAGGATCACAGGATTCTGTATGATCCTGTCATCTTTATTGTCCAGTTATGTGAAAGCATGTCTCTTTTTGTGTCATTCTCCATTTTTCGGACACACCTGCCCCCCCCCCCTTCTCCGCAGGGACTTATTAAAGTCAAAGTCAGTTCTTACAAGCAGAAAACTCAACTGTTTCCTTGTCCCAGCAACTCTCTGTCTGTCTGTTGTGTGACTTACTCTCATATCTAATCCATTCATTCATGCTCTGTCTACGCCAACTCTACGACAAAAGCTCTGGCTGATTTTCAACAGAAAAACATAGAACTCCTGCCAAATCTTCCACTCCATAACTGACCGTATTAAATGGGATTATGTATGCTGAAATGTCACACGCACAAATGCAACTTACACTCGCTCACTCTTGCAGCTTCATATCTAATGTTTCCCCGCCTCTTCCTAATTATTACTGATACAAAGACCAGCTCGCAGAAAGGTGATAGGCACGAGTTTGTTCATAACTAACAAAGTTTACATATTTGCCAGCTACTGTAATGAGATTTCCTTCAATCAATTTAAACACCAACGAGCCCTATCAACTTCTGGCTGGTCCGCTAGCTAAGTGTGTTCTGCTTCGTAGGCCTTAATTGAAAACAACTCAATTTCTCCGCTCCAGTGTGTTTGCTTGTTTCCTAATCACGCACATACTTCAACTTTGACTCAGTGGAGCGCTGAAGCCATTTTAATAACCTAAATTTACAACTCTGGCCCAATCATTAATTGAGATAAAGTTAGGAGAGGTATAGAAATGGCCACTCTTGTAGATGATTGAGTGTGGACAAAACAGAGTAAAAACTGAAGCTGAAATCCCTGCAGAATTAGTCTTTTTTTTTTTTTTTACTATCCTCGTGTTGACGTAGTTGAGTAAATGTCAAAGTCACTGGGGGGCTGTGAGAGCACGGGCTATCAATCACTGCCGTAGATTTAACAAGACCAATAGATTTTTTGCTGAGATTAAGTCAGTAGTCTGCTGTTTGTGCTCTCGGGATGTAAAAAAAAAGGACATAATCATGTGACCTGAGAGTCTTCCCAGACAGCAAGAGGGATTTGATTTTTTTTAAGGAAGTGGTGGTTTTATTTTGACACAAACAAAAACTGCAAGTATAAAAGCCAGTAAGGTGAAAGTATTATTTAACAGTTTTGTGAAAACTCCTATTCCCCCTTTTTTTTCTTAGATGTTACGCAATGCCAAGAAACAGTGCAGCAAATAAACTCACTAAAGACCAAAGACATGCATCTTTTTACACAACAAAACATGTCACATGTTAATTAGTGACATTAAAGTAATGCAGTGTAGCTTTTGTTAACCAAGGACAGAGCTAGGCTAGATGAAATTCCCCTCATTCCAGTCTTGTAACTCTAAACTGCCTGCTCAACTGCAACAGCTTTTCTACTCAATTTGAGCACTCAAAGCATTTTCTTAGTACAAGCCTCATTCACACATTCGTACAAGTGCTTTTTCTGTGCCTAAGCACTTTTAACATTCACACACTGACACTCCGGGCTCGGTGTCTTGCTCAAAGACATGTTGACACACAGTTCGGAGGAGCCACCGACATTCTGATTAGTAGACACATTTTTTAAATCTGAGAACATCTGAGTATCTGTAGTCCCAAAAAGATGACTCCACCAGCTGTAATAATAATTAGCTAAGCCACAGGGGTGCTGGCATATTTCAGATGAAATGATGCAATGAAGGATCATTTTGTACAGTAACAAATCTGGGAAACAGACACAGGTCTCTGTTTGCTTATAAATGCCTCAGCTGTAATAATTAGTTCTTGAATATTTCATGACTCGCATTTGTTGACATTTATTTAACTGGTCATTATAAGTAATGGAACTTTGTGAAAGGCACAGATGCAAAGAAAGATGATAGACAGATAGAGAGGGTGAACAAAGAGGGGAAAAAAAGACAAAAAAGAAAGAAATGACAGTGAGCTGGGACTGTGAAATGCTTATGAGTAATGGCCTTCATTATCAAGGAGCCAGACAGAAGGGAAATGGAATGATCGCTCCCATCATCCCTGCCTGCTCTCCTTTGCCTCCCTTCTTGCTCTTCTCGCTCTGTTTGTTGGCCATCCAGACTGTATCTCCTCTGGCCAGATCTCTTTCTTCCCTGTTCCCTCTTTTACAACTTCCCTCCTCCTTCTGAGACCTACTTCTGTCCAGCTGGAGGAGGTCCCTCGTTTGTTACATACAGAAGGGGGTGGGGGGACAGGGAGCTGGAGTTGGTGAGGGGGCATATGCAAAGTGGAGGCTGTATATAGAGCGGAAGTCTAAGGAGAAATTCAGGTCAGAGAGGAAGAAGAAAAGGATGGAAAAGCAGGAAATACTATACAGTATATGAGTATGTAAATATCTGTGGCTTATACAGTTGGGGTTTAACATTAAAACATTTGACTTTTTATTTGTTACTTAACTTCATTATGTTGCATAAAAACGACCATAACTGTTGATTGCTTTTTAGAAGCATAATCGTAACTTTCTTGCCAAGATTAGAAGATGAAGCCAGTTAGCTGGGTTTACCATAGTGAGTGGAAACAGTCTTTACAGCTACACTCTGTGCGGCTACAGACTACAGATCCAGTCATGTCAAAAAGTTTAAAAAAAAAAGCACATCCCATCATTGTTACAGTACCTATAGTACCTACAGATAAATGCAGGTCAAATTTGTGCCATCTCTTTGAGAAAAAAAGCTACGTCATGTTTCAGAATGTCACCTTTAATAAACAGGAATTGTTCCAAAGAGGAGAAAATGTTGCTTTTTTTTTAATGAGACTGTATTATGAGTTGTATCAGTCGTTCTAACTGTCTTAATGGCCTAAAATGTAGTACTGTTATTTTAATCTATAATTTATTTTTTTGATTTCATCTTTCTGTCACAAGGGCACATAATAAATTATAATGACCAAGTATGCCATTAGGTGCATCGATACATTCAGCAAAACAAGTTCTGTCTCTCTCCGTCTGTTCATGATTTTTTGCATCCTTACACACGCCATACTCTGACTCTCTCTCTCTCTCTCTCTCTCTCTCTCTCTCCACATCACTATTGATCATTCTGTTTGTATCCTCGCACAGCATTTGTCCTCCCAGCTTACTTTGTTCTATCATGTCTCTGATCCCCCCCACCCCCCCACCCCACTTGCTTCTCATAAATTTTATCCACCCTCCTTTCCCCCTCCCTCTCAAATGTTCCCTCCCTCGTATCTTTTTTTCTTCCATGACTTCTGTGCACTGAGCTACTTTTTGCCCACATTGGTGCCTGTGTTTCTGTGAGTGCGGGTTTGCAAGTTTCTGTGCACGTGCGTGCACGCCCTGCCTCCCTGTGAAGCTGAATCAGGGGATTAGCTTAAAGTCAGGGGAGCGTGGGGAATCCTTAAAAATCAGTCTTTGTGACCGATAACACCTCTCTTCCGATCACTGCCTGTGTCTCTGCGCAGCCAGACCCTGCCTGAGATTGATCAATGATGCCACGCCAATTAGCAGTAAAACTCTGAAGGTAAGTGTATGTGAATAAGTGAATCGATGTTTTATAGTATGCGCGTCATGTACTCTATAATCTGTACATGACATGCATACTATAAATGTATCACCTGCTGGCCCTCTCCGCTCTGCAGCTTTTCTAAGCATCACTTTATCTCTTCAATGGACAGCAAACACTCAACCTCTATCTATCCTGTGTGCTTTCCCATCTAAAAAATGACTCTCTTTTTCCCCCATCTTCTGTACAAATCTAACTCTTGCTCTAATGTCATCGTATAATTGGATATTTAATCTGTTTTTCCGTTCACAAAGACCCTGACAGATCCTGTCCCTGATCCTTCATGTCTCTTCACAGTTCTCATTGAATCTTATCCTTCATTCTTCTTTTCTTAGTAACAATGAACCCCATTCCTTCCTTCCCATACTTTTCCAGAGCAGTTTCTGTTGCATCATTTAGCACCCCTGTGTCTCCCATGCATCCCTTGTGCATTTGTGTGTTTGAGTGTGTCACTGTGATTCAGAAAATGTTTCAGAAGCTTTTGTGAGTGTCTACTTGATTGTTCCTGTGAAAGTAACTTTGTGTGAGTGTGCGAACTGTCAACCTCTGTCAGCTTTGTGAAACTCTGCCTTTGGTTGTCCTCAGGACACTGAGTGCGTAAATGGCTTGCACTCATGCAAATATGAACAGTCTCTCAGTGGGTGGACAAAGAGCCAGATGGGATTTTCACAAAGCTTTCTATTTAGCATGAGTCAAACATGTGTCTTAGGCAGGGCAACACACCACAGAATGGCAGGACAAGGACAATGTAGACTACAGTATTTCTGCCTCACTGCAAAGCCACTCGTATTTTTCTCTCCGTGTTTCTGTGCCTGTGTGAACCACTAGCCTTCACTGCATCAGCACTACACTAGCGCAGCCAACGGGCATCAAGGTGGTGCTTTGCACTGGGAAATCCACAACCACAATCACAAAGACTCACAGCAACTGAAGCGATCTGTCTGCTGTGGTGACGATGAAACTGCTCTTTTACTAGTTGATCTACATTCCTGCCCTCACTCACGGCCACGTGCGGCGAGTAGTGACCGAAAGAATAAGACTGCAATTACAAGCAACAGAGATTAGCTCCCTCTTAAGAGTGTCTGGGGTCTCCTTTGCAGATAGAGGCAGAAGGAGCTCAGAGCAGTGTCGATTCTCCTTCACACTGAAAGAAGCCACTTAAGATGGTTCAGGCACCTGTCCAGGATGCCTTCTGGCCAGGTGTTTTAGGCATGTCTAACTGGGAAGAGATCTGGTGGCAGATCCAGAACATGCAGAGATAATATTTCTTTGTTGGCTTGGGAATGCCACAGTGCTCCCCCACAGGAAGAGATGGAGCTAGTGGGTTGGATAGATGGACGGATAGAACTCATAATGAAAATACTAACATGCTGATGATAAGATGCTAAATTGATTACCATGTCTGTCATCTTGGCCTACTATGTTACCACTTTGACATTAACTAATTACCACTGAAAATGAAATACAGCTGTGGTTCACAGGACTATCTGTATTTCACAAACCTCATTAGGATTCATACGCTTAGACCATGAATATCTGAAAAAGGTTTCATGGAAATCAATCTGGATCAAGCTGTGAACTGAGTGACAGACCACTAATATTGAAATCTACAGAACCGTGCCATTACTCTGTCTAAAAACCTAATACTTAAAATGAAGCTTATGATATACATTGTATATAAGTTATTACAGCACAGTAAAAATCAGAGCAATCTCATACATACACAGTGGAGTTTACACAATATAAAACTGTTGATCAATAGGGACGAAAAACAGAAAAGGCCGATCATCCAAAAAAAGAAACAAAACATGACTAAATACTGATACAGTAAAAATATTACTGGGCTATTTCGGTGACTAAAATGGTTAATATGTGCACGTTTTATTTCCAAAGTTCACTCCTTTGTTTTAGCTCAGAAGGTCGGCCTCTGTCTCCAAAGAGGAGAGGGGTAAATTTTTCACTAACTGCTGTTTTTCATTTGCCCACCAAGCATGGCATGAATATGAGCCTTGTTTCCGGTAACAGACTTGGTCCCACTTTAGAAAAAGGAGACAAAGTGGCTGCTATACCTTCCTAGATTGCATTCATGTTATTCCACCTATTCCCCAGTCTCATCTAAAGGTTCACCCACAAGCTGTGAGTCAGACGGCAAAATGAGCCACCCACAAACCCCTCCCTTCACCCCATCTGTCTACCCAAACAGCCAATTCAGGGATGGCACAGAAGGTGCGCCAACTACGAAACAACTAATTATTTGGAAAAATCCTGTCAGAAGGCAGATCTCGATAAGCCTTAAATTTAATAACTCAAAGGAGTATATAACCTCTGTCTCAATATATGCTTTTGCTGACTCCTGTTGAGCCAGCTGCTAATGTGTGCAGACAATAATTCACTTGTGTATAATATAAATTGAGCAGTTTTCAGTGGAATTGTCTACCCGTTTGCAACCTTTTGTAATGATCATTTCTCTGCCTCTTTCAAGGTGCTTTCATTTCCATAAAATTATTAAAAAATTGGAACATAGTGTGCTGTGGTAGTTTTTTCTGTCTTGCAATTAAAAAACAAAAACAAAAAAAAACAGTACTCATTTGCTTTATGTTTGTACTGCCAACTCTTTATTTCTGAGGACATCTTTAGTAATAATGGTCATTTTTGTGCACGCGTGAACACCAATAAATATCAAAGGTTTCTGTCCTCCCACTCTGCTGCCACTATTTTGTCTCCACTGACTGTTTGTATAGCAGTGCATAATGTGTTATATAAGCTTTGTTAAAGAGATCAAGAAAATTCCCCAGGTCCCACCTCATACAGAGGACGAGCTGTGTTTCACTTAACTGGCTTCCTCATTACAGCTGATGTGTGCACAACCAGTGTAATGGAGCATAATTCAATCATCCTGAGAGAACTGCATACGCAAAAAAAACAAAAAAAACAATTGACAGTAAATACACATCCACACATGCACACCAGTGCACACCAGTGTTTAAATATATAGACGCACGAATGGACTCTGAAACATTTTCTGAACGCCCGGCAACCGCGCGCACGCACACACAAATATCAGACAGAGCTGGACGGCTCTCCCATTTGTTGAATAATGTATTAAGAGGCTTGTTGCCACAAGGAAATGATAAGCCTAGCTTCTTATGGTATAGAAGAGGTTTAATTATCCGGTGTCTGTGTAATCACATGGAAACAGCTTCCCACTCGTTTTTCATTAGGCCTTTTATAGCTGTTATAGCTGAGGGGGCACTGTTTTATGAATTATTGAACAAATTTTGTCATGCACATGTACATCTTAAGGCCTCACAGCTACAAATTTTCTTAAAGCAGTGGTGAGACAAAACAAATGTCCTCTGCTGGGCTATCTGGTCGCTTTCATTTGAGGAGTAGGAGAAGAGACGGGAGTAGTTGTGTCATGTGCTGGTTTTTAGGTAAACACAGACAGAAGGAGTTACAATAGTCTTAATATAATTGTTTAGGCTCTCTCTGGTGCTGGACAGATGGAATTTTGCACAAAGTGATGTGTGAAAGAAAATGATGCTCTCGCTGCCCTGCGTAAATGATATTGCTGAGAGCCGCCAGACAGGCATTCCTCATCCATCAGTCGGCACTGAAACGGCTTTCATTTGTAGTTTTATTCCAGTCAGTTCCGTTAAAGCTTTTCTGAGCTTCGGGACTCCCCCAAGAAAAACAAACAAACAAACAAAAGATCTCAGACATTTAGGTCACCGTAAACAGCAGGCTCCTGGGAGCCTCTTTCCTGTGCAGTATGTGCTTGCTTGGACTGTACAAGCATGGTTACATCAGAAGCCAGTTCTCACACCATTCCTACATTATATAATCAGTTTCTCTCTGGTGGTATCCACCACACACCAATGTGAGGCCAGCCAACATTACATACTAGATTAAACAATTAGTCTTCCCGTTTCCCTCTAGATTTGAGTGTTTTAGGTGACCCCCTGCTGCTGCTGGTGCACATTCTTTTGTCTTGTCTTCTGATACACTGCGTATGTGGACAGGTTCACTGCACCACTCTCTTCTTCATAAAGTTAGACATTGCTTTAAAATTACATCTTCAATTAAAAAGTTTAATTACACTAAAGCTTTGCTCAATGAAATTTCTCCCATTTAAATTATTTTACTAAAACACTTCACTATAATGTAATGTGATGTAACACCATGCAAGTGAAATGTAACATTGGTTACAATTTCTGTTGTACTTAGCCGGCGTTACTGAAACTTAATAAGAATAAGAATAAACTCTCATACAATGTGAGAATCTGTTTATCAGAGGAAAAGTGTGATTTTTAGGACACTCGAGCTTAACATTAGTTGGCATAATGTTAGCTTATAACCAGCTGCTGTTGTCGTTTAACCAGCTCGTTGTCAGCTGTTCGGAGATGGAGGATTGCATGTCTAATCTGCTGAAATTAAGTAACTGCGCCAATATCGGGACCAAGTAAGCATGTTTATGTATGTTTTTGCTTGTTAGAGCCCTGACTTCAGTTCAGAAGATGAGGCTTGAGGGGAGGTGGAAGAGGATGAGGTAGGGAAGAGGGAGGAGAGAGAAAAGTGGAGGAGGAGGAGGAGAGATAATGAGAAATAGATGATAAAATGTACAAATGAACAAATCTTAAATGGTCACATATAGTATAAAAGAGCTACTTCTGATCTTTAAATTAAAACGAACTTATAATTGACACTTTATACACTTTAATTTTAGATATTGTGCACGACATTTTAGATCAGTAAAACCAAGCATAGTTTGTGCCTCTTTCTTTTATTGTTATGATCCATCCGATCCAATTCATTGCTGCCACCAACCAACTCATTTTGGTGATCTATAATTTGTTTCCATAGGTAAAAACACACTTCAGAGTCATTCACATGTGTGGCCCATCTAAGTGATGTAACCACATTAGTGTTGGTTTAAATGTAACAATTTTAAATATCACATATTGAGTGTT
>JAVDPK010001151.1:217104-236465 GCA_034780415.1 Cichlasoma orientale
GGAGGAACCCAGGGCCAACCGCACCAGCATATGGTCTCACAAGGGGTCTGAGGATCTCATCTCGGTACCTAATGGCACTCATGCTACCTCTGGCGAGCACATGGAGGGCTGTGTGGCCCTCTAAAGAAATGCCACCCCACACCATTACTGACCCACTGCCAAACCGGTCATGCTGAAGGATGTTGCAGGCAGCAGATTGCTCTCCAGACTCTGTCACGTCTGTCACATGTGCTCAGTATGAACCTGCTTTCATCTGTGAAGAGCACAGGGCGCCAGTGACAAATTTGCCAATCCTGGTGTTCTCTGGCAAATGTCAAGCGACCTGCACGGTGTTGGGCTGTGAGCACAACCCCCATCTGTGGACGTTGGACCCTCATACCATCCTCATGGAGTCGGTTTCTAACACAGCAAACCTTCTTGCCACAGCTCGCATTGATGTGCCACCCTGGATGAGCTGCACTACCTGAGCAACTTGTGTGGGTTGTAGAGTCCGTTTCATGCTACCACAAGTGTGAACGCACCACCAACATTCAAACATGACCAAAACATCAGCCAGAAAGCATAGGTACTGAGAAGTGGTCTGTGGTCCCCACCTGCAGAACCGCTCCTTTATTGAGTGTGTCTTGCTAATTGCCAATTGGTCTATTCCATGTGCACAACAGCATGTGAAACTGATTGTCAATCAGTGTTGCTTCCTAAGTGGACAGTTTGATTTCACAGAAGTTTGATTTACTTGGAGTTATATTGTGTTGTTTAAGTGTTCCCTTTATTTTTTTTTTGAGCAGTGTAATAATAATAATAAAGTGACCTAACTTTAGTCTGTAATGTTTTGACAAGAAGTTGTTATTTTGTTTACTTGCTGCTCAAGCTGTTCAGTCACTTGTCAGATGCCTGTGGGAGTTTTAAGAGAAATGAAGTGAAACTCACTGCAAACCAGCGCTCTATCAGCTGAGTTTGGGGATTTTGCACACAGGTGAATTCTAATAACTGTTCATGTGTCACAGGGAAGGTGGTTAAAAATGTGTTATCAGATCAAAAAATATGTTGATTAATGTCCAGAGTCTGATTTTAGTCCTTGCCCGTGTTAAAATTGTAAAATAAACGAATGCTTTCGGTAGGCATGGTAAGCAAGGAAAAAGGCGGTGTTACAGTATGATTTGACTGAGCACTTCAGGATGTTTTATCTATCGTTGTGTTTGTTCAAAACATTGAATTTTTATGTAATTATATTTTCATGTCTTGTCCACATAAATTTGTTAGAGGTCTAGATTTGGCTATGTCTGTTTAGAAAGACCTGACAGTGTATATAAACTCATTGTCAAGGATTATCCCATGATTTCTCATGCAGCGATAATTTTGCCTTATTTCCATATCTTTCCCGAAATGTGTTTAAAAATACTTTCCACTGTTTACCCCCAAACAATTTGGTTTCTAAGACTTTTTTGTCTTTGTTGTGAATTAAATGTCAAAGCAAACTGACTGCACACTTTTTTTTTTTAAAGCTGTGATTTCCCACACTTTCACTCCAAGAGTCACACGCATTCATCCTCCCATGCAGTTCCCATGCAGGGTCAAAGCTTTGACTGTTCTCTGTGGGAGTTTTTGTGTGTGTGTGTGTGTGTGTGTGTGTGTTTTGTTTTGGGTTTTTTTTTTTTACGTTGTAGCCTGATTTTTTGCTATCACAACAAGCCCTCGGAAGTTTGAATTTGTGGTTTGGATAAATGCTGCGCTGTATTTTTCAAACGAAACCGAAAGGATGGAGGCAAATGATTGATTGCAGAAGTTGTCCTTGACTTGATCGGACTGGAGTTTGGTGAAATCCTAAGCCCGGCGCCAGTAATCCATGACGGGGAAGGAAATAGGAGCAGCAGTCAGTTTGGTAATGCTGGAAACCACGGAGCGCCACATCGGAAGTCTACCCATTGCCGTGTTAGATTGTCCACTACAGGTAGTGAAAAAGTACTGAGGCGGGGGTGGGGGGGAGATTGGAGCTTACCATGAGCGAAGCCGGTCACGACTAGAGATGGGTTTGCTCGTCTGAAGATCCCGCAGAAAAACATGATAAATGGTAAGCAGAGTTTTAACATCTGGTGCGTATTTATGCAGCAAATGAGCTGATGATGAAGAGTGCAGACGGGTGTGTATTAATGGGGCTATTTCGACTTCGGTCATGATGTCATGTGGCGCAAACTGACAGATGCTTTTAACGCACTGTGCGCCTCAGTGGGAGCCAAGCTGAGCAATGATTCATGGTCTGTTTTCCGTGGTTGCTTATGAAGAGTTATAACACTCCTGTCTTTCATAGTGTCTGACCGGAACTCTGCTCCGTAGTGTCCTGGTGGCTGTGTTGTTGGCCTACTCCTGTGGGAAACGTAGATGTAACTATAAAGAAATATTGGGCTCCTACACTGAAATCATCTTCGTTGAGCTGCAGAATCTGGTATGATAGCATTTTCTGATAAGACAATGGGATTATATTGTAATTCATAACTGACTTTGGTAGATTATTTTAAATTACTGTCTATATTGCATTCTATTTACCGACATGCCAATCTAACATTTAATGGAATCAGTTGCAGCTGTCATGAAGCTTGTGGGAATTGTGCTTTAATAGCATGTGATAGGCTGCCCTCCAGTGTTTGTTCTTCAAGTCAAGCTCTTTATTTTGTCTTTTGGCTGACGAGCCAAATTAATTTCTTAAATAACCCTGTATTGGATTATTTCTTTTGCAGAATTTGACTGTTTCACTCAATACATTCAAGGAGAAAGACCCTTGTCCCTCAGGAAAGGTAAATGCCATAACATCAGGCACACTTTCAGCACCATGGACAGGGTAATAACAAGAACCTGACGCATGTTCTACTACATTCAAGGGCGAATATAGAGAAAGTTTTCAACGTTCGGCTGATAAGCTAGATGGACTTTTTCGACTGTTTCATTTTCTACACTTTTGGGCTGTTATCTCATGGCAGGCACGTCGCATCCTGGCTTCCATCTATGGTATGACACAGCAGATGCGGTGTCAGCGGAGTGGCAAGAAGCAATCTGACCTGGAGAAACCAGTTGAGAGGATGGAACAGCTTATTGCTCAGAACTGCAGTCCGCAGTATTTGGTAAGATGACTTTGAGCTATATTTCAGCTTCAAAGCCCACAACATCAACACCACGGAACAGTGAAATAACAAGCTAAACAACTCTTGTGTTATTTTCCTTTTGCATGTTTTCAGGGAAAGAGAGCCTCTTGTTCTGCTGTCCAGAAAATACGAGGGAAGAAGAGAAAAAGGATAAGGTTAATCCAAGTTATCAAGGCGCTGATCACTTGCTGGCAGAAACTTCAAAGTGTCCATGTGCTTTCAAAGTAGGAAATGCATCTCCCTAGTTTCTGTAAGCCTGGGCTACTTTCTCATGAAGACATAAAGTGAATTTACACATGTTCACTACTACAAATAGCTAATATTACACGTGTCCAATCGCTGACTGTATTTAGACAGCTGTTTTTCAAAAGCAAAGTCAGTAATTTGTACTGTTGTCGAGTTCTCAGTGTTTTGTATATTAAAAGCTACACCAGTATCTGCATGTCAGCATTGTTACTTGTTTTATGGAATAGCTTTATAGTAAGTAAAGATAAGCTAAAAATGATCCACAGTGCCTTCAGACACTTCTAGAACATTTTAAAAGTTTCTCCTGTTTTACAAACTGTTATGTTTTGTGTTTTAAAGCCACATGCCATTATACCCAACGTGTTTTTTCTCTCAGAAATGTTGAGTATATGCCACATAATAAAATTTATACATGCCTGATTCATGACTTTCTGAGAAGACCCCATATGGTTGTTGTTATTATTATACTCATTAACATTGTTAAAAACAATTAAACAGCTTACAGCTTATTTAAAACGTTTTTTTAATCATTATTAAGGAATAAATGGGAGCTTTACCAAATGCCATGCATTAAAAATGACAAAATATCTTTATTGTAAGGAACAGAAACATTGAAGCTTGTTTCTTCCAGTGAAGAAGTGGAAACTTTTGTGTTAGGTAGTTTGAAATTTTGGCTAAAGTAAATTTTGAGATACTTCGTAACTCGCGCTAACAAAAAGACAGGAGGTTGAGCTGGAGGTGACAAAGTTGAAGATGTTAAGATTTTATTGGGAGTGACAAAGATGGACAGGATTATAAATGAGTACATCAGAAGGACAAGGTTGAGCAGTTTGGAGACAAAGTTAGAGAGTCAAGGCTGAGCTGGTTTGGGCATGCGGAGAGGAGGGACAGTGGGTGTATTGGTCAAAAGATGCTGAATGTTGAGCTTCCAGGGGGGAGATAAAGAGGAAGACCTTTGAGAAGATTCATGGATGTAATGAAGGAGGACATGCAGAGGAGGGTGCTAGGTATAGGGAGAGATGGAGGCAGATACTCCACTGTGGCGACCCCTACAGAGAACAGCCGAAAGAAGACGATCTACGAAGATAAATATTTCACAATTCATTATATACATACACAATTCATGCAATATGTATTTATTTTTGTATTATACATATACAATTCATAAACGTTTTAATTTCTTAATTTATGTATTTTTTTATTGTGTGAAATGAGGCGGACACAAATGCGTTCAATGACACTGTTTCCGTCCGGAGCGAAAGAGATGTTGCACAACTTCTGCCGCACGAACGACTCGAAACGTCAACAGCTGGATGTGCGAAGTGTTGTGAGAGATACCTATTTCAACAAAGATTTTAAAACACTATACCTATAATGTTTTTGCCATGTTTTTCAGTCACAGAGAACCGCAGCTATTCAAAGCATTAGCGTCAAAACAACAGCGCCACTCTGCGTTTGACCCTTTGAGGAAATCCTTTTGAGCGTTCCGCACTTCACAGGTGAGAGCGGAGTTTAGTTAGTTTGTTCATTTACTTGGTAATTTCACGTTAAGTCTCGTTTAAAAGACATGGCCAGCAGCAGTAGCGGTGGTAGTGTGGACATGGATCCAGATGTTGCTCTGAGGCTGTTTGAGGAGGGAGCGACCCTCGTGCTGCTGGGTGTTCCTCAGGGTACAGAGCTTGGGATCGACTGCAAGAGTTGGCAAGTGGGTCCTCGCTTCCGGGGTGTTAAGATGATACCCCCAGGTCTGCACTTTCTCCACTACTGCTCGTCGGGCTATGGAGGACAAGTTGGCCCGAAGACGGGCCTCTTCCTCTCTCTCAAACCCAAAGAGGTCATACTAGCCAACTGGGACGCCAAAGAAGAAGATCTGGACTTCTCAGCCTCCAAGAATGAGCAGGAGGTGAGCCGAATTCGTGCCAGCTTGCGAGAGCTTGATCCTTACCTGGGTCCCTATCCCTATGACGTGATGAGAAAGTGGGTGTCCTTCACTGACCGCATCAGTGAGGAGCTGGCCAAAAACTTGCAGCCTCTCTCAGGTCGAATATGTGCATTCAGTGACGTGATTCCCGAAGTTCAGTTCACACACACCAAAGACAGGGCAGAGCAGCCGAGGAACGACACGGCCTGTCAGAGCATGAGAGAGGGACTTGACAGGCTCCCCAAGATGAAACAGAGGGAGGGAACAGAGTTGCGCTTCTCTGTCATCCCTCAGAAGACCTACCCTCCTGGGGCTACGCCGGCTGAGATCACCAAGTGCAGCATGGACCTGAGCTATGCCCTGGAGACCGTGCTGGAGAAGAACCACAAGCAGCAGCCTCTTAACGTGCTAGGTATGTGTTACATTTGTTAAAAATGGGTTACTGTTGGATTCATTATGTAAGAAAAACTACTGACATTTAACTCCTCTCTCAGGTGAGCTGCAGTTTGCCTTCGTGTGTTTCCTCTTTGGAAATGTGTACGAGGGCTTCGAGCACTGGAAGTGCCTCCTCACTCTAATGTGTCGCGCAGAGGAGGCCATTCTGAAGCACAAGGAACTCTATCTGGGGCTCATCGGCGTGCTGTACCACCAGCTTGGGGAAATACCTCCGGACTTTTTTGTTGACATTGTGTCACAGAACAACTTCCTTACCTCCACACTGCAGGTAGATGCACAACATCAGACTGTAATTGTGTTGTAAAAACTGTCAGTCACTTAACAGGCTAAATAACAGGCAGTTATAAAACAGTCAAATTATTTTCTGTGGGATGTTGTGATATTAAGAAGTTGTCAAAAAAGCATTCTTGCAAATTAATCTTAAGTATGAACAATGCTGGGCTGTCACAGTGTAAAATAAATAGAAATGGAAGCAGGTATAAACATTGTTTTCTTCACATTTAAATTATCCACATATAGGTGGTTTGATGAGACTTTAATTTGTATTTTCAGTGAATCATTTCAGTCAGCTTTCTTCATGGGTGAATCAGTCAGTGAAAATACCGCCACTGGTCAGCAGCTGGCCAATCAGCTTGTGCAGCATACTTTTCTATTGGCCTTGGGCCATTGGACTGTTGTTTATGTTGAACCCTGCATTTATTCTACTTAAGCCCTGACAGGGGTTGAACCTGGACCCTCTGTGGAGTTTGCTGCTCTCTATGCTCACACTATTTTTATGCGCCTGTTATCTGTGGACAGGGTTCAGATAAATCAGTACAACATACATTCATAATCCTGAATGATATCCACGACACACAGAAATGCCTGCAAACAGAAATACTGCAGTATCAAAGCACGTGAGTTGTTACTGTTGCCAAGGACTTTTGCATTTACAGTTACCTGTCATAAAATCTTTGATTTCTTTTGTTCACAGGATTTTTTCCAGTTTACCAGTGGGCCTGGTGTAGACGCCACCCTGCGTAAGAGAGCAGAGAAATTCAAAGCCCACCTGACCAAGAAGTTCCGCTGGGATTTCGAGACCGACTTGGATGACTGTGCGCCTGTTGTGGTGGAGCTGCCTGAAGGTGTTACAGTGGACTGAAACTACTCTGTGGACTCAGTGTTCACCCGTAAACAGGAACACAGAAGGAGAGCCACAAAGTATCTTGCTACAGTCACACTAGAGAAAACAGTGGTTGGAGAACGTGGCCTGACCAAAATTATTGAAAACTTGTGATCTCATTGCATTTCAAATAGTTGCTTTGAAAACAGGAAGCAAGTGTGCAACCACTTGGAGACTGTTGCCATCCTCAAAGTGATTTTGTGAAGTCAATAAAACGGCAATAAGAGGGAGCCAGTGATTGAATGGGGTCATGTTGGCAATTACTTGTTTGTGATAATAGGACAATTGACTGATAAATTGGCAAAAATCGTAAGTGTGTGGCCGACTACATACACAGAAATTCACATTACCTACTTATATTCAGGGTCCAGCTAAAACCTCACAAATTTAAAACAGAAATTCAAAAATCCCTCCACAAATACTCTGCAGGACGTGATATATAGGTGCTTTTCAACCATGCTTTTACATAACCAGCTGGCAACCAGTGAAGAAGTCGAGTCCCCATAGAGGCACGTCGCAGATGAGTCCATCAGTGCAGACTGACTCAGGTTGTTTGCAAAGTGTCTGCATTTATAAATGAGACAACCGCTACCTGCAAACCTTCACCAGTCTGAGAGTGATTGCCCACAGGTTGCTTCCCACCTGGTAACCTGTGCAAGGCTGAGAGTACTGCACACTCAACTTCTGGTTGGTCACTGCAACTGCTTGCAGTCGGTCTTCAACCGATTGCAACCGTGTTTTTTTTTTCTTAGTCATAAGAAGGTCATAAGCAGTCCTCATAATGTTAGCTTGTGTAACTCTAGTAGTTTATTAGAGTGTATTGAAATTCTAATACATGAGCTGCACTACGTCTTATTTTTTCCTCTGTTATGAGGAAAGCAAGTGTGGTATGTAGTTATCTGTAGTACTGCAGTCTTGGCAGAGCAGGAGCAAACGAGAGCAGTGCTTCTCTGATGATGTTTTCGATCTCAGCAAGCATCAGCTTTAAAATGACCCCCTTGTATTTTTAACTTTAGTTGGGCCGCTGTTAAGACAGTTTGGATTGTAACCCTCAGTCAACCTTATGAAAAAAGGTGCATGAGATGTACAATGTTTTCTGGGGGTGGGAGTATAGGTTTTATAACTCATAAATTAATGTTTTTTTGTTGGTAAAGAACAATTTTGTAAAAAATTAGACTAAAATCTTGTTTCATTGATTGTTTCTATGTTGCTTTACTTTAATCCATTTAATAAAAACACCACTTCTGAAGCCAAGTGGCCGTGTGTGTCTGTGTGTAGGCTCCTGCCAGTGTCCACTAGATGGCGTACATAGGCTTTTTTTTTTTTTTTTGCAAAGATCTGCAACCTCATCAGGTCCTGCAGCATCATGTTTGCAGGTTATCTGTTCTACAGTCAGTAAAAGTTGCTGTTTTTGGTAGAAAGGACTAAAGATTTATGAGGAACACAAAATAAGTGGTACACCAAAATAAATTTATTAGCTGTGATTAATTATTTCTCTAAAAGGAGAGAAAGGAAATATAAAGGTTCTGCAATAACAGTCTCAGAAGTGACAAGGAGATGATACAGAAAACTTGTTTTACATCCACCTTTTCTTTCTCCGCCTTTTCTAAGTGTACTTAATCCTCATCTTCACACACACACACACATACATACAGCAGATTTTGTGTTCTCCTGTTAGTCCATTGATCTGTTCACCTGTTCATTTTACTCTTGCACCTCTTGAACCCTTTTCTCTCCGCTTATTTGACATGCTCCATTGGGTCCATGAGCCAATCTACAGCTATAAAGCTGCTGTGAAAAGGACAAAAGTCATTTAATGCACTTATGGGAATCAATATAGTCTGAGCCTGTTGATGGAGATCCAAATGCCAGTACAAGAAAGCCATTCTCTTCCGGGAAGACAGCTGGTATTGTGAAATTGATGGTAACAGTGGGCTTTACGCTGAAAACCCCCCTTTGAAGATTTACGCAACTCTTTAAAAAAGATCACTTCATGTTTGTGGTCTGCTGTGAGACCACTGGGGCCCTGCGCTGGTTGTTATTTTCCTTTTGAATGCAATTAGATGGCGAGTATGGCTTGGAACACATGGCGGAAACTTATCAGCACAACATGGAAGGAAATGTATGCCAGTGATTTGTAGATGTATTTTCCTCTCCGGGGATGAAATACTGTACATTGTCGATGAAGACAGTCGCAGAAATGACTCCGCTGGGATGTCTTTGGCATTCCAGCCCCTCTATTACTGCTGGAATTACAGTGTATAGCAAGTCAGCGGATAACTCACTAAGGGTCCAGCTTTTCTGTGCCACATGCACCCTTTCACCCTCGATGAGCGCTCTCCTTCTGTGTTCCCGGTATGGCAACCATTTTCCTTTTAATCTCTCTTATTTGTTTTGTTTGGTGTGGCCACCCTGGGGAGCGAAGCGCACAGGGAAACCAGCTGCATTGACTATGCAGAACCTCAAAAGCCTAGCAGACCCTGTCAGTCATGGTGGAGCTTTCTCTCCATCAGATGTGAGCTGGCCATTTCCATAGGGCTCACAGGCCGCTCGCTCTGCCAGTGTAAACACAGGCCCCTCTGTTTCTTTTCAGTCCCTCACCCACTCTCTCCTCCCCTCTTCACGACAGATAGGAGGATAACAGTTAGTGTGTGTGCGATTTCTTGACCAAGCACCGACTGGCTGCAGTTAATGAATTGTGGACTAAACAAATCAGATGTTTGATAATGTGTGCACTGAACTGCTCAATTACTAACTCTTACTTCAGACATCTGCATTAAATGGCTAATTCTTGCTGTTCTCCATGGTGGAAAGTCACAAATAAACTAGAAGATGTGCAGGAATATCAGTATTAACAGAATCAGTGCTGGCTGACAGCTGTTTTTATTTACATTTTTGTATATATCTATATATATATTTTAAATTTCAGGTTCTCTCTGCCTGTATGCAGCTTAAATTGTTGCAGTTTCTCCTCTCTCTCACAAAGTCAGGTGGTGTCTGCATGTTTCCAGGACTATTTTGAGATATAGCATTATTACAACAATAATAAGCATGTTAAAAAACTAGTATTTTGGTCATTGTTTGTGTCCTGCAATTACATGTAAGGAAAAATTATGATGTTTACATTGTAGGTTTTTACTGTGCTGCAGAGATTGCAAGTATAACTGGAAGTTTGATGATATCATGTGCATCTGTGGAATGGATTTAATTCCCTGCTCACACACACATCAGTTTCCAGTGGCTACTTTTTCTCACTTTTTTTTGTCTTGGAGTTTGGCATCTGCCTCGTTGGTAAGTATATGCTGATTACACAGGCACTTCCATAATCTCTCGCTTCTGCAGCGCTAGCGGGACGGGGCTTCACATGTCTGACTCGCATGACCCAAATGTGATTCAGGCACGTGTACATTTTCCCAGGATGCATATAAGAGTGCGCGGTCTGGGCGCGTGCACATTTTGAACCCAGACATATGGACGGCGGGGGTGGTAGGGGTGCTAAAAGAAAGGATGAATGAGGTTAAAAATCCCTCCTGGAAAGTTCATACACATCAGCGGAGAGAGAGTGTGTGAGCTTGTGAACAATATGTTCTGTTATAGTGATCTGCTGAAGTGATTAAAGACAGGAGCTAAAAAGAAGGCAGTAGACCTTTGAGATGTAGGCAGCAGGCATCTGTGTGCCTTTCTGATCATGTGCAGCATAAGGACACAGCAGCTGGCCAATAAATTTCCCAGAGTAAGCAACTAAATTTGTTGAGGTGGAAAAAAGTGCAGGCCACGATTAGCACATTCAGACCCTGCAGGACAACAGCGGCAGAGATCACCTTCACTGACATGTCTCAGTCTTGTCACAGAGCTCATAAAAGTGTCTACACCTGTGCTGTATATCATCCCCGAGAGCTTAAATAAACATTGGGCGATCATTTTGAATCAAACACAGATTAGATAAACCACAGCAAAGACCTTTCCTGGTCTCTATTCCCCATTCACAGTTCATCAGATATCTTTCACTCTCCCCCACCTGCTCTTCAGATGACTGAATCTGACTTCCATTTTTAGTGAGCTTGTGTTGTCTTTGGCCGTGGCGCTCAGAGCATGAACTCTGGCCGACATTGTCACAGCCGAAAGGATTTGAATACCCCTGCACCTCGAATACACACAGATGCACACACAACCTCCCTCAGCAGCTTACCTTCTTCGCTTAACCCTACATTTGATTTATTTTTTAATTGTTGTGTGTCTGTGTGTGAGACGGCCCTGAAGTGGAAGTAGAGCCCTGGTAGCCAAAGACCCAAGGGAGAACCCCCTGAAAGGCTGCAGCATGGAGAGGAAGGGCAGGAGGGCCATATGCAGATTGGACCTTTCAGATTGCTCTCTGAAGTGGATAAAAACTTTCATCACTCATAGTTTTCCAGTGGGTCTTAAAGTCATTCCTGCTTTAGCATTCCCTTTTAAATCATTTTTCTTCTCTCTCCCATCTGCCACCTGCACTTTTAAAATCGTCGACCTCATTCTGAGTTTTCTCACAAGCAAACTTGGTTCCTACATTTTGTTCAATGTCAGATTTGTGCTCACTATCACTGCTTTGCATTGACCTCTGCTGGTTATTTATTTATTTATTTTTTCTTATGGCAATGGAATCAGAAACTCTCACGAAGCTACAGTTGTGGCCAGAAGTTTACATACACTCATCATGGGCATGAACGTCAGGATAAATGTGAGCTTTAAATGATTTCTTTGAACTGTTCTTTTTCCAGGGTGGAATGATTGTACAGCATTTAATGACTTTAAAAACTTTAAAGCTGGCTAATACTAAACTTCTGGAAGGGCCTTCCTAAAGCCCTGACCTTAACCCTATGGAAAATTTGTAAACTATGTTTAAAAGTCGAGTCTATGCCAAGAAACCAACCAATTCTGCCAAGAGGATTGGTCAAATATCCAGCCAGAATGATGCAAGAAGCTTGTTGATGGCTACCAAAAGCTTCTGGTCAAGGTGCAAATTGCTGAGCAAAATATTAGTGGGGGTGTATGTACATATTTAACCCTGTGTGGATTCGAGAAAATCAGAAATAAATTCAAACTTGTGCGCTCAACTCTTGCTTTTAAAAGTCATTAAAGATGTACGCTGTACAATCATTCCAGTGTGAAAAAAGAACAGTTAAAAGAAATCATTAAAAGCCCCAAATTCCCCAAATTACCGTGACATTCATGCCCAATGATGAGTGCATGTAAACTTCTGACCACAACTGTACATTTGTTCCTTCCTTAATTGTGCTTTAGCTCATTTTAAATGGGCAGGATTTTGTGAAACAAGCAGCCTCCACAGTTTTATTCCCACATTTCTTTAATGCAACTGTAAATCTGGATCTTTCTGTCTCCTTTATGTACTTCTTACCCGTCCCACTCTTTCCTACTGTATTCCACTTCCCCCACTCCTCTGAGTTGAGTTATTAGACCATCATCGATCGTAGCAGAGCAGGGAAAGTCACTTCCCCTCTACTGTCAGTATTTTGTAGCTTGCTGTACCATTTCTGCTCCGTGTTTGCTGAAATCTATGCGTCCCCAAAATTCCCTCATAATCATTAGCAGACCTAAAGGAAACATCACTTCTCATCAGGGTGTTTATTAAGTAAATAACTCTTAATTACCATATTCTTTAAAGTCTTTCCATCTCGCCTTCCAACTCTAACTCCCCTGTGTCCCTGGCCAGAATCCTAGACTCATCCCAGCCCATCATCCCTAATCTGAGTGCTAGCTGTCTCCTTTCCTCTCCTGCTGCTGTCACCACTGCTATTAAGTCTGTCTAATTGAAGAGGCTTCTGTCAGTGTGTGTATGTGCATGTGAGTATGGGTCCATGTTGTGGCCAGGCTCACTGGAGCCAGGTGGCCACGTGTTTGGCTCACAGGAGAACATTTTTCTATCAGTGTTAAACCATAGGCTATAAACTCAGCCATGTGGTGAACACAGAGAAAGATCTGATTTGATGCCAAAGACTTGGCAGCTGATGCACAGGAATACATCAGATATAATCAGGAATGGAAAGTTGGCCAATTATTTAAAAATTTGGTAGATATGGCCAAAGTGGTTTGAGCTTTTTCCAAGATTTTAATGAAACTGCAAGCAAGAGAAGATGGCTCCGGACGAGTGTCTAATGGATAAACACTGCTGAGCTGCACGTGAGAATTCGCTGGGTCTCGATTAAGAAGATGGGCTCTTGAAGCTGAAATGCGAGTGTGAGTGCTTTATAACAAACACAACAGATACAACTGCCAGTGTTAAATCATCTAGATTAAAAAAAGAAGTCTCGAGACTTCAACAAATATCCAACAACATGTTAGGTGTGGTATAGTTGTGGTATGTCAGCTTAGGATAATTGAGGGGCTCGAGTTACTCAACCTAAATTACAAACAACTTGCAGAAGCTGCTCATTCGCCGTGATGTCATTTAAAACTGCAGCGCATCTTTCTGTCACAAACACATTTAGAAACATCTCCCTTTCCCCTGCAGCCAATCGTGAAGGAGTATCAGTCACATTTATTCATGAACTCTCTTCACTCTCTCTCTGTGCCGTCTTCTTTCTCCTAGAGTGGCTTTGTCTGAGGCTGCTCGTGATGTTTACCTCTCTGACCCAAGACGTCTGGCGAGTAAACAGATACTGGCTCCTGTCATAGTCTGAACCAGGTCCATGTTTCCCCTTCAGGGCCTTCTCCTTGTCCAGATTACCAAGGAACCACAGCTGGCTAATGAAAGTCAGGAGTGACTGCCCACAGCATGCCTGTGCAAAGACTACTGCACTCTAGAGACCACTGCCACAATATAAACATTACTGGATGGAACCCAAGAGCATGAGAACATATTTGTGATTAGAACATCAATATATTTTTTATTGTATATTAGTCAAGCCATTGGTTTGCATGCTATATTTATGCAAATAAATACATAAAATTAAGTCTACAATTTTAGTAGTGTTCTTCGGGTGAAAGGGACCTGCATTTCTTTTTAAGTTGTTTAACCCACATTCAAAATGTCTATATAAATGTCTCCTCAGGACACAGTCATACATCCACATACTGAAACCCCTTTTCAAAACCAGAGGGGAGTATCCATCTCTCTGTTCAGGCTCACAGGGTCTTGTTCATGTAGATTCTTGAGGGAAGAAGTCCAGTTCAATGTAAACATTTGATCTGACAGCACCCTCAGTCTCACGCAGCTGGCTCTACAGAAAAGACATTGAGTATGTTGAGTAGGGATGCAGAGTGAAGATTTATGCTTTATGGTTAATGATATTCTACTCCCACAGCTTCCAGTCTGCATCCCTTCCTGCACCCCACCAACACCAGGGCTGCTGGGATTCATGGGTAGGCAAACAAAGACCTGCGCTCGGGCGGAAACATGTGCAGGGATCTGGTTGAATTTAATGGTCAAAGAGGGGGATAGAAGGGGTGTTTTTATACTGAAGACCGGAGTTGGCTGCCCATTCCCAATATAAGTAGTGCACATAGATGTCCACTCTGGGCTTTACTGATGTTAGTCTTGTGTTTACAAGCACAAAAATGTAAACGTGTACTCCTTGACTGGCTGACAGTGGTTCCTGTAGGCTGCTGGCTCTTGTTGGGTGAAACTGGTTGCAAAGAAGGTGCTGTACCAAAAAAATCTCCTCGTGATTGTTTTGGATGCTGGCAGATTGCTGCAGTTGCCTGTAGTTTTTCATGCTTGTCTGCAAATACTCACTAACTACTATTCAAGCGGTCGTACAACTTGAAAATGTACGATGCAAACTGGAAATGGAGAGGGTTCACCTTCAAAGTAAAAGTTGTGCCTCAGTGCTGCAGCCAACATGTTTCAAAAAGCACAAATTTTACCTTTAAGGCAAATTGTCTCCATTTTCACAGTTTCACACCAGCTCAGAGAGTAGCTGTTTCTAAGACATGTCCGCCACTTCCATGCAAACTACAGGCAACTACGGAAATATGGTGGCAACCAAAACAATCACAAGGAGGTTTTTGCCAACTGGTTGGGGAGTACACATTTTTCCCTAGCAACTGATGGTTGCCAGGTGGTCACTGACTACTCTCTAGGCCTGTGTGACTGGGATTTAGCAATCATTTTCCCGGCAACTGCCATCAACCTGCAGCAAGCACTCGCAGCTGGTTTGGGAATACAAATTTTTTCCTCATCACCGTTGGTTGCCAGGTGGTTGTGCACCAATTTCTGGGCCCATGTGACCTTATTCACTTGATCCTACATCATCACCATGACTGTCACATGTTCAAAATGGCAGACAAGGTAACATCACGTGGTTTGTGGTCACATCTGCAAAACCTCAATGCAATACACTGATTCAAAGCAGTCTGTGGTGTTCAGCCAACTGTTTTGAGGGGAGGATCACACACACACACACACACACACACACACCCACACACACACACACACGGCTTAGCATTGGTTCTTTATGTCTAAATAAAGGCTATTTTTAAGAATGTTTCTCCACGGGTCTGTGTGTTGGTATTTATTTGTTTCTTTCTCTCTCTGGTTTAATCTGAAAGGCAGTGTTTCACACTTCTTTTGGCAGCCCTGTTAGTCTCATGAAAGCAATGGAATGACTGGCAAATCAGTAGCCGTCACACCCTACCAATTTGGAGTCCAGCTTTTCACACGCTGATTTCACACGCCCAGGATTGACCTTTGTCTCCGGCAAGGACATGGAAGCACATTCTAAATGCGCTTGTTTTAGTTTTTGTATTAAGAAGAAAAGATCTTAACGTTTTACGAGTCAACATATACGGATGATAGAAAGCAATGAAACTGCTTTTCCCTTTGGGATGCGCTAGTGGTGCCTGTATGCTTTAGGAGCTTTCAGAGCTAATCTACCAGAATTCCTGACTGGTCCGGTTGGGAATTGCCATACCATACCTCACTTTCAGCAGTAGTGCTGCCACGCTAAGTGGAAACAATCAGCCATAAGTTAGATGTCTGGGGTCACCACTGCAGAAATTCTTGCCTTAATATCCAATAGCCTGGAAAAACTGAAAGAACAGAGGTTTGCACATTGGGGGTTCTTAATCCAAACCACACAAATGTACTTACATGTGCATGCATGCACTCCATGTCTTTCTCCCACGTACACTAAATGCAC
Organism: Cichlasoma orientale; assembly: GCA_034780415.1. Lineage (NCBI taxonomy): Eukaryota > Metazoa > Chordata > Actinopteri > Cichliformes > Cichlidae > Cichlasoma > Cichlasoma orientale. The sequence goes on from JAVDPK010001151.1 coordinate 233,158, forward strand.
ATACACATACCCACACATGTTTGACTGGCACATGTTCTATGATTGCTGTAGCATATATCCTTCATATCCTGTCAGCTAAAGAATGAAGATTTGTTGAGGTTCCTGGATGAGTTACTAAATTCAAACTGTCACTGCTATGGAATGTCCTTTTTATTTTCATTAAACAAAATCATCTTCAGAACAGGCAAAGTGTAAAATATTGTAAAAATACTGAACTCATTACAAATATCAACAAAAGTAAGAGATGAACGGAGCTATGAACAAAGGAAGCTATTTTCCTTTTAAAAGTATTAATCAACAGAATTCTTACAGATACCAACAAGGGTTTGTTCTTAACTCTAAATTATTAAGTGGGAGAAACAATGAACTGGAATTAACTAGAAGAAAGTTCATTAGTACTACATGCCTTCAGTGAAAGCTTAGATAGCTCAATAGGCATGAAGGTATTTAATATGAATAATGGGCTTGGGGTCATGGGATCATGGTTGGGGTCAAGGACAAAGTCATGGGGATCGTGGATTTACCACATTCACACAGAGTTTTCTGATGAGTTGCTCTGTTTTGATAAATTGCTAGTGACGTAAAGGCCAACTGCAAGCTGTACAAGGCCATACTACCAACTACTGCCCTTTGCAAGAACTTGCCTAGAAAAGCCAGGATCTTCAGGACAAAGACATCTATGGCTTGTGCTCCATGCTAAAGAGCGAGGCCCATGCTCTTCTATCTTGTAAAACCACTTTGTATCTCAAAAGGCCATAGCAAGCTGCTGTAGTGACCAGTCTGGCTCAGAGATCCTTTCGTTTCATCATTCTAGCATTCTAATCAACAAATGAAACAATGAATGCAACAATGGCTGAAGATCTTGGCAAGCGACCATTGGAGAGCTGAATTATTGGAGAAGCCTGCTGGTTAGGGTTAGTTTTTTTTTAACCTAGTATGGGCCTTTGCCCTCCTGCTATGCTTTAAAGAAACAGTACGGAATATCTGACCACTAGATGTCAGTAGATTCAGTCAACTGAATTCTTACCACTCCCAATTCAATTGTGTCCTAGCTACAGTGGCTGCTGTAGTTTTTTTTTTTTTTTTTTTTTTTTTAGGTGGGGGTGAAGATAAACCTTGTTTTTTTCAAACTCCATGTGTCAAGGTCTTTAACATCCTTCTTTCTCTGCAACTGCTTCCATCCGGGAAAGGCACTCTGCCAATATTTACTTTCATTTTATCCTGACGCCAGTCACACTGTCTCCTTCCTTCGTCTTTCAGCTTCTTTGGTGAAGGGGACCCCTTCTCAGATGATAAAACATGATTGCTCCAAAGTTCACATGCTGTAGAAATTTAAGACAATTTGGATAAGAAACAAAAAAAAGAGCAGTTTAGGGTCTGGAATGGCCTCTGTGTGATACTGCCATGCCGATGTAACTGATGATTATAAAGTTAGATTTATGGACCTAGTCATGGATGGACTCCTTACACTGCCTCTACAGTGACTGGAGTACCTTTTTAAAAATATGTCATACGTCAGAGCACAGCACATCATAATAAAAATGGCTTCAGTGCCTCAAAGCTATTTAAGAGAAACAACTCCATACCCTTCTAGAGAAAGTTACTATACAGCTTTTTTTTTTTTTTTTACAAACCATTTTACAATCAAAACTACTTTATAAATATATATAAAAAGCAAAAGCTGCACCTGATTTAAACCTGGTTTCCACAAAGCTATTTATTTCCATCAACTTCTGTTACAAAATATCACATTTTCATCAAAATACCAGCCCAGACTTGTTTCCACAATAAAAAGTTTGATTCTTAATAATTATTTTCATGTTGCTTTAACCTCTGAAATGCCTGGCTTATCAAGCCTTGATATAAACTAGACAGCAATGTTTCCCCCCTTTTAGCATAATCTGCACTAATAGTCTATATTTTAAAAGTAATTGTTTCATGATCTACCTTTTGCTGATATCAAACATTTAATACTTGGTTAGGTGCTCATCATATAAATGAGAGTGCTCAACCATAGCTCAGACTGTGCATAAAGTGTCTCGAGTCCCCTCACCATGTATCACCAGGATGAATTTCATATGCACACATTAGACCTTATACTCGAAATCAAAACACTTAAAATGCATAATATATTTTCCCTACAGCATTACACCAAGTCCAGACTTGGTCCCTCTTGCAGTCAGGTGAAGAATTCCATTCTTTATTAAAATATGAGATTTGTTTGGCTGGAACTGTGTCATACAAAGGATTAAGTTGCGAGACAAAGGGGTCTGTTTAAACTTCACTGTAAAATGTAGCTCTTCTTTAAACCAACACGATCCAGCTCGCGAGCTAAATCCATGCATTTTATTAGTGATTTACTGACACTGATCCACCAATCGAACATAATTGCATTCCAAACTATATTGTGGCAACAGTCCCTCTGTGCTTTGTAAGATCCAAGTGAGACTTGCAGGCTCCCCTGAAAGTAATGTATGCACAAGCGTGCATACTCAAGATTTTTCAAGGCCACGGTGAAGCGCTATACAGGATGGTATGTAGAGTAGAGGCACTGGTGGCAGCTGTCGTGTGTTTGGTATGTCCTCTACCCATTACAATAGCATGTATAGCTTTTAACATGTCATTAAAACATTCTTCATGAGTGACAACATGAGGTCAGGAGACATGACAGCAGATATCACTGTCTCATTGAGCCATTGTTATATCGACCAAATATACAACAACAGCAGCAGGTAGTATCCAAATTGTATGACACTATCCAAGTTGTTTACTATCCAATATGCTTAGTACTTGCCTGTCCTCACAAATGTAAGCCGTGCAGAGCTCATTGCAAACAAACAAACAAAAAACCCTCCTAGGCTTTGTGAAGTGAAGATGCTGCAAAAAAAAAAAAAAAAAAAAAATCATAGTTCAAGAGCCACCTTCTAACCCAGCCCTAATTAATGCCAAACAATTTAATGTAAATAAAAAGCTAAGATTTTGGTGCCTGGTGAGGGATGTTCTGCAGGTCAGAAACTGGGGGAACTCAAGAGGGGGTAATTATTAAGAAGGAAGTGGGTGAATTTAATAAAAATCCCCCCAAGAAATGCATTTAGATTTGTGTTTCAGATTTCCAACGTGGGGGTACAGGACTGCACATACACATGCACACTAACAAGTTTTGAATGCCGCCCTAAATTTTTTCACAGGGAAACTTAAATACCCTAGTACAGCAAGAGAAGAGAAGCCCCTAACACACACACACACACACACACACACACACACACACACACACACACACACACACACACACACACACGCACACACAC
>JAVDPK010001151.1:246157-264097 GCA_034780415.1 Cichlasoma orientale
CACACACACACACACACACACACACACACACACACACACACACACACACACACACACACACACACACACAGATTCCTTCACTTATTAGTTATAAGTCTTGAGAATTTATTAGTTATACTTCTGAATTTTATTATTTCAATGACAAAATAACCACCTGGATGCATCAGATTAAACTCAGACCTCAAAAAAGATGGGAGGCAGTTGAGAAAACCCAGGCTGTAAGTGTTACACCATGGCAACTGCAGGAGCTGTGAACACAACAGAGGAGTGGTACTTTGTCATTATGCTGAGACAAAAAAAGCTGTTAGAGTAGATGGCCGCTGCATAAAAAGATGGGGAAACGAGATAAAAGGAAATGACTCCTAGATAAAGTGGGGCAGAGTGAGAAGGGTACAATGCAGACAGATGTAAAAATGCAAGGAGAGAGCAGTGGCTATAACTAACAGTTATTTATATGGTCAGAGGCCAACAGGACCAGGGTGGTCCATGATACAGACTGGGAGAGGGGGAATCCAACTTGTTGCATCGATGAAAGGAGTTTCTGACAGGTCAAAAAAAAGCAGAACAAGTCACGAGTTGTTTGTGAGTCAGTGAGCTGTGTGACAGTGAGTCTAACAGCAGCTCTGCAGGGAGGCTTTCCACCTGTGACTTTGGTATTACAGCAGTGCTGAACTAGACTTAAAAAAAAAACCCCCAAAAAAAAAACAACAAACCAAAAAAACCAAACAAAAAATTGACCTATAAGTCACAAGGGGAAGGAAAAGCAGAAAAACACGAAAGTGGAGAAGTGGAGCTATTTCCTGGAGGGAAAGGGAACCCTTTTGGAATGACTGAATTCCGGGATTCTCAGGCTCCCCACAGCGGCTCGGAAGCTGCAGAAATCAGATCGGCTTCAAGTGACAGGATGGAGCAAAGTTGGCTTCCTTACAGGATGTGAATCTGTATAAATATGTAAATGAGAGGAATGTGATTTGTGCACTTATTGTCTTGGAAGAAGTGTCTATGCTTCAAGTGGTTTAAGTGGTTGAATGTTTCACATTGGAAAGACATTTGAGATTCATTTGTAAGCTGTGAGCTCACAGCACTAGACAGTCCTGTACTATACAAGTATACCATTATACCATTACTATATAGTTATATGAAATGATTAGTTATATGAAATGAAAATATTGACGATCTACAGAGATGTGTATATATAAAAATGACCACAAATTTGCTCCCTTTTACTTACACTGAAAGCGAGTATTTCCTCTGTAAGTCACTCAGACTTTCTCAGTGGCAGTGACATTGTGTAAAGTGGTCTCTTTATAACACTTAGCCATTCAAGAGCACACTTCAGAAAGACCACAAACAAACAAGGCAGTGCTTTATCTTTGCCTTTGTGAGAAGTGATTACTACAGGCCTCTAGTGTGCTGTTGAAAACAATGAGTCACAGCGCTGGACAGTATCTTGCCCGAGTGTGTTCTGATTATTTGGAAAGCATGCTAAAAACAAAAACTGCAATTTGAGGATTATATAATACGTTAATGTGCTGTGACTGGGGAAAAACTGGAAGATGAAGTGAAGCAAAGAAGAACCTGGAATTAAAGAGCAACACACAAAAATTCCCGAATACATCTGGGCAAAAAGGTGCCTTTTTCTGATTATGATTCTCTACAAGCTGATAATCAGGGAACAGCTAGATTAGCAGGCATGAACAAATTTGTTTACTGCATATTTCACAGTGCATTCTGTCACCTGATTTTTAGCCCATACTGCCAGCTGCTTGGGGCACCTATCAAACACATGGGAGCAGCATGTGAATAAAGGCATTCAGTGTGTTGGCCAGACATTAGAGAAAATACAATTGGAGGAATGAAATGTGAAACACTAATCTAGCTGTAAACTCAGAGTGTGGATCAGCAGCTGCAAAAGTTCACAGAGTTGAGCATGGACACTTCTGTGCAGAAATGCTGTGCCATATCAAATAAATGACTCTGGTATTGGGAATCAGCAAAATGTGTTACGAGAATGTATTCAATTTGGAATATTGCTGCAGGTCTGTGTGCATGTAACATGCGTGGTTGTAGAAAGTGCGCACACAAGAATCATTGTATTTTGCTTAATTATCCTTGGGTGGAACCTGATTTCTGGCAGTACTGACAATTATTGTTCTCTTAGAAACACCAAAAGCCAGCAGCACATCCCTCTGACTGCCCACACCTTAAGCTCCTACATATGGATACTGTCCACATGATTGTAGCTCTTATTGTTGTGGACTGCTGTTTGCTGTGGCTTTCAGGTGCCAAAGCAAAATAATCATCTCAGCTATGTATAATATATAAAAACAACAAAAACACAAAACTAAACTAACAAAAAAAATAAACAAATCCAATTACAGCTACAATCAACTTCAGTGAAAATTGCTCCCCTTCCACTTTGACATTTGGTCTGTTTGTCGTCTCAGCCATAGCAGGTGCTCTATAAAAATCCTTGTCAGGTGGTTTTCTAACATTTTTCTTACTCATTGCACTTCCCATCTGAAAAGGCCACTCATAAAAGGCTTACTTGGTACAGACATGTCCAAATACTGCCATTATCACTGTAGGCTCCAGGTGTCAGGCTGTGTTAGTATTAGCATACCCCACTAAACACATCTGTCCTCCTGCATTAAGCTTCAAGTCTAACCCAAGCCTGTCCACAAAGCTGCTGAAAACAATAGTCTATATTCTTTAATGAAGTACTGACTGAAGGAAATGTTTTCGGCAGCTGTTCCATTTCATTTACACTGTATAGTGGCATTAGTCTGTGAGTAACTAGCTTATATGTTATCTTATATATCTTACTTTATTTATATTATATTATATTTACTTTACTTTATATTATATATGCTTCTGTTAGACAGTATTATTAGAAGGCATAGCATACATATTCATTGCTATGCAGATGATACCCAGCTTTACTTATCCATGAAGCCAGGTGATACCAATCAGGTAGTTAAACTACAGGTGTTTCCTAAAGTCATAAATACCTGGCTGATTTCTAATTTCTAATGACTTCTAATTTCCTGGCTGGGCTAGTGTAATTCATTATTATAAGGTATAAGGTATGAGAAAGCAACACTAAACACAATGCACAAGAGACAAAAGACTAGCAAAATAAAACAGAAAGTAACAGAATACGGGAGACAGAAACACGGACTCAACTAGACACGGGAAACATAGGGAAGCCTGAAAACTAAAACAAAGCAAACAGCCAAGAACAGAACCCAGATAACTAGAACTAAGAAGGCCGATAAACTCAGTACTAAATGCAAACAGAAACCAAACAAAGATATCAAGAAAGGACTGAACACAAAAGCACTGCCACTCATGAGAACAAGGGGAACTGAAGACTAACAAAAACAACAAAACTCAAACTACTATCTCAGATACCAAAATACAAAATAAACATGAGCTCAGAAGTCCAAACATAAAAAGCTGAGTCGCAGGTCCAGGATCATGACAATGAGCAGTGGAAGCTGCAAGCTCTCTTCCTGCTTTATGAAATAATGGAATTGTAGGCCACTTCCAGCACTCATTTGCATGCTATTTCATAGCATTAATTAGCATGGCAAATGGATAGGCTTTAAAAAATTGATGCGTATTCACCCATCATTTCGTGATAAGCTAATTGGCTGCGTAGTGTCACCAGATGTCAAGGTGGGCCAGAAGGAGCCTGCACCTTCAAATAAAAAGTTTTTATGCATGCCAATCTCAAGTTCATCTGTTTCACTCAATAAATGAGAAAGTAATTATGTTGTTTCCACTCTCCTCATAATTCCCTTGAATGGGTTCAATTGCAAGTATTTTTTGAAAAAAAAAAAAGAAGAAAAAAAGAGAAAAAACTGGTTGTGGTATTTATTAGCAACAGAAAGGGGAGTGAGCCTAAACAGAGCTTTGTTTTACTGAAGTGGTATTTTCAAATGTAATGTTTCAAAACAAGGCTCAACAAATATTACAAAACACATAAACTATTTCATGTGCAACTTGAGTATTTGTGCTAGCAAGTGCTACTGCATGAAAACTTTCAAAGATGGTAGAGGATAGAAGGTGAAACAGAGGTCAGAAGAGGACATTATTTTCAAGGGTAAACACTGCTCATCAAAAGGCTATAAATAAAACTGAAGAAATCTAAGGCTTGCATAAGTAATATCCATTTTAGACCTTTTAAAATCTTTGATAGTGAATGTAGAACAAAGTTGGCTAAATCCACAAAGAAACCATGGCCTCAAAGCCAAAGCAGCAGCAAAGGTCACCTGATCACACAATGAAAACAAGTCCAACAGAGCTCACAGTACAATTTAAATCAATTTGGGAGTTGTTTTGAGGTGAGTCATTTCCCCTGCTGCTTCCATTCCCTGGATTGAGGGTTCCAGCACCTGCCAAACCCTATGAATCTAAGAAATAAATGATCTCACTAGTCAGTAGCATCCTTGGCCTACCAGCCAACCAGCACCATATCTCACTGTTTTACAAAGATAGAGACAAACATATTGCAGTGCTTTTTGCTTCTGTTTTAACAAACCATTGCACTGGAACTCACATTCAACCCGACCTGAAAACAAGAAGAGTTAGGCAGTTGAGCAGGGTGGGATTGTGCGCTCACTTTTAAATATATATACACACCAGCAACCAAAGTTTCAGATAATAAAACGATGAGGTCAGTGTGTGTGCAAGTAATCCCGATGTGATGTCAAAAAGAAGAGATACATACACCTCTGGCTGTTAGCACAGCATCCCCACCCACCATTTGCAAGGGTCAGCCAATCACAATCGTGCTCACTTAAAGGGAGAGGTGCCAAAACAACATGTTTCAGACAGAGGGAGAACTGTGGTGCTGTCCTAAGGCCTGGTATAAGATAAATACGTTTTTTTTGACCTGTGAATTGTGTGAAGCAGCTCTAAGCTGGGACTGAGCATAGCCTCTTTAAAGCCGGCATTTTAATAAAATAAATCAGTTTTACATTTCAGTTTGTATTAATTTAATATAATTTTAAAAGAAACACATACTGTAATAGAAAATAAATATAGTTTTCAGCAAATGCTTTTTGAAAGTCGATAAAACAAAGTATAACTGAAGTTCAGCTCGCTGTTATCACAAGCAAACATTTAACTCCTGTCATGGAAAAATGTGCTTAAAAATGGGTGCAACCCAAAATCTAAAAGTAAACCTTCAGTAAATGAATTTCTCAACAGTTTCATCACTACCCCTGCTTTGTACGTTCCCATAATTCCTGTATGGGCAGTGGGTGAACTTAGAGCTCAGGACAGGTCAGATCTCATACACAGAACAGATCTGCTGATCTCCTGGGTTCTGATAGCTTCCAGCTGCCCCTTCTCGCTTGTCTCACAAGCCCAATGTATCCCAGATGTCTCACTCTGGCTGGTTGGGCAATCTCACAGCTGGCTAGGAGCACCGGATGAGAAAAAGAAGGGGAAAAAAAGAGTGAGAGAAAGGAAAGAAAGATCCGAGGGCACCTATGAAACCTGGATATTCCTGCTGGTCTTGCACACTGTATGTGGGTTTTATGGTTTTTCTGTGTCGACTCAGTATTTCGAATCAGTGAAGGTGCAGCTTGCTATCGTTGTCCTTTTAAAAACATTTCATTAGCTGCTGCCGCCATACCATACTCAGCAAGCAGAACAGAGATGGACCCAAGAGACACGACACAATCTAGCTGTTTCCTGGTTCCACTGTCCCTTCACATCGGCACTCCCTTTTTAACCAAGATCTGCCTCTCCTCTGTGTCGCATAAAACTCCTTCACAGGCTGCACACTCATACACACGCACGCGTGCACACACACACACACACACACACACACACACACACACACGTAAAGGCGGACACGCTTTCAGTCAGCCTGCTTCCCAAGTGCTTTTGTCTGGAACAGTCTCTTAAATTGTGGAACACACCTTTTAATTGGTCTTTTGGGGATGATAGCTAATGCACATTTCATTAAATGTTTTGACATTCTCTTATTTTATTTATTACAGCAGTCATAAGAAGATGTGTGCCGTTTTCCATTACAGAAAAAACATGCATGTGTGTGCAGTTGTGCGTGCGTGTAAGAGAAGGTGGTGCATAGTGTCAAAACAAATAATATGACATAATATGGCCCTGACCATCTGGGTTTGCCCATTTAAAGGTACTGTTGTGCAGGGCTCCAGAAGAAAGCTGTTAAAAACAAAATCCAAATTCCTTCTTTACTTGCTTTTTTTTTTTTTTTTTCCTGTTCATAATCTAAAAGTTCAAACATTTGATGGAACTGAGATTGGATGAGCAGCGAACCTCAGGGGACTCGTGAAATCTTTGATCCAGGACGGGTGAACCACTCGCTCTCAGCTCTTCACACTACAGGTTTTTAGGGTTCCTCTGTGGTTTTCTGATCACCACCATTTTACAACAATGCATGCTTCTCTCCCTGAATCATGTGTTAGGTTTCAACTGCATGGCTGTATTCACATCACTCTGACCGTGCTGGTCCTCCCTGGGATTTTTTTTCTGGTCTTTTAACAGAAAACATTTGATGTCAGAGGCGCTGTCAAACCAGATGGCCCTTCCATTACTTATCAGGTTCAGGACCAGAGATAGCAACATATGTGAGCTGCTAATGGCATGCTGACATAAATTTAACAAGCTGGAATGCACGTTTGCTGCCATTTATTCATATGTTAAACAGATCCTGTTTATGACCGCATTCTGAGGCATTTTGGGAATTATTTGCTTTGTTTTGATTCAAGGAGCAATTAAAGTAGGCCTGTTTTTCAGCAAATACACAAAATGAGACAAAATTTTTGGCATTTCGAACAATAAACTTGAGCCGGGGATATTTATGTTATATTCACATCTGTGCCACCTTAACAAGGCATCAGCTTTAACCCATAAACAGTATGAAAGATGGATGGAGCCAACGTGACATCACCCACCATGATTTTTTTTGGAGCCAGAAGATGGAAAATGCTATTTTAATGGCTGTCACTACACCTAGCTTGGTTTAAGTTTGCTTTTTCAGCTCCATGGATTGCCCCTTACTTTAACTACTTATGTGTTTTAAATTTTAAAAAGGTTTTCTTGTTTTGGAGGCGAGATCTGGAAGTTCAGTCATTTTGAATTAGTTTTCAACATCTAAGCCAACTCTATGTCCCAAGACACCAGCGTTGTGATGAAAGGCTAAAACTGAATTTAGCCATTAGAATACACAACTCCAATTATAATCAGACCTACTCATGGCCTAATGATGAGATAGCAGTACCGACAAGCTCATTAACTTACATCTTTTTAAAGTCACAGTTTTTTTTGCCGGCCTTTCTTGCTGTCTGCAGCAACTGTGATGCATTTAGCCTCTATTGTATTTATATATTCCTTTCTTAGTATTTTAGTTTGTCATCTTGTGAGACCTCCATCTGGTCATCTGGTCCCAGCACAGATCTTTTCATGTGAACATGCTCCTATTAAATTTGGAAAATGTAGGTCAGATGTGTTGGCTTATCCTTTCTCTGTGAGTTGAGGAAACGCAAACTTTATTGCAAGGTAGAGCAAACATAATATAAGGCAACTTGAAACTCCTCTAAAATCCCAGAGCTTGAAGGGCTCTGCATTTTTTTCAACCAATGTATGGGGACAGGGACAATCTGCAAAAGGTCAGGGGTTGCATTTGTGTACATCCGTTTATGTGTTTAGGCAAATTAGCAATTATGAAACAAAGGACAGGAAGTCAGGGCATCTGGACCTTTGCTGTGTTCATTTTAAGCATTTGTGTTTAATGTGTCTGTGATCAATAAAGCTTGTGGGTGTGCATTCTTACCTTTTAGCCTAATGAGAAAAGGTTAAAAGCCTTCAGTAGATTCCCCCTTCAAGGTGAAAGTGTCATTTTATTTGTCACTCTGTTGGATTGAAAGTTATTTTTTGTGCACCTCTGTCAAGTCTGCTGAAGTCACATTTCTGTTGAGGAAAGAGCAAAAAAAAATTTAGAAGAGAAAAAAAGGGTTTTACCAAGCTTGAAGTCATCTAGATACATAATAATCCAGAGAAATACATCATATTTTTTTCAGACGTTTGAATTATGACTTATCTGCCAGCAAGGAGAGAGATGGGGATCAGAAGAGTATTTGGTGATGTAAAGATTCCTGGGATCACATGTAGCTGTAAGCAGTGGTTGCATCTGTGAAAGAGCTCTTTGTGTACAGCCAGGGTTCTTGGGTTCAGCTAATCAAATGGATTAGAGACGGCTTTGAAAGTATGCCTATTGGAACTGACCATCAGCACAAAAACAAACACACTTTAGTGGCGGCAGCCGTCCACTTGAACTAAGGTGCCTGCTTTTGTTTGTGCATGTGTGCATACCATATGTGTGTCTGCGTGCCAGTGCACTGGACTGTAAAACTCTTTATGTCCAAGTCCTTTTGTGTGACCTGTGAATGTGGGCTCATTTCTGCTCAATGTCCTGTTTTGTTCAAGCAAACAAAGCAAGCATATTTAACATATGCTTGATTTCTTTTAATAAAAAAAAAGAGGATAACTGTGTTGCACTGTTATTTTTCTGAGCTGACACAATGTGTCCAAATTATTTTTTTTATATTAGCTCTGGCATTTTAATATGACCCAGATCCCATTATTCAGACCCATCTGATGCTTTCAAGTGCATCTGTTTGTATTTTGATGTCAGACCTAATTAGTATTTAAATATACAGATAACTGAAGTACAATGATATGTAATCCAATTAAATTATATCTGAGACAAAATAAGCACATTATTTCCTAAAGAAAAGCCTGATCAGAATAATTATTATTTCTGCTACCTCACACTGTAGACTACAGTACTAAGAGATGCAGGTAGCCACTCATTGGTCCGTTACATCAGGTTTGCGTAGCATTTTTGCACCGTGGACATTTCTATCAGTTTTTCCCCTTTTTTTGTTAAGCTAGAAGTAACTATTTGGATGAGAGGGTAGAGTGAAGGTGCGGCCTATTTTTGGCAAGCTAGGTTAGTAAGATAGATCCAAAGACTTCATGGGTGAATGGCACACAGATACCTGCTAATAGAATTTCACCAAAACTGGAGCACAGACTTCTTGGACAGTGAATTAGTACAATTACACTGACAAGCCAAAGAATTAGTCAGATAATTGCATGAAAACGCTCCAAAAGGCAGCAACTCCTGCTCCTCGTGTTTTTCTGCTTTGGGGATTTTTATTCAGCTACACAGAAGGCATTCATTATTTTTGCTATACTGGGTCCGCTCCATTGGTCGTCATAGAACAACAGGGTCTATGAGCAGCTAATGATGTTGACTGATCCATTCTCTTTGTATTGACTGGCAGCTAACAGGCACTGTCAAAATCGTTTATATATTATGACATTGATTTAGTTTACCGGCATTTTAATGAAAATAGGTATCGCACGAGCAGTCTTTGAAGCGTGATGCTATTTGGGAATCTGTTAAAGGAAAAAAAAATTATGTGCCTCGGTCTCTCCAACTTCAGCAACTTCTCTTTGCCATCAGTGTGGAGCCAGAAAAATGATCTCTGCCATCACGCTGCACTGCAGAATGTTACAATGTGGCAACAGTGCCACTAATGACCCATCTCTACAGGTGTGGGTTTATAGACAGTGTTGAACAAGCTCAAACAATCGTTGATCTGTGTATATCCCTCTGTCTTCACTGTGATTGTTTATGTGGAAGATGTTTATATGAAGAAAAGCGATGTAATGTCTGCAGATTTCAGCCTCCTTTTTATTTTAAAAGTGGCTCTAAATGTTTACACTGCATCAGTTTTTGGTTTTATTAGTCATTTCTAATCTTTCTCGATATGTTTGATCTGAAAGTGATCGCATTCATCCAAATCCCAAAGGACTGAATGTCCTGCCAGGCGATATTAAGCAAGTTTTAAAATGATGAAGCAAAAGCTCCAAATAGTTGGGTGATAAAAATACATTTCAAACCTACTACACATTTTTGTGATTGATGTAATAATTCTTTGTGAGAACAGTGCAACTTGAGACTCTCAAGCAGGGGGGCTCTTGGCTTCCAAATTCTTGCTTTCCTACCGATGGTGAATGGGTCTTTTTGTGCATGCACATATAACTTTTTTTTTTTTTAAAACCTCCTGAGATTCATTTTATCTACTTTAAATTGTGTTTCGGTTTTGGTCTTATTTATTCATCCATCCAACCATTTTCTTATCCTGCTTATCCAACTATGGTAAGCAGCCAGCTTAAAGCTTTAATTGGGCAAAAGGTGGGGTACACCTAGACAGCCATTCTATTACATATGAGACAGAGTAAGAGCCCAGCAAACATGCCAAAGTGGGTAGATGTGGGTGAACTGTGGGACTGTGTGGGCAGGGTATACTCACACTTATCCCATGTGGGCCCCACTTGGGTGTGACCATACAGGACCAACAGCAGTTTTGCCCTTTGGGGCCCCTATATGGGTTTTATGTGGGCAAATCCACTATAGACTTTTCTTTGGGTAACCCACTGTGAGCTGCCCATAGTAAACCCATACAGGGACCCCAAAGGGCAAAACTGGTGGCAACCGTGTGTAGGGGCTTATGTAGGCTAAGCCCCACAATTCACCCACACCTATCCACCGTGGGCCCGCATGGGCATGTTTGCTGGCACAATATTTATAATAAGGAAACACCGTACAGGGAAATGTGACTATTGCGGAGAAGGTGAAACTATAAAACATGTCTGGGCTCAGCATGGGTCTAGGTCCCTCTCTTCTTAGTGTGGGCAGCCCATAGAGTGAAGCACTCATGCAGAAAGAGGGAGGGAGAACATGCAAACTCCACACAGAAACAACCGAGGCAGATTTGAACCTGGAACTTTCTTGCTTTGAATATTTTGGAATATTTTGGAAACACTGCAACAATAGCCACAAGAAACCTCTCAGGGTTACTGAAAGTTTCTGGCTTATCAGTGAGGATGCAGACACTGCTGCTGATTCTCAGGTTTGATTACTTGGTTTTCCCAAACTGGGAGACGCCATGGCTTTCCCCTCGATCTGCTCCACATGCATATGCTTATGTATTTGTATTTTCCTTTCGCTGTGTTGAGAAATTTCCACTGAGCGTTTGTTTAAGGGAAGGTCACACTGTGCAGGACTCAGCTTACCCTCATGTTTTCATCATAGAATTGCAGATGTTTTTGTGCCTTGCTGCTTGTGTCAAACTCGTGTTGTGCTTTTACAGGCCGGACACCCACAAGTGTGGATGTGTATGTGCATGTGCATGTACACGGTCATCTAACTGTCTGGAAGTTATAAAGTTGAGAGGCCCTGCGAGACACTGAGAATGGGAAAACAAGCATTTTCATCCAAGAGATGGACTGATTCAGCACCACACCATCAAGGCCTCAGCGGAGATCACACAGAATCAAATCACCCCATTGGGAAATGACATGCTGGGTTCTATTTACTAACAAAGCACTCTCATGGATACAAATTGGATTGAAATGAAAATAAATACACGAACACGAGCAAGCATTTAGCTCTCTGATTTAGTGATAATAAGTTAAGAATGAAATAGATACACTCCATTTATCATCGCCACAAATAAGAACTGCAATATTGTCTCCTTTCCCCGTGTTGATTTCCATATGATGCAAGACTGCCATAATCAAACCCAGATACAGTTCTCACGTGGGTTTTCTCACTTTCACTTTCTCTCTCGCTCTCCCTCTGTTATTGCATTAGGAAATGTAAGCGTGTCACTCTGCCTCAGTCCATGAAATCTCCTCTGTGTTTTGTTCTGGTCTGCAGATGTGAATATTTGTTGTGGAAGATTGTTGTTCAGAATCTTAGAATGCAGAAAGCAAAGCCAGAGCCAACCAGATCCAAACCGGACACAAAACAATTGTCTTGGCTTTTTGTCCTTGCCTGACCACAGTGACCTTTCTCTAAACCATTTGAATCCACTGGAAGACACTGTGATACGACTGTGCAAAGTTTTTTTTCTAGGAGCGAAGATGAAAGAACTTTAAATAAAGATGAGAACATTGGTAAATATGTTGTCTAAAATCCTTTAATCTGGAAAATGCTTCTCTTTTTGGGATATTGCTGCTGGTGTCTTTTGTTCGGCTTTGTCCGCTCTAACATAGTAATGATGTCTGATCACTTAAGCTCCTGTTATTGGCTTAAATGCCCCTTTGTATTAACAGAGATAATACTCCAGTTATTCTAACAGACACACATATTCGGGTTCACTCGAGTTTATGCGCACAGTCAGTCACACACGTGGAGTTCAAATAAGCAAGCGAGTGAGCCAGATAACTCTGATATGGAATATCTGACAAACACACAACAGTATGCATAAACACGAGTCATTCAGAACTCATTTGTTTAAAATAAATACCTTCTCAATGGCAGACAGGTGGGATTTTGAGGGCCCTTTGCCCCACCAGATGAGACAGTGCTCTGCTCTCGGTATGAGAGCATGTGTTTCGTGAATCATAGCGCCACCCTCTGGAGTTAAGAAAGTGCAATCATGGGTGTGGCAGAGCACATGGTGTGACTAGCATGTTCTAAAGTGGATTATTCTTTTAAGTTATTGCAGTGGAAACTATTTGTCCGTGTTTTTAGTTATTGCATTTTAAACAGAGTGGCATTTTGATCAAATTTAGTTCAGTAACTGATATTTGGTCAGGCGTGGAGTGAGTTTGGATTTTCTTTTACATTCATTTCCAAGCATTTGAACTGTATAAGAAATAGGGACACAGTAATGTTAAATACTCATGTTTGCAATATGTTTTTTGCTTTTTTGCAGTTTTACAAAACGAGGATAATTTCTTATGAGAAACTTCAATAAAGTGAAGAAAAGTGGTCTTTTACTTGTATTTACTGGGAAAGTTCATAATGTAAGTTAGCTGCGTAGCTTTGAAAATGGAAATTCATTGCAAGGACAGAACAGACATGTGCTGTGCTTGAGGTTATTTGTAGAGGCATTCAGGGCTGCTAATGAGCGTTAGAATCCAGAGAGACATTAAGTATTCTCAAGTTTTTCACTCAGCCAGTTCTGTCTGTATTCTCCACGGATTCCTTTCAGTTTCCTATCCTTTTCATTTTTCATTCATCTCACGCTGCACTGTCTCTTCTTGTTTTGGTTCCACACAAAGACAGTGCCAAATTGCTATTGAATATGTCACTAATCCACTGGATGTTCTGAGCCGTGCCTCTTCTGCTGCTAATTCAACCAATTATACCAGGAAATCTGTTCCCCGTTTCCTGGCTTGTGCCGCCCTGGTCGCAGTGGTTCCCAGGGTCTTGCTGCTTCCAGCTGGCATGGCTGAGGGAGCTGGGACAACTGTGATCCTTGACCACCCGGATTATAGCAACCCAGTCATCATCATCATCAGCCCATCAAGACAAGGAGTTTTCCACTTCAAACTCCAAGGAAGTCTCTCTCTCCTTTTTTTTCCCAGCCATCACTCCAATTGTTATTTCATGCTTGGATATGAAACAGAACTTTTTTTTTTCAAATCCTTGACTTTCTATAACTACTTCCTTTAGTAAGTAAGTGGTTTGGATATATCACTGATTCGACTGCTAAACCTCATACTGTATCTGATCATTAAAAGTTGAGAGTCCATCTCAGAATCCAGAATGAGACTGTTTAGACTGAGGGTAGGTTTTGGCATGCAGACTATGTATCCGTAGTGGATATGGTTCCCTCATTGGCCAGTGTGATCACAGCATGGCTGTGGATCTGAAAGTCAAAAAACAGGAAAAGGCTTTCAGCACTAAGACACCGTTCCAAATCTGAGAAGCATGTGGCATAAAAAAAAGTGTCATCTATCGGCCCTTATGGCTTCCAAAAGTTTGTAGCACTCTCCCAGTTAACCATCTGTGTACAAGTTGTGTTAGAAAGTGTTGAACCAAGCAGTAAAACTGCAGATCAGATGGAGAAATTACTTTTGGTCATTCAAACATAAATCAGTTACATGACTGACGGAAGTATTGCAAGTAAAGCTGCAATATCTGGTTCCCAGGAATTAGAAAAGAGTTCCCAGTTGCCTTGCAGACTGTAAAAGGGATATTACACCGGATATACAGCACATTATGTGATATTTGGCAAGATGATACCAAAATCCAAAACCAAGGGATATTTGTGTCTGCTTGTGACTCACATATCTCCTAAATCTTTTTGTTGAGCAGCACGGTGGCGTAGTGGTTAGCACTGTTGCCTCACAGCTAGAAGGTCTGGGTTCGAATCCACTTTGGCCCGGGCCTTTCTGTGTAGGTTTTCTCTCGGTACTCTGGTTTCCTCCCACAGTCCAAAGACATGCAGTTACATTAACTGGCGATTTTAAATTGCCCATAGGAGTGAATGTGGATGCTTGTCTGTCTCTCTGTGACCTCTGTGACCTCTGCCTCTTGCTCTATGACAGCTGGGATAGGCTCCAGCCCCCATCGACCCTGAAGAGGATGGATGGATTTCAAGAAGGGGGGGAAAAAATCTATTATAATTATAATTTTTTTCCTTTTTTTAAAGGATGAAACTTACTCATCTTACTGTCAATAATAAAACGTGTATTGCAATTTCAAGCAGGGAAACAAATATCCACTATTACAATGTGTCAGATTAGAATCATCTGGAGAATATTAAAACAAACTTACCTGTTTTATCTCTCTGCTGGTAGATTTATCTCAGCTGTGCAGCTTCAACCATCCAAATATTCTGTATGCATAAAAATTACACCTCAGTCATAACTTTCTATTCTTTCTTTTCTTTGTCGCTTGAATTTTGTCTAAGCAGCAAAATGTCCATTATATGATAGCATTCACCTCAGACCCTCATCTTCCCTGCATGCATGTTGTTGTTGCTGCTAAATGTCCTTAATAATTATCCTTTGTTTAAAACACAGAGTTATCTTGGACATTATCCAAACACACGTCACGCACAAAGTCAATGCCAAAATTCCGGAAAGGTCAATGTCATTATTTTTCAGTGGTGCTGCGGGTACTGAACAATAACAGCAGCAAGTAGCTCCAAGTTTTTTATGGAGGTCTTTCATGTTTCAAGTTCAAGTAAGCCTGATGCTATATTGTTCAGATAAACTTAACAGTTTTCCCTCGTTGGTACTCACCATCACACATGGACAGAGAACTCAGATAAACTGACTCGCATAATAAACTTGTTTGGCATGGTTGGTGGCCTCCATGCACAGAAGAACGAACTCCTGCCTTTGTTGTGTGTTGTCTTTTGAGAAAGCCTAACAGCCAGGGTCTGAATGTTGACCTTGCGTGCTAATAGTAAATTATTAGTAAACAAGAGCCAAATGCCTAAGAAACAAAGCAAAGCAAAACAAGTAAAGCCCTTCCATTCTGTCTCTGTCCTTCCTCTTTTATGCCATCTCTCTTTCTCCTTCAATCCTTCGCCTCACGTCCCCTGGAAAGCCTCAGTGGTTAGAGTGCTAATTTAACATCGGAACATGAAGCGAGAGGCCAGCAGCAGCAGCAGCAGCAGCAGCTCCGAGTTCACTCAGATGTCTGATGGAAACTCAGCGCAGCTTTGTTTACACATTCATTCAGGATCATTTGGCTCCAAACTATTTGATTTCTTGTCGACGCTGGGTTTCGTTTACCCTTTCCCCTCCATTTATTGTATTTCTGCAAGCTTTGGGAGTGATATGGATTTGAACCGATTTGTGTACATTTTGCCCGATTGTGCCCTCTCCGGAACCCGCACGCATTCACTTACACGCAAATGTACAAGAGCATAATTTAACATAGTCACACAGTGATGAATGTGTGGTTTCACGAGCGCCAGCACAGCTGCTACGGTGGTTAATAGTCCGTGCCTTTGAATTGCATCCTTGCTCCTTCTTTCACTCTCACTCTTACACACAATTAATCCAGTGCCAGTGTAACTAAGCCAAATTATGGTTATGAGGTAGTGTGTGGCAGAACTCCATTAGTTTTGGCCCAAATGGGGCAACTTTGTTCCAGGCTTTACCAGCAGCACCGGTTCACAAACTCTTGATCTGTCAGCGGATGAATGCCCTGTGGATTTGTACTGATTGACTAGAATAACCACACTCTCTACGCATTCCAGAGTTCATCTGTAACCAAGACTAATCCTATACGCCTTCATAGACATTATCACTTTACTCTGAGAACCACACACCACTTACATCAACCTGTTTGCTCTGATCCAGCAGCCAAGTAGTGGTGTATTTAAAAGCAGTTGGTTTGGCAGTTGGTTTAAAAGGATGAATCTGCAGGTGTTAAATAAGCGATACTTCATTATTAATGATAACTAAAAAAAAAATACATAAAACTTTTGCTGTTCTGTTCCTCTCAGGTCCTCAGCTCCTCTCCCCGCTGTTGTCCATTGAGAGCTTTTTACTCCCTCTTGTCTTTCTTCCACCCAGTGTTCGAATGCGGATGACTATGCCTGCTGTTTTCGAGTTCTGCTTTTCATTTGCTTTATGAGACCAACTGTAAATTCCTGAGCGAGTCGTGTCTCACAGTGGACTGCATCCAGTTTTTCTGTTACTCCACCAAATTCTGCCTTCTCCAACTTTTACAGACTGGCAAGCACTTCCCCTGGCACGCCTTTTGCTCTTTCTGTTTAGCCTGGGAAAACTTGGACCACCAATTATGAGGTGATAATTATTCAGTACAGCTGATGAAGGGCTGGTTGTGGGTAATGATGCGGGGTTCCCTTGCTGTTCATTTCCCTTAGGGGGTGTGTGGCTTAATGAGCTCGGACAAGCTTGGTATGTTCAACACGTTGACATAGAAGAGCAAAATAAGATATTTCCTTCTTTTCTTCTCCTGAATGTGTTTTTGGAGCCACCTCCAAAAACACACTTTATCCAGCGATTGCTGCAGAAAAAGACAGAATACATGAAAAAGGCCCAATGATTTTCTTGAAGTTTGAATGAGTCACTTAGCAGGTTTTTCTTCAAGTTTATGTTTTTCTCTGAGAGTATCTGCATGTGTTTGCGGTCTGAGTGTTTTTAAGCATGTGAGCTGAGGAGATGAAGAGAAGTGGAGCCAGACATGGTAACTGAGAAAATGGAATAATATAGTGAGGTAGAGTGTGTGTTTGCGATATGCTGGCCGAAGGAGGCTCTTTAGACATCTGTTAATGATTTTGCAGATGTGTGTTGGGGACATGGAGGGGCGAGTTTCACTGTAACAACAGAAGCCGCATTGTGCTTTGTCTAATTTGGGTGCATTACATTCTTTTTTGTGATGTAGGAGCTCCAAGTGTTGGCTCACAGTTTTTAGTGAATGGTTATTATCACTCAGAGTGAAATGTCAGTGCGCTAATGTCAGCGTGAACGCACAGCTGCACAGGCACACGCATACACACACACACACACACAAGAAAATGCAATTCTTCATAAATGCTAGAAAGGCCTCAGGTATGTGCTATAGCCCTTTGAACTTGCTGCCACAGTTTCTGTCTAATAGGAAAAAGTCAAAGGTCAGCACAGAAGTCTCAAGACAAGAGGATATGACATTTGCACATAGTCATATTGAAAATGTGCAGCCGATATTTGCTAAAGGAAATGAGTCAGAACTGCAGATCTCAGGGTTCGGTTTTAGTGTGAAAAAGAATGTTGTGACAAAAATGCTTTAAATGGCATTTCAGCATCAATGAACTTAAAGAGTCCCTTTCTTTACAATAAGATCCAGAGAGGGGAAAGTGGCAATAAAGGGGTATAGAAAGAGTGGGGTGGAAGGTGAAAGAATGTCAGAGACAGCAATGGTGGTGGGAGGGGAAGCGAGGCTTTGGATAGAAATGGGATTGAGTAGTTGACAGCTTGAAGGGTTTATGTCTGATAGCTCGATGTGCATTACTGATCCCACTCTGCTCTCAGCCCATATACCAGGGGTCGTCAACTACATCTGTCCGAGGGCCGGAATTTATCTCGCCAGACGCTGTGAGGGCCAGATACTCT
>JAVDPK010001151.1:264197-286850 GCA_034780415.1 Cichlasoma orientale
GTACCCTGTCGCGGGCCGGATGGAAAGCTCTGGCGGGCCGGATGTGGCCCGCGGGCCGCCAGTTGACGTTCCCTGCCATATACACTCTTCCCCCTATTATGATTCCTTCATTCAGAAGCACTTTCCTACTGGGAAGGTCAAAGCCCCATTAAGAGAGCATTTTTTGTTGCTATTTTGTGTTTGTTGTTGAGAGGCAGCCTGGTAATAGAAAGAATTTGCTTCTGCTGCCTCTCTCTCTCTCTCTCTCTCTCTCTCTCTCTCTCTCTCTCTCTCTCTTCCAGTTCAGACTTCACTAGTTCCCGAATGGATTGTCCCTGCTCCCACACACACAGGGCTCTAATACGCGTCTAGACAGAGACAGTTTGTGTGTCCATGCAAAACAAATCAATTAACCAAGATCTGCTGTGTCACAAATGTCTGGGTAATAATGCTATGTTTCTTTAAAAAAAGAACATTTAAAGAGTGCTTTTATCTGTGTGCGACTATGTATGCACATATATTGCCATGTGCATACATACGTGCTGATTTTATGCTTTTATGTTTATTGGCACAGGTGCATGCTGCAGTGCAGTCCTTGACTTTGAACATGCCAGATCAGGAAGTCAGGAGAAACAGACGGGGTTCTGATGAAAGAGAAGTTGAAGACCATTGAAGGTGAAGGTGAATGTTTTTTTTTTTCTTACACTGGATGGAATCTGGAAGTGGCTTTAGTATCCATGTGGGTGAGCCTTAAATCGGTTATTCTGAAAGCACAAATGTAAAAATAAAAGTAGATGAGATATTTTATGGAGAATTCCCTTACAACACTCAGTACTGCAGGTTTGACTTGTGGCCTGTTCTGTCTACAGTCATTAGTGTGTCTAATACTATTTGTGCAATTACAGTAGGTCTGCAATTTAACCCCTTCTCTGTGAAACCTATTTGCAGATAATTTGTAAAAAGTTGCAGCTGGTTTCCTATTTTGTATAGGCTGAGAATCTCCTGACTGCATGTAAAGCCCAGTCTAAATGTGTAGCAAGTATGTAATCAAAGTCACATAAAAGCCTTCTGGATGCAGTTTTCCCTGCAATATGCCAATATTTATAGTACGCAGCCAGCGTTCTTTATACAGTAAATGTAAAAATGGATTTTGAAACCTCTTGGTTAGGTTTGCTGCAGTAGGGCAGTTGGCACCAGGAAGTGATTGGGCGTGACACAGGAAGCCACTGCTTCACTGTTCGGTTTGCAGTGAATGGCACTTGCTGTTTGGATAAGAGGACAGAAATATATGGACCTCTAAGGAACAGACTCAGGAAAGGCTGCACAATGACACCATAAATTAGCCATTTTTATGGAAGAGTGTCTAATATTGAATTGCATCGCTGATGCTTCCACCCCTTTGTTATTAGCTGTTGTCGCTTGTGTGTGTTTGGCTGCAATAACATTGTGTCTCTATTTGTTTGAGGGTACAGATCTACATCCATAGATTGTGGGAGCTAAGAAATTTGATTGGTTTCTATACTCAGTCTTAAATGTTTGGTAGCCTGTGGTAGACATAATGCTGTAATTTCAGCCACATCATTCACTGAAAAAACAATGATGTCATTTCCTAGAGCCCATACTTAGGTTTCTTAGCTTTTTTTGTTTTTTGCTTTTTCTCGAACCCCCACTAGAGTCTCTGGATTGAGGGCTCTTTGTGGTGAAGTTTAACATAGCACTGGCTGCTGGCACCAGCCAGTGCGGCCTCTGCTGGGTTTCCTGGTTTGCTTTTATACCTAATTGCTCACCACATATGTGACAAATGACGCCAGATGCAAGAATGGGGAGAAATCCAGCTCCCTCAGATTTATGAGCTCCAGAGAAACAGTTGGCCTTATTTATAGAAGCCTTTTTACTGGACCTGGCCCCAGGGAGCGGAGAGTGACTTGACCAAGTGCCAGTATGCACCGTGGCACGCGTGATCCATTAGGTATACTGGAATAATTTACTCAGGTATGTGGAGCAGCAAGTTGTTCGGTGTGCGCGCGCGTGTGTGTGTGTGTGTGTGTGTGCGCGCGCGCTGGGGAGGGTGTTAATAGTGAGGAAAGAGGTGGAAGAAATCCCTACATTATGATATCAAAACAAAGCAGAGTAATTTTATTTCCATGCCACATGTTTTTAGTGGATAAACTTGTATTTTACAGTCACTGGAAAAATGCAGAATATCAATGCAGAATAACATGAATTTTAAAAAGCACAAAGACATTTTAATCTTTTTACTGGAGAAAAAGCACAACACTAGCTTAGAACCAGTGTTTGGTTACTTTGTTACATTTCATAACCAGCGATGTTGCAGCTTTACCAAAAAAACAAAACAAAAAAAACAAACAAAAACCCCCCCCTGCTGTTTAGAAGCTGTTACACCAGCATCATTCTCACTAATGTTGTGTACTTTTTGCTTGTGCTGCGTTCCATTTACCTCAGAAGTTGGAAGTCAGAACTGGGAGTGGCGTCACTCTCGAGTTGAGCGCTTTCCAGCAATAAAATCGGAAAAGGGAGGAAAAACTGGAATTGTTTTGCTCATTAGCAAGATAGAATCATTCACGCATCACTAGCGTTACAGCACAATACTTGTTTTGTCTTGTTTGTTTTTTGGGGGGTTTTTTTCTGCTTAAAACCATCACTGCAAGACATTCATGACTTTCATGACTAGAGCCTGGTCAGTGTTCTGCGCGCGGCTTATTTAGCCGGTCACAAATACACAACAGTGGCTGTGCAGATTACAAGTTACACAGTTTTACTGTTTATGTGCACTGCCGCCATCTTGGATCGTGGAGTAGGGGTCGGTGTGGCTGCGCCGACTTTTCAAGTCTGACTTGAAGGGGCGTTCCACTTGAAAATTCCAACTGGGAACTCGGAAATTCCGACTTCCGACTTCAAATAGAATGCAACATTAGCTGCCAGACCCTTGAAGCAGAGCTCTTCACAGTTGACTGATACCGATCACCCAAACACAATTTGCCTTCCACTTTGATGGTGTTACTTGGTGCAACAAAAAGATAAACCTAACAAGTGATTTTGTAAAACGTTACCGCAACGGCGTTATTAAAGGCCACCATGCACACACATGTGCAGACCATAAAGAAAAGTGTTATGTTTCTGAATAATCACTCTGAGAACTGTGTTGTAGTTTGATTTTAACAGAAAAGTCTGTCGCTGTTCCTGCTCATGTTTCTAACATCCTTCAGTAGCTGTTAATCATATCTTTTTTAGTTTACTTTAAGAGTGGACTGAATAAATCCTTTTGTTACACACACAAGGGAACATGCGATCTGTGTTTGCACACACAGCAAAATGTTTCTGATTCTAGTTCAAAGGCTGGCGAGGACCCTTAACCTAGAGCAGTGTTTGCATTGAGTGGTGGTGTGTTTGATGCCGTTTCTTTGACTCCTCTGTCCTGTCTCAGCTCCCTCAGGTATGCAGGGCAGGAGTTCTTGGCATCCACAGCTTTAGACTGCAGCCCATATGAGCCCTACTTTTGTCTGCTTTGCTCCGCTCACAGGAAATTAGGGAAGATAAAAAAAAAAAAAGCAAGGCTTAAACTCAAGGACAAAATTTGACCATTTGCGTGTTTCAGTGAGAACTGGGTTCTCTAGTATTTAAATTGAATGAAAAACAGGCGATAAAGTGCTGTTGCACTGACTTTCCACCTACTTGGTGAGGAGTGTGCTGAAGCGATGACTTGTTATACAGAAAAAAAAAAAACACCCTTTGCCTTCCTCTGAATGCTATGAAACCCATTTATGAAACTTATAACCATCACCGACGGCAGGCTGCTGTAATTTCTGCTAAACAATACCAGCAATATGTGCGTGCTCTGGGAGTGCAGTGGTGGGTGGTGAAGGTAAAAAAAAAGAGAAAGAGATTAGAAGCTGTGCCAGTTGGGGTGATAAAAGCCTTCCTCATGGTCCTAGATCACAGCACAGTAAATGGCCCCTCTTTTTCTACAGCTCCTGCCAAGTACTTTTCTTTTCTTCTTTCTTTTTCTTTGTCAGAGCTGTTTATAAATCATAAACTCAGCACACGGGCAGACCACGGAGCTCTAACAACAGGTATTCCTTTCACTCGCTGAGCAAATTCAAATCTAAAAAGAAGCACAGCATCTTAACCTAACCTGAGGCTTGTCATGCCCAGAGCATTAAGAGATGTGCTGATGTGTTTATGTATTTTTCCAACTATCATTTTTAATTATTTACTCACATGATTGTGTGTGCTGTTTGTTTTATGCCTTTATATTATTACCTTCTTATGTGTTTTTGTTTTTCTGGTTGTCTGTCCATGTATCCATTATAATTACTGTTTCCTTTGTTTGTTTGTTTTGTGTTTGTGTTTGTTTTGTTTTGTGTTTGGTTTTTTTTGCTTAATTTGAGGTTAGTGTTATTAGATGTGAAATGAGGAGCAATAAAAAGTAACTGAATGTAAAACGGGGTTTGTTCCTGAATTATGGTTAAAAAAGAGCCAGAAGTGTTTTTCCTCATGTCACAGTCAATTTGACCTTTGACCCTTTGGATGTAAAACGTCTTCTCTTTTCATGCTATTTCTATTAGACATTTGTGTCAAATAATAATATCATAATTAGAATATGAATGCTTGCGTTTTAAAACAAATCTAATTATATTAATTGCATGATAAATACAACACATTCCTCTTATATAACTACGTAGTCTCTTGATTGACACTCCAATGGGCTTTTTCAGTTAATGCCGCTTTACATGGACAAGCCAGCAGGAACCAGCTGGCACCAGCCAGTGACGCTGTGAAAAAGTGAATGCTTTTGTGACCCGTGGTGCATGGTCTCATTGTAAAGGGTGGCTTTGGACCATGTCTGAGAGGGTGGTGACACCGGCTGTGATTACAGTTACAGTTACACAGTGCAGGATAAGCTTGGGAAAGCAAGCCAAGCAGCGGCTGGAGAGCTGCATCGGTCAGCCATAAGAATTAAATAACTCCATTATGATGGCGTGTTGAAGGAGCAGGGTTGGGGAGTGAGTGCAGGAAGGAACAGAAGGAAAGATTAGAGACAGTGTGAACTGCGTACTGTACTCTCAGGACTGGAGAAGAGGTGAGGATTGAAGAATGAGACCTGACAGGTTCTTACAGACACATGAGTGTTATTTAAGGATATGGGCAAGGAAAGGCAATGATAGCTTTAGTATTGTAAGTTTATGACCCTTTTAAGTGTTGACTTCACGTGAACAATTAACAACCTCCCCAGTGTCTATGGGAAAAACACACACTCACAAACTCACAAGATGAGCGTGCACGAAAACACATGCTGTATATCTTTACGCATACCACACAACTTTGTCAGAGTGATTGGCCCATTTCTGTTGTTTTTAACACAAGCCACAGGAAAGAGAACAAACATAAGACCACAAGGCAGCTATTGTGTGCTTCAACCACTACATCAGATAAAGAGTGGATCACAGAAGCAGCGATCAGAAGAAAACGACTACAGCATGTAGAGTTGACTGATTTATTTTGTTTTTACTGCGATAGTCCGTTCTTAGATGGTAGTAGAGACCAGAATTGCCAGTAGTACTTCTTCATAAAAGAATCATAAGCAAGGCTGCTTATCACCCCCTTAAATCCTAATCGAGCTGACCCTGGGTCAGTGCTGTAGAAGCCTGTTTCAAGTCTGTCCAATCCAACAGTAATCCTTCTTTATCATGTGTCTTTTTTTTTTTGCTGGTGGAGAGATTTCAGAGGGAGTGAGAAAAGGTAAAGCGTGCTGCTTACACACATGGAGAAAGTTATGTCCTTTCACATGCCCTGCAGTGCTATCATAAGACACATCAGCACGGTGTGGTACTCTCTCTGTGAAAACACACAACCTGTACGGTACCAGTCTGAGCCGTGGATACCGGCCGACTGAGGTCCAATAATATTAAACCACACCGTATACACACACTCAATGATTTGCTTTTGTTGTAATGGTGAGCACTATTTAACATTTTATTGTCTGAGGGAAGTGAATAAAAATGATCACTTGTGGCTGATTAATGAATATTTTAGTGAAATGTAATGCAAGAAAAGCACAAGTGATGTATTTAGGAAATTAAGTTTTCTGAAGGAAAGCAAAGGAACTTGTATATTTACATAACTTTGTTAGGTTTGATAAAGTTAACCATTATCACTTGATTTGGACTTGGGGTTCATTTCTTTCTTTAAAGCCTAAAGAAAGCTTTTAAACATCTCTTTTTTTTCATTTCAGTATCCAAAGGTTTAGGCAGGTAGGAGTTGGCATAGCGTAATATGAACTACTCCACCCTTATGTTATAATGTTTTATTTGAGCGTAAATAAAGGTTTAACAAAGGGATCTCTGTTCAATCAATCTGTGCCATTAATGGCTGTGACCTCACTATGAAGTTTTCTGTGACTCATCTAGATTTATCATCATTGTAAGGTTGGCAAAATAAGAGCCTCATACAGGCCGTGCCTTGTGCTGCAGTGAAGTGGAGTGTTTTCCTTCTGCCAGCCTTTCCTGAGCTTAAATGACATCTGTATGTGTAAGTGCGTATGCATGTGCACAGGCGTGTGCAAGCCCATGTGTGCCCGTTTATGTCTCCCTCTGCGTGCACGTACACGTGTCTGTTTTTTGTGCTTGCTGCTGTGTGTGCATGCCCATCACTCAGCCTTCAGCTGGGCAAACCTGGAGGATTGCGTCACATACAGAGAAAAGCGCTGCCCTGGCCAGTAAACTAGTCTTTAATTGCTTTGCAACTGAGAACACATTGCTGAGGAAACAAGGGGCTCATTGTGAGTGCCTGTTCATCTCAACGCACCTCATATTTTGTGCAGACCACCGACCCCCACCAGCGTTTACAATAAAAAACAAAGCCAGCAATTAAAAGACTAAGTGTTCGCAAGCCGGCTCACATGCAGACAACCCAAAATATGTGTGTGTCTATATGCAGATGCATTCCAGCAGCAGGTAAAGATCTATATCATGCCTGAAGCCCAGGGATTAATGTGAAGTCACTTTGCTTGCTGTAGGATGTACAACATTGTGCTTCTGTGTTTTACTCTGAAAGCTGTGGATTATATGTTATTAGAAATGACTGATAGTGGTGTATGTGTATATGTGTGTGTGTGTGTGAGAGAGAGAGAGAGAAAGAGAGAAAGAGAGAGAGAGGGGCTGATGATAGATCTAGGCTGGGTGGTAATGGTCTGTCCATGATGTAAACCAGATGTGGATGCAAACTTTTGTACCCAGTGGGGAGACTGAGCCCGGTGTATGTGTGTGCGTATGTTGGTGCACAAAGCTCACCCTCGCTGATTACAAATCCGATGTAATTTTGCGTTGCACCGACCACATTTGGCAGAGCAGGGATGCTGTGCTTGCTGGAATGAGCTCATGCTTCATATGACTGATCCATAAATTCCCTAGGCTTCATATAGCCACTGCTGCCACAGATCTCAGGAGTTTGAATAGTTATATATTTTTTTCTTGCGATTTCAGATGTCAGTAAGTGTCAGTTATAGGCTACATGTTTAAGCTGATGTGGAGATTCACATGGAGGAATGAAGCCAGTTTGCCCAGAAAGACCACCTGAGAAACAAGTCACGCAGTACTAAATGTGATAGCAGGAACAACTGCTCAGAATGAATTAGCCAAATCTAATCAACCCATCTACTCTAACAGAGTGCACTGGTTTCATGTGTTGAACCATTTCGATAGCACAGGCAGGATCGTGTATTTACCATTGATTGATTTGCCCTCTCTTATTTTTACTTCCTTAAAATTTTGTTAGCTTAGAATGAACAGACTCAATGAAGTGGTCAGATGTTTTCAATGGATGAACAGGAAGAAGAAGAGTTCAGTGAGGCAACTCACATGGAGCAAGTTTATTTAATTGCTCTTATCACAGTATCAGGAACGCAGTCTGTTTACTGGATGAGCAGTTTATGTTTTGAGCCTTCACTCTGACGTCTCCCTCTCTGTATCAGTATTTCTGCAGGAGCCTAATCTAGAGAGAGTGTGGAGCCAAACGGGTTTTAAGATCAGGCTGTTAGATGAACGCAGTGCTTTTGAGCTTCTCTAATGTTTATGGAGTGTGTAAGGAGTAAAAGAAATCTCCACCTGCATTTGTGATAAACTTTTCTTAAAGTGATTACAGGAAATGTGTGTATACGGTTGCACTGTGAGTAATTCAAATTACAGTTGCCCACATACATCATTAGCCTCTACTGGAGCGAAGTAGACGCTCTGCCCCCCCAGGCATCGTTTTTGGTACACTTACCCATGATCAGTTTAGTCTGTAAGCACAAATATTAGCATTCATGTGTCAGAACTCCAGAAATGAGCAACAGTATTACAATAGCTCGTGAGGCATCTGTCAAACAACATCTGGAAGAAAAATAACCTCAGTTAAAAGTGACAGTCTGGGCATGAAAAACGGCCTGGACTGCATGCTCAGGGCTGCACCTCAATCAGCTTTATTTTCTCTATCTTTAATTTTCCAGTTATCCAAATGGCCACTACTATAAATCAGAGTGGCAACGCAGATAACTGTGCAAAAAAAAGATTACATCTGTTTACAGGCAACTCTACTGAAGCATAATTACAACCTCTGAAAAAGACTTATCTACAAAGCGCTGTCCAGTAGCGAGACAGACAGGAAGAAAAGTGTGTGCGTGCGTGCGTGCGTGCGTGCGTGCGTGCGTGCGTGCGTGCGTGCGTGCGTGCGTGTGTGTGTGTGTGAGACATGCATGACAGAGCAGTAATTGGAAGCAAACAGTATTCCGAGCATTGTCAGCAAAACTGGCTTGACATCACAAATGCTGCCATGATTAAATTATTTTTTTAAGATTTTCCTGCAATGTTACGTAGCACACAGCTGTCTGTCTGTCTACCATTTAAGAAAACATTTACAATACACGCAGAGATTAATTGTATAATTTGGTTTTATGGTTGGTGTACAAATAAAATAGTGCCAATAATACACAAAGTAACTTTTAAAAAAATCATATAAATCCATCGTTCTTTCAGCACACAGAGGATGGCAAAGCTTAAGTGTAACACACAGCAAGGACAATAAAATCGATGTGGCTGCTGGTCTGGTTGCGTCTATAGCATGAACAATGTTTATAAGGATGGCTGTGAATCAGGTTGGACTCCAATTAAAGTTGACTTTTAAATTACTAAAGCTTTTTTTCCTAAGTGGAAGTATTTGTGGGTTTCTTTTAATGTGTACATCTTTTAATGTGGTTAATGTAAAAAGTTGTGCAAGAACTGGAAATTAACAGTCCCTATTTGTAGTGCATTAAAAAAAATTTTTTTCTCCTTCTGTGCCACAAATTAAAACCGAGCCTTTGATGAAAAAGCTCACAGATTTTAGCAGTGATGGATTTTCCCATGTCTTCCTGATAAAAGCTTAGGAAGTTTATTAGTCATTTGGTCACACTGGAACGCTGTCCCTGCAGCACCAGTTGTCACATTACACAGCAAAGATGCGTCCTCTGCCAAAGGGGCCACTTTGTTGTAAACTCACAAGACCTCTCTGTGTGCCCCGTTCACCACTTTTCTGTCTTGTCTGAAAACCTGGACTGACAGTAAATTTTAGTGCATAGCTCACATGGATTGACAACAGCATAAAGAACTGCTGTGGTACTTTGCAGATGAGAGGAAGAGAAGAGGAAAAAGTGACCTGTGTGCATGCATGTATATACTTTCAAATGCCCACACATACACTATATTGCCAAAAGTATTCACTCACTGATCTAAATCATTGAATTCAGGTGTTCCAATCACTTTCATTGCCACAGGCATATAAAAACAAGCACCTAGGCATGCAGACAGCTCCTACAAACAATGGGTCGCTCTCAGGAGTTCAGTGAATTCCAGCGTGGTACCGTGATAGGATGCCAGCTGTGCAACAAGTCCAGTCGTGAAATTTACTCCTTAATAAATATTCCACAGTCAACTGTTAGTGTTTTTAGAACAAATTGAAATTTGATTGGGAATGACAGCAACCCAGCCATGAAGTGGTAGGCCACGTAAAACGACAGAGTGGGGTCAGTGCATGCTGAGGCGCATAGTGTGCAGAGGTCACCAACAGAGAGCTCGGCTCCTTGGCTCCATTGAAAGGAACTCTTAATGCATTATAAGACATTTTGGACAATTTCATGTTCCCAACTTTGTGGGAACAGTTTGAGGATGGCCCCTTCCTATGACTGCGCACCAGTGCACAAAGCAAGGTCCATAAAGACATGGATGAGCGAGTTTGGTGTGGATGAACTTGGCCTGCACAGAGTCCTGACCTCAACCCGACAGAACACCTTTGGGATGAATTAGAGCAGACACTGTGAGCCAGGCCTTCTTGTCCAACATCAGTGTCTGACCTCACAAATGCACTTCTGGAAGAATGGTCAAAAATTTGGCTCAGTGGTGAAGCCGGCGACCACAGGCATATGCCACGCTGCGGTGGAGGAGGCACAGGTTTGAGTCCTGGCCTGTCGCCATTTTGCCTGCGTGTCTTCCCCCATATCTCTCTCCCATTTCCTGTCTATCTCTACTACAAAAAAAAAAAAAAAAAAAAATTCCCATAAACACACTCCTAAACCTTGTGAAAAGCCTTCCCAGAAGAGTTGAAATTGCCATAGGGTGGGCCGACATCATATTAAAGCCTATGTATTAAGAATGGGATGTCACTTAAGTTCATATGTGTGTGAAGGCAGACGAGCGAATGCTCGCTGGTCTTTATGAGTTTATATTCTCCTGGTTCTGTTGTGGAAAGAGGGGTTTCATTCACAGGAAGGCACTTTGCTCTTATTTGAGGGCTCAGTTCAGCGTGGCTGCTCTTTGGTGTATTGTAAAGAACACACTTGTCAACATCTGAAAATGCAGTTTGTTGCTTTAAATAATAAAATACAGTCAAAAGTTTGAGTGCGTCCAAACTTTTGACTGGTACTGTAGTAAGAGGGTTATTAAGAAAATTGAGAATGTGCTTCAAGGCCCCCCAACTTTTCTTTTTTCCTTTTTTTTTTTTCCTTTTGGTAGAAATTCCCGTAGAGACGATTTTATGTGCACCTCATGTGAAATCTTACCATACCAAAGGCAACACAGCATACTTCCTCTTACTTAAGGCAGAAGCACCAGTGGGTCTTTAATGCCCGTAGAGTGTTGAGAGCAGATCCTTTATCGCCATCCATCATGAACTCTTGTAGATGGGGGCCTGATTTTATTGCTGGTGTCACATGTTAACAAGCACGTTTTACAGTGCAAGTGATGGAGAGTCACAACACCACAGGGAATCAGCACACCAACTGTCCTGTGGGAGCAGTTTTGTTTTGGGTAACTTTACATAAAATACACTTAGGTCTGCTTATTGATCCTTTACTGCTGAATTTGTTGCCATTTGTCGGACTCTTGGGTACGGTTTTGAGTATACATGTGCAACCTTGCAACTCTCAAGGCTTGGGAATAGGGATATAAATAACAGCTATTTTCCTGGTTCTTCTAGTTACTTTGTGAAGACTGGGTTGCATCCCAGGCCACTATTGTAAGAAAGGATTGGATGTCCTTCTTGCTAAGTAGCTGATGTCACTGAGCTGGAATCCGTCCATTTTCTGTACTTCTTCCTCAGTGTGCTTGTGCCCCTCTGTCTATATGTAATAAAAGTGTGTCCTGTAAAAACTCTAGACTAGACTGATAGCAAATTATGGGGATGGTTCATGGAGGGGTTAGGGGAAATTAAACTAATGAAGCAGTGTCCTGTTTTGCTGCAGTGGATCCATTAACTTACAGCAGGAGGGCGCACAGAGACGCTACAAACGGAAGCCGCTTTTCACAAGTTGGGCGCTAAAGGGAATAAACAGAAACAGGCTGTGTGCCACTTGGAAAAGGATCCAATAAAACATATAAAAATTAGGAAATGTAAATGTCACTGACTTATATTCTACTAACCAAATGTTCAAGAGGCCAGACCTGCATGAACGTCCTCTCAGATTTCCATTCAGGGTATGGAGTCAGTCATTTGGAGCAGAAAGGAATCCTTATCTAAAACCAGTCACAGATGTAGCACAAAAGAAATACTACATAGTACCACTACTGGCAGGAAAAAAGTGTTCTACATAAAAAAGAATAACAATAATTAAACCAAACGTTAAATTGAAGGGAACAAATGGGGTAAATCGTAAGACTTACAGTCAACAGAAACTGTTTTGGTTCAGTGATGCATCGTTCAAGGAGAAAATTTTATCATTGGCTCCTGCTCAGTACACTGTAATTATGTTATTATTACTACTCTTTGTTTTTGCTTTGGCTTTTTTTCTTTGACATTTATTGGCCCGAGTGTTTGTTCACTACAGTAATAACCATCATTATTATTCTTTTTTTTTTTTGTTTGAAAATATAAACTCTCAAACTAGCATATGTCAGATTCCCAGATATTTCTCATTTTCCCTCGACATCTGGACAGTATGCTGGGACACATCTGTTCAAAACTGTGCCAGTCATTTCGGTGAAAAATGGTATTTCACTGCAGAGTTGTCTGCCAGAATGGACAAAGATTTAAAATAGTTTCCTTCTCACTGTCTCACTATGTGAGGCGACAGTTTCTGCAGTGATTGGGTTCATCTTCAGCAGGAAGCGAAACACTTCATCTTTACAAAGTGTAGACCTGTCAATCTGTGCGGCATAGACTAACAAAAGAAAGCTGCAAAAGGGTAAGCACATATAGGGCATACCCTGGAATAAGATCAAAAGATATAAAGAACCCTAACTCAGAAATGCTTTTCAAAGATTTTATTCACCCACTTATCAGCTAGAGCCTACATTGCTTGATAGATCCGCCGTCTGCTTGAGTGTTTGAGTGGCCGTAGGTCAAACGGATTCTGGAACTCCTCCACTTGTCAGTGTGGTGTGTTTCTTTACATATCACAAAGCTGTGTTTTTCTTTCACATTGACTTGTAAATGAAGAACAAATAGAGCAGGGTAAGTGCTGCGTAGTGCACACACAGGTGATAAGGACACTGCAAACCAACCACCCAAACAAAGAGGTCAGTTCAAACACCAGCTTCTTCCTCCACATCCATCTGCTAAGCTTTGATAATGAGTCGCACGTGCTTATAGGTTTGCTACCCATCCGATCAGCATCCTCTTATCAATGACAAGAAAACTAAGAAAAGCTGAAAATTGTGATGGAGCCAGGAGATATTTTTGGCAGCTTGGCCATGCCAGAGTTTATACCCTCTAAAAATATCTGTGACCAATGAGGCGAGGTATGAAAGTCACCAAGGTCCTGTACCAGCTACTGAGAATGCTCTGTGTATCTCTCTTGTGTATTTTGTTAATCCTCTTTGACCCTTCTGGAACATAAAGACACAGTTATATCCCAGGATTACTGCCTATTTTTGGCAAACTTCTCCTTAAGTTAGTTCTATCTTGGATTGCTTCTCTGTAACAGCTGAATGCCATGTCATTTTTGGTCTTGGGGAGTGACACCAACTGGGGAGTGACACCAAAAATGATACAATCCTGAACCTGAAAATCTGTGTGAAAATAAAAATACAGAATGTGAATGTGAGAAAATGTACCATTTTAAGAGCAATGTTGGCTCATTTGATGGCAGCAACACGTCCCTAAAAAGTTGGAACAGGGTCATGTTTACTACTGTGCAGCATCCTCTCCCCTTTTAACAACGTCTGGGAGCTGTGGAGCGCAGCTGCTGAACCTTTCGGAGGCATCATTTGTATGGGAGCATATGTTGGTCTAAAACCTGTATATACCTTTCAGCATTGATGGTGCCTTTCCAGATGTGCAAGCTGCCAATTCCATAGGCACTAATGTGTTCCAGGCTTTTGAACTGAGTGTTAATGAAAGCAGCAGTGATCCCCGTCCTCTTTGGACCAGAGGATGTGGCATCCATGTTGTCCAGAAAGCATTTCAAATTTCCAGACCACAGAACACTTCAGCTCATTTTAAATAAGCTTTGGCTCACAGAAGACTGGTTCTGCTGGACTGCTGGTTCTGGATCATGTACGTGTATGGCTTCTTCTTTGCATGACAGCGTTTTAACCTACAGCTGTTGATTTCATGGTGAACTGTGTTTACAGACGGTGACTTCTGGAAGTGTTCCTGAGTCAATGCAATGATTCCCCTGACTGAATAATGCCTATTTTAATGCAGTGCCACCCGAGGGCCTGAATACTAATTTTGATTTTCAGCCTTGTCCCCTGTGCAGAGATTTCTCTAGATTCTCTGAATCTTTTGACGTTATTATGTACTGTAGATGGAGAGATATTGAAACTCTCTGTAATTTTACATTGAGTAATATTATTCTGAAATTGTTCCACAATTTGTAGATGTAGTTTTTTTTGGTGAACCTCTGCCCATCTTTTCTTCCAAGAAACTCTGTCTCTCTAAGATATTCTTTTTTATATCAAATCATGTTGCTGACCTGTTGCCAGTTAACCTAATTATTTGCAAAATGTTCCTCCAGCTGTTTCTTTTTAGTACCACTTACTTTTCCAGTCTTTTGTTCCTCCTGTCCCAACTTTTTTGAGACATGTTCCTGCCATCAAATTCAAAAGGAGCTCTTTGTTTTTCTGAATTGGGCTTGTACAACAAGCTAGTCTCCATTTAGTAAAGGTTTATTTAATGTAAATCTAACAATCGCTTATTATAGAAACTGAACTGATTTGACTAATTCCCAAGGAAAACTCACTGAAAGACACAGGAGGCATTTATGCATGCATTCAAGAACCACATGGATGTGCAATAAGACATAAGTGGGGGGCTGGGATGTGAATCTCAACTGAAGCTGTGGCTGGGATATTTAATGACTGACCGCGGTGAAGCAAGGAGGAGGTCCATTGTGTCCAGATCTACAGCGTCTTAGCTGGCTGCAGCCGTAGCCACGCACATGGCACTGCACACTGGGGCTATGCTTTGATGTACAGCTGCTGCCAGA
Organism: Cichlasoma orientale; assembly: GCA_034780415.1. NCBI lineage: Eukaryota > Metazoa > Chordata > Actinopteri > Cichliformes > Cichlidae > Cichlasoma > Cichlasoma orientale. The sequence continues at coordinate 279,133 of JAVDPK010001151.1, forward strand.
GCAGATGGAGAAAAGAACTGGTTAAAGAAATCAAGTCTTTCAAGGATTAAAGAGACAAAAACTAAAAATGTTTGATACTGGAAAGAAGACCAGATGTGTGTGTGTGTGTGTGTGAAAAAAGTTAAGACATAATAAGATATCTTTTTTGTTGCTTATCTGAGTCTGATTTAAAGTGTCTTCATGTGTAACTTTCATTTATGTGACTGTGAGATCGAGAGAGAAAGAAGAGCTAAACATTGAATTATATTATCAGTCAGTCCCCCCCTTTGTTCAGGCAACCAGGCTGGAGTTGGGGTGGGATATGCAAATACAGGCTGTCTGTCTGCCTGCCCCTTCAGAGGCAGCAAGAGCAGCACATTGCTTCTTGCGCACACACCCTCACTCGTGCAGAGCGCAGATTACTTGGAGGGCCGAGCCTCGGCAGCAGGTCTCATACACTGCATTTGTGTATATGGAGCTGAAACTTCCCAACAGACAGACTGACACTCTCTTCCCTCCTTCTTTCCCCTCCTCCAGCACACCTTTGTGTTGTTTTCCTTACCCTCTCCCTTCCCCCTCCCTCTTCAGTCTCATCAGTTTTCCCTCTGCTCTGTCTTCTGTGCTCAGATTTTTGTTAGTGAGCAACCTGAAGGTGTACAGGGCAAGATGCTGCTGATGCTACAGCTGTTTGGACTGCATGTCTCCTCCAGGGCCCACTGAAGAAATCAAGACTCTACATGTGCCAAGGAGCAACACAACACCCAGAGGAAGGAAGACTACTACTTTTTTTAAACCCTTTTCCTCAGCAGACAGTTGCATTTTAAAGACTCTGGAAAAGCCTTAGAAAAACAAAATGTGGACCAAGTGGTGCCAGCTTATAGCACAGGTCTTTCTTTTAGGAGTGTTCCTCTCTGCTGTGTACAGTAAAGGGACTTTCTATGGAGGCCATGTCAACCCTTTCTATGGAAACAGATACAACCTCTACAAGGCTGGGCTCAATCCTCACCACTCACCAAACAAGCCCATGACCCGTCACAAGTAAGTTCTCCACTGTGGACACGTGACAGCAACAAATGCGTGTTTTATTTGTGTTTCCAAGGTGCAGGGTATTGAATTCTAAAAGCATTCCAAGTAGCTACAGTTCAAGCAGGACCCACCTCATACTGTATTTCCCCCGAGAAACCCGTGTCACCAGTGAGTTGCAGAAATATGTTTTCAGTTAGGGAATCAGCTTGGTGAACGATCCCTGAATTGACGCTCTGTTTCTGTCTTATTCAAAATCAGCGTTTTTCTGCGGTTCACACCTAAAACCATCTGTGGCTGGGAATAAACACCATAGAGGAACAATGAAGCAACAATGAAAACAAAGCCATCATAATGCTCTTTATGGTGCAGTGAGGGGGTGCTGAGTTGATGACAAGGGTATTGCTCCCTCACAGTGTGTGTATGTGTGTATGTGTGTGTGTGTGTGTGTGTGTGGTAATGGGGAGGGGGGGCTCAATTAGAGGCAAGACTTATGGTACAGCTGGGCACCCACTGCCAGAAGGGAGTGGCACAACTGGCCTCCAGTCACTACACACTGATTTCAAATGAACTTACAGAGTTTACTACTGTAAGCTTGTTTTTTTTTCCTACTTTGCTTTCTAACACAAAGGTGAGGGATGTTCTTCTGCTTTTAATCACTGTATAAGAAATACATTAAAGGGATACTGTGAAGACATTCAACACGCATACACAATGAAGAGTAACAGCAAGTTATGCATACTATTGAAAGTCATGAGGTTCTGAGATGAAACAGAGCCTTGTGGATATATTTTGCCTGGAAAGCGATGGCTGATGTTTGGCCTGCAGGGCCCTTTTCGGTTTTTCCTCCCTTTTCCTCCTCCCCTTCTCTTTTGCTTGGCTTCCCACGAGAGCTGTTATGCATTTGGACAGCTCCCCAGCTACCTGCTGCTTCACTCAAACTGCCACAGAAGACTGCTGATTGCCCAGCCCCGCTTAGTCTAGCGTTTATGCTCACCTCCACCTAACACACTGTTCAGCATCCCTCACCCTGAATGCAACGTCCATATTGAGTCCTCACCTTTAACTTTTTCAACTAACAATAAACTTGAACACGTCCCATTTTTTCCCTTACATTTCACTCACCATGCCATCACATGTTAATTTGCCCCAGCTCTTATACGACAGCATTACCACATTATTTTTGCTGTCACTTGTGTCAGTGGACTACTTACTTGTAAACCGATATAAAAGCCTAATTTTAATTACTCCAAGAAAAAAGTAAGTAATCTCATTACTTTTTCTACTCAATACAATTCTTGCAAAGGTGCCTTTATCCAGTCAGACTCCTACACCGCATATATTCTGTATCATTTTATATGGCAAAAAATGTACTTCTACTGATAAACATTCATCTTGTGTTTTTTGGAGGTATTTATTTATATTGATATATTTACACGCCCTAAAACTCTGAATATAACTATGCAATTTCAGAGAGCTGGCAAATCATTCAAAAAGACAAAATCTATAAATATAACAATTTTGGAGTGACAGGAAGCTGAACCCTAAACTGTCAAACCTTATAGGGAGTGGACTCTGTGATAACTTACTAAACAAAGCAAGCCAGTGGTCTTAGTGCTTTAATGTATGCGCAGTATTTTTTTTTTTTTAACCAGGTTATAGCTGTTTATATCTACAGCTACATATAACAGTGGCCTCTATTTATTCTTGGGCATTGTTGCCAAAGAGGTTTATTTATTTTTATACAGGCCATTGCGCCAGATTTCCAGGCTTACGTAACAAGATTAGTTGATTAGCCAGACATAATAGATTGTTCCATTTAAAAGAAATTGATCACTAATGAAAGCCAGCCAGGAACTGCTGGTAGCTGGTAGCTGGTAATATCCCTCAACATATATATAACATAATATCCCTTTTTATATAAGGGCTGCTGGCCCATCCTGGACACAGCAGCCTCCAGGGATGTGCCACTCTCAGACCACCACTACAGATATCTGAGCTCAGTTGTTGTCAGCCTGACTGTTCAGTGGAAATAGACACTTTAAAATAGCACATGCTATGATGTGTCTGTGTGTGTGTGTGCATATGAATTCCTATTTATGTGTAACCGAAGGACTTCACTCGAGCGCTTTTACAGCGTGTAAAGTCTAACCCCTCTTTCTTATTCGACCAAACTCACATGAGCAAAACCTTGCTCAACCTTGCTTGGTTTTTAGTAAGATTCCTTAAAAATTCTCAGCTGTTGGAACACCACAGACTTTTTTTTTTCTTTCTGTTGAATTATTATCTGTTTTGGCAGCAAAGCGAGTGATTTGATTTCACAGTCATTCCTTCATTCAGAGCAACCACTTGCTTCTGTAAGAAAATATATGGCACCCCAGTCACTGACTGTGACATCTTAGACAGTTACAACACCGTAGCTGTCACAGCTCAATTGCAAAGAAGCTAATTTTCTTCCACAGGTTAAACTGTGACTCGGGGAGTTCAGATTTGTGTTTTATGGTTTTTGTCCAAAGCTCTGACGAAGAGGCAAAAATAATTCAAAGAAATTGCCTTTTGAGTATTTTGCATGTTCTTCAAGATTATGATTAGAGCAGAGCAATGTCCATTTGTCAGTTCTAGTCATCTTTCTTTTAGACAACAGCATACAGGTGCCAAGAGTCACATACTCATCACTGGGAAATGGGTATTGGATAAATCAAATAGCATCCTGGCAGATGCCACATGTCTTTACCAATCAGATGAGAGACATAACTGAGGGCTTTTCTTTGATGTATGGGACAGAGATCAAGGGGGAAAGGTCAGTAAGTTAGTAGAGGTTAAAGGTTAGAGGTTGCTGTTGTAAGTTTGTGTTGAATGTCCAGCGGAGGGCAAGAATAGAGCCAGTCTCCTGCGAAGAGGCACAAAGACCGGGCAGCCAACTCCCGAGCTGCCTAACACTTTTAAAATCCAACTGCAGAAATGTTCGGGTTTAAGCTTAGTTCCTTTTTAAAGGCTGCTCTAATAAAATATTACAAGTATCACATAAGGCTGGATCATAATTCAGTTTATTGTTACTGTTACTTGGATAGGGAGTTGATTTTGGTGAAAATTTCCAAACCCCAACGTATAACTGAAAACTCACATTGTTGAAGCAAAGCTTCTGCATTTTGTGCTTTGTTATTTTTATGCAGAGAGCTGTAAATAAGAAGTCCCCCAATGAAACGTACAGGCGTGTTTTTACTTTTTAAGTCTAAAAGTCACTGTTTACTTTTGTTTTCATTCACTGATCAGATTGAGGCACAAATTTGCAATTTGTATGTAATAGATATTTGCAGGAAAGATGGGCAGAAATGTGAGAGAGAGAGACGGTCTCTGAATGTAGGAGATGGGGGAGCATTTTCAACCATGTGGTATTTGCCACTGGGTCACAGTTAGTGCAAAAGAAATGATAACGGGCGGGTGTGAAGCCAGGATTTGGAGAACATTATGATTGTTGTGTCTCTTGTTTTCAGTCTTTATGCTAAGTGAAGCCAATCACCTGCTAGCTTTACTGATCTTACTGAGTGTAGTTCCATTTCTTCACATTCACCTGTGAAGAGATTTATGTTTCAGGTTACCTGGTTTTCAGTAACATCACATTTGAATTACATTCTGGTCTCAAATGCTTAATTCTTCGGTGCATTCAGGGCAGTGTGCACATCTAAATAAAGTATCATGCTAACACTTATTCGCTCTTATTGCATATACAATACACAGAGCCTCACAAATCTAATAATTCCATTCAAAAATGTTCTTTTCAGAAGCACAGAGAGCTTACTGAAAGATGATTATGTACTTTGGAAAATGCCTGAGGATAAGTAAAGTTGTTCTTTCGGTACAGCTGCATGTACATGAGCTTATGTTGTTGCTTTTAACAGGCCAATTTACAAAATTTAAGCACATGTAGTCATCTGTGTTTAAGCTATGATGACTGGAGCTGGCTTGGAGCTGACCTTGTTTCTGAATGACAGAGTGATCCCTTTGGTTTTAAAGTGGGGAGTAGCATGTCTTTACCCCTAATCATTACCCATAAGCACAGCTTTAATAATCCCCGCACCATGGGAATTTCAGGACCTGCCAGTTGGCTAGAAATATGCTTCATTAAATGTACATATGAACAGAGATGGGTTCTGGAGTTGGACTATAGGTCCTATTAAAGACTGCATTTTTTCCTTCTTTATCCACTCCACGCTTCATAAATCTGTCAGACCCAAAAGCAGTGGTCTAGGCCAAGCAGTCAGGAGTTCCTGCAGGTGAGAGCGTGGATAGTAATGAGGAAGGTGAGTCCTTTGGTGCCACACAGTCAAAACAAGTGAGGCAGCGGAGAGAAGTAAAGAGCCTGCCATGATGAGGCAAGGCAAAGGAGCTTCATGATAAATCGAAAGAGGAAGAAAAAAAAGTACAATATAGCAAGAGGAACACTGATGTGACTAATCAACCACAGATTACCTGAATTTTTTATACCTTAAAGAATTAAGGGAAGGAAAATTAATAGGAAAGGGGGATTGAGAGGTGATTGGTTTGGGCCCAGCAGAGGGTGGAGGTATAGCCACTCCAACACGCCACATGTGAATTTGAGATGGGAATTCTGTTTTCCCCTGGGACGGCTATGAAGGGATTTTTAAACTGAAATTCTATACTGAAAATATTTACAGTGGGACCAGACTAGCAGTCGGTGACATAAAAAAGACAATATTTTGGAGTAAGGAGAGAAAGGCAAAAGAAAGTGAAGTTTTCCTTTCGTGGTGAAAGGAGATGAAGCCTTTTGATACTGACTGGAAAGGAAGAGTTCAAGGTCACATAAGAATTGGAGATGCATAACGTAGTTTAATACACAAATTCAGATGAATCTGTGGGGACTGGGTGGTTCAGTGAATGTGTGGATCAACTGGAGACTTTAAATTTTGGGTGTTTTCTCCTCTTTTTTTTTATCAGAATACAGCTTGATAGTTTCTTTTAACATACAAAGAAAAGTGTTTAGAGTTAAATATTGTGAAATTACATGATTAATATTACAATTAATAGAATCTGTGGAAGGTCAGCATTTTCATTTGTTCAAAAATGAATTACAGTGTCGCTGATATCCATTTATTCAGACCTGTCAACAAAGTAAAAACTGAAGCTGAAACTTTGTAAACTGACTTTGGTAGCCATAACATCAAGCCTTCTTGCATAAGTCTCTAGGGGTTTTGCACATCTGGAATTGGGCAGATTACTCCCTTTTTCCTGGGAAATTCTTTCATACTTCTACACAAATGTTGTTTAGGGTTTAAGGTTTTTGCTGATGCGCTCAATCAAAGATGTCCAAAAGCCACCCAGCATTGTTGTGGTGCTATGGTTATGCTGTCCCAGCCTCAGGTTGTGTGCACTTCTCTTCAGTCACACTGTCACTGCTGCCGTGAAGCAGCCCCAGAGCATGATGGTATCACTACCGTGCTTCATTGTGGCAGGCTTGGTGATGGGCAGCACCTGCAGTTCACCGGATTTGGATTCTGGAGTTCTGGAGTGTAAATTGATGGGAGACGATGCAATATTATTGAATTTACAAAACAAAATGAAATCTACATGCAGCGAAGCAGGAAAAAGTTAATCCGTGTACAGAATAGTTTCTGACATACGGTGAATCTCCTGCAGAGGCGTGGCTTCCCTCTGCCAATTCTTCAGCTTCACCATTCACTGCAGCCTCATTATTGCAGTGAGTGAAATTGGCCAATAAGGTATCTGCTAGTATACATCTATTAAAACCGCCATGGCGCCTAAATGCAGCTTTGCAAAGCAGCATTCAGTAAAGGATCACTTAAATTTTTTTTTATCCATTTGACACTGACCACTTCATCATAGGAAGCTATGCTATATTATAAAATGCTGTAAAACATAAAAACTCTTTTTCAGGTGTGCGGCATGTTTGGAGGTGCTACGTGTTTTTAACTAGAAGCTTTAAATAAAGTTGATTTGACCTTGGTGGCCTGTGCTGTGTGATACTTAGCGGGTTATCCTGTGGAGCCAACCCTTCCCATCTGCCCCCCACAAGTTCTAAAACAAACACTAGAAAGTATTTATACTTTTTAACAGCAGTGTCCTTCTGCCACGCTGGCTGACAGATGAGGTATGGAAAGAGCTCAGAATAGGCTATCACTCCTCTCTCACCTTTTCACCATTCTCGCTAAACCTCTCTGATCTCATATCATACACATCAGGACTTCTCATTCTCTTCCCCCAAAGTGTCCAGATTAACAGCCTCCTCACAGCTGGACATTCTCCCACACACACAGAAAGCAGCCCAAACAACGTTCTCACCTACTCTGCAGCTGCTGGACCTGGCTGGAGTAATAACAAATAGTAAAGGCAGCACTTCTTCTCATATATGTCCGCTTCCACATCAAGGGTTCACGTTTTTGGAATAAAGCTTGCGTAGTCTTTTTTTTGCAGAGCTGAGTGGCCTCTGTGGATGTGAGATAAAACCCGAGCTCTTTATTGCTCGATTATGTGCCTGTAAAATCTGCAGACGTGAGTATGTGCCATTGTCTGTACAGATTACTATATTATTGCTTTCAGGCTTTCATGCTGAAACTTAACATTCATCTTGTAAAAACAGGTTTTCACACAGCTAAGGTGACCTGCTGCTGACCTGACCAACACTACAGTGCAAAGGGATAGGATTTATGTCAGCACTCAACTTAGAGTATCACAAAGCC
>JAVDPK010001151.1:286860-298015 GCA_034780415.1 Cichlasoma orientale
TTAAAAAACCCAACCCCCCCCCCCCCCCCCCCCCAATGGAAGACAGTGAGGATTAAATATCATTCATAGACCCAAATGACACTGACAGAAAAATTACAACAAAAAAAATGAGAGGCAGAAACAGAAATCTGTGCACAGGGAACCCCCCCCCCCCCCCCCCCAATGTACATCTGGATTGCTGCACTTTTCGCCATTGTGTGAAGTCTGGAGGTTCTCACAGCTGTGAAAATGGTCACACACTTACTGTACTCTATACACTGCTCTCTATCAGCTGTCACTAATCTATGTATGCTTTTAAGAGCTTTTCCTGACTTTCTCACACACTGAAACATTGAAGCTTGAAGCTCCTTAAACATAAACTGTAGGCAATAAACTGGATTTGCGTTACACAAAGCCATTCACTAAATCGCCAATATACTCAAGTTGACAGTATCTGTACTTTTTCTATACTCAAGAAATCTCAATTAAAATCACCACGTGAATTTGATCTTGTGCAAATGTGTTCGTCAAACTGCTTACATTTTTTTTTTAAAAGTTATTTATTTTGCTGCCAAATCCTCTCTGTATTCTCTGCGATTCATTTCACTGCAAGCAGCAGATGACAGCACAGGGAGTGATCAGTGTTAAACTCCCTCTGGCCTGGCAAAGAAAAGAGCCTGCAGGTGGGGAGGGAGAAGAAAAACAGCATGAAAGCAAATTATTAAAAACACTGAAATGTTACATGAATCAAGCTCAAATCGCCAGAGATGATGATGTAGCACTTGTCAAATTAAAGTTGCATCGCTTATTTCGTTGACGCGGTACATTATTCTAGCCAGTTCCCCTCGTTTTGTTATGCTAAGAAAATCATTTGCACCAAGTAGTAAATTGCATGTGTGAATTTAAAGTACTTAAAGAACTCCCATCATGCCACATCAGTAGAGGTCGTAACTGCCACTTCCTTAACAGCCCATGACCTGGCAGCAGGTTGTCAGGCTGGTATGAAAGGAGCTCTGTCATTCTAACTTCTGCCCTTTACCTTCTACTGCTATTAACATATGTCAACACAGGAAGAGTGGCAACACACACACACACACACACACACACACACACACACACACACCACACAGAAACACTGTCAACACAGTTAGCGATTTGCAGAAAGACGCAGCAGTGCAGCGGTTTCTCACACATTCTGACAGGCCCTCCTCTCTGTTAGCCCTCTGAACCTGTTAACTTGGCATGTAGACCCGCCTCGGCCCCCGTGTCCCTCCCTGCTGCTCCAAGCACGTCTATTAGTCTTGAAACAGCTGTGGAGCAATGCTAAGTGCCGAATGTGTTGCTAAATGTTCCCCTCTGAATGTAAGAAATGCTTCACATGTGAGCCTGAAGAGAGCAGATCATCATTTCCTGTGTTGCACAGAGGCCAGGGGAACATTTAGCAGTTGCTATAGCTGCACTGGCTATGGAGAGAGAGAGAGAGAGAGAGAGAGAGAGAGAGAGAGAGAGAGAGAGAGAGAGAGAGAGAGTGAGAGAGAGAGTGTGACAGAGAAAGTTCAGTGTGATGCAACAATTGCTCAAAGTGGCTAAAGTGAAGTTATTGCACATCTGAGCACTTCAAGGATTGAAATCTGTCTCTGTGTGTGTTTTTTTGGAGGTTTTTTTTTTGTTTGTTTTTTTGGTGCTGAACTGTCGCATGTGGCTAAAACAAAGCCAAAGACAAATAAGCGCTCGGCATCAACCTCTATTTTGTTAGTATACCTACAATAATGTACACTGTGGACACAATGTGTAGCATTGTCTCAAACTGAACACTCGTGACGGTGGTGCATTTGTAAAGCATCTGAAAAGCACATGAAACTAAATTTTACAGTGAAGACGGCAATTAACCGCACATAAACATCCAACAACACCACAGCACATTAACATCACTAACAAAAATCTCCCACTGCTTGCTGACTACCTAACACTGGCACACTCACTGTAGTCATATCTAGTCATATCTTTTTCCTGGTGGCTGAAAATGAATTTAGTGGTCTCTCCTTGTCCACCAAATACCCAAAATATTAACCGATGAGGGTGAGATGTAGCTGTACAGTATAGGGATGCCACCAGAACTGGTACTCAAGATGCCTTTGAACACCAAAGGTATTTGTTTTTTTAGTGTTTTATATATTATCTGGGTACTTGCAGGTGTACTGCGTGTAGGTGTACTTGTCAACGTGATTAAAATAACACATTTAAGAATAAAACATTACAAAAGTATTCAATTTGAGAAAGAGCAAAGAAATTATTACTCTGCATAAACTGTTCATCTACAACTATAGCTTTTCTCAGATAAGCTTTCTCTAGCTGATCAGATCTTTTTATCGGATAGATGAAAAGCAAACAAAATTTCTTTAAATGATTAATAAAATGACACTAAAGAGACAAAACAGCAACAAAGACTTCATTCAAAATGCATCAGCGGAATGTGCTGTAAAAAACAATAAATTATAGGAGGTTTTACAAAGCATTTTCATCACGACACTTTATACGCAATAAAACAGACCCTTCCTGAATTTAATATACTCAAGGATTGGCAGTTACAACTTTACTTGTTCTGGTGTGTTTTGTATCTCAAAGTGGCTAATGTTTTAGATGTTTCAGTATACCGTATACCGCTCTGCTGAATTCATAGCTGTGATTATGTTTTCTTAAATTGTCCCACTGCTGAACCCCATTTGTACATTCACAGTTAGTTATGGTCCCCTGGCTGCAGAAGTTGCCGTTCAGCAAAATCGAAGTAGTTTTTACTTTAACACGCTTCTCTGTGACTGACACAGACCAAGACTGGGGCTCCTCACATCTTATTCTTGCCAGCATTGTAACATCGCTCTGCTCTTCCCACAGAAACCACTGTGCCTATGTGGTCCAGAAGAACATCACATGCATCATGCAGGATGGAGTGGCAACCTACGTGAAGGCTGAGTATACCACCAAGTGTATCTGGGGTCAGAAATGCCCTGTTGTGATGTAAGTCAATCAAATGAAACAGGAAAATGTTGTAACTCTGTTGCAATTTCGTCTCAGTCTCATGAGTTTGGTTGTGAGGTTTAAATGTGTAATTCTTTGTTTATTTCTGGCAAACTGCAGCATAGTGTAGAATAGAGTCTATATCAATGCTGCCCTCTAGTGGTCAGATTATTAATTAAGTTCCTCAGCTGAATGCATATCCGTGATACCGCTGAGAACTGGTTATATAGTCTACGAAATAATATAAAATGCAGGGACATCTTTGTTACCATCTGTCTCTATGCATGAAAACCATTTAAGATATTTTTTTAAATTTATTTATTAAGTATCCTGTAAAGTTGTTCTACTTCCTTGTTATTTGTCAAAAACATAAGAATGTAATTTGCATTTCCATTCATCCATCCATCCCCCCTCCTTTGCATAGCATCATTTCTAACTCAACAGAGTGTAAAACGTCAGGTGCATAAAATGTTTTCCTTCTCTTTAACTTGTTCTTAGGCCGATGTAAGTGTACGCCACCTACTCTTGAAGCTTTTAGTCTGTCTCTCTTTAACATACAATTCAAAAGACCTCACACGAAGGGAGCGAGAGAGGATTTTATCATCAAAAATGACAGACGAATCCGTGTGTGCGTGGATAAAGAGAGACTTTGATTCACAATGGGTAGAAAATTCAGCTTAAACTAAACAACAATGAAGCTGGGTGCTAACCCAGGTCCAATCCACTGATGCCATCATTTACACCACAATTATCTTAATCTCTTAATCTTCCTCTAATCCCTGCCTAATCCCATAGAGAACAACTTAATCTCTTTATCGCTGCTCAGTGCCATCTTCCCATCCTGTATTTGTGCTCATAATTAGTGAAAACAAAAGCACTTCTAACAGAGTCTGTGTCAGCTGTAATATTTGTTTAATCGGTGATTGTAAGCACATTTGTAACATTTTGTTTCCTTTAGGTATAGGACATTCTACAAGCCAAAATACAAGGTTGGTTTTAAAACAGTGACTGAGCTCGAGTGGAGATGCTGTCCCGGCTATTCTGGAGAAAACTGCTATGATGGACCCACGTCACTACCAGATATTGCAATGCCACCTTTCAAGGGTGCGGCTCTTCCCCATCGCCCGAGTCTGAAGGGTTTCCCCCATGGCCCTAGGCCCCCTGTTGAGCAGAGGCCCGGAGAAGGCCAGCTGGAGCCAGGCAGACCCATCCCCAGTATACCCACAGGAAAGTCAAATGGTGAGAACACACTCCAACTGGTTTATTATGAAGTCTTAGAGTATTAACATAACTACTGCCATTAACTCTGTAGTGTCTTTGTGCGTTATTGTGTGCATAAGAGAAACCACTTATTTCCTTCTTATTTAACATATTTACAAATATTACAGGTTCTAAAGCATCCCCCTTTCTGTGATTTACCTTCAAAATGCAGGCAACAAATTTGGCATTTCTGGGGTAACTGGAGAGCGCTTGGACCGTATGGAAGAGGACATGCGTCGTCTTACCCAGGGTCTAGACACTCTTAATGGAGTGGTGGCTGGCCTTGAGGAGAGACTGCGCACATCCCTCCGTGAAGACACCAATAAAATCCTGGTGTCCTTGCTACAGAACACACCCCGTGTGCCTGACTCTACTGTGGGATTTGGGGTGATCCCAGATGGGACTCATGATGGATTGGATGGAGCAGAAAGCTTTACTGGATTTGGAGATTTAGCAGGGAGAGTGACAGAAGTTAGGGATGAGCTGCGGGCAAAGACTCATATTCTAGAGGAGATTCAGGTAACGGTGCCATTATGCTTACAGTAAAATTGTTTAATACATTTTGTATAGTTGAAACAAATATTAGTTTCATCTCATCTCACTTCTGTGCATCTTTAGGGGATGGTCCTGGGTCACGATGGCCAGCTGAAGAAGCTCCTGGAAGGAGCTATAGGCAGGCCCATCCCTGGCTCTGACACCAATCTGTATCTGGATGAAATCTTAAATACCAAGATGGCAGGTATAAGGGCTGAGATCCTGGATGGCTTCGAGCGCCGTCTGACAGGCCTAGAGCAGCACTGTGATCAGAGGATCGGGGAGGTGCAGAGGGAGTGCCACAGGGAGCACATGGATGGCCAGGAACAGATACAGCAATCTCTGGATGGCAGAGAAACTGGACTCAGGGAGGAGTTGGGCTCTTTGCAAGCTCAGATTCAAGGTCTAACTCTGACTGAGAGCTGCTGTGGACAGGTATGACATGGATGGGATTGTAATGTCATAAGCAGGCAATGAATTCATGCATATGTCAGTCTGATTGATTTACTATTTGATGTCAACAGAGAGAAAACTACTTTGAATAAACTGCTAAAACCATGCGGTTAAAAAATAGGTTGTAAAGAATCAACATTTGGGGGAACAGGCCAGTTTACTTTTTCTTGCCAAAAGTTCCATGAAAATATTAATACCCTACTATCTGCAACAGATCTCAGGTCAGTGAGCTTTTGGTTATAAGCTGTAATCTGTAAAAACGACAAAGCCTATTAATGGGAGCCTGATTAATCCTGATGCTTCATCCATACAAATGAAATTTTATGTTTTCACAGGGAAACAAACAAGTTGTTTCCAGTTCTTTAAGCATTATGTCACGACTGTTGCAGAGACATTATTGCACATTTTGACCCTCAAAGAAAAAGAAACAAGAACATTTCCCAAAATGAGAAAAGAGAACCAGTCCTTTAACTGTATGCATTTTAATTAAATTCAATTCAGTTTTATTTATATAGCAACAATTCACAGCAGTCGCCTCAAGGCGCTTTGTATTGTGAGGTAAAGATCCTACAGTACTGTACGCTATTAAGGATTTTGCTGAAAGGTACCAAAAATACCTTGCCTGCCCCAAGTTCTGAGATACTCAAAGGGTCACATCACTAAATTTTAATCATTTATTAATGCAGTTTATTGGGCCATAACATGGGTTACACAAAAACTAATGAGTTATTGATTATTGCAGGTGAACAGTCTGTCTCAGCGTGTGTTGCTGCTCGAAGAGTCGGTTAAAGATTTGACGGAATCGCAGAGGCAGCTTCAGACAGCACTCGGTCAACAAACCATCCACATAGACACCCTGATTGAGACCCGACTGGTGGACATAGAGAGCCGACTCAATGCCACCAGTGGTGGACTTGATGGGGTAGAAGGGCTCCCTGGTGGTCTGGATGGCTTCAAGACTCTGTTGGAGGACAAGCTGAAGACCCTAGAGGAGAGAGTGGCTGTGGCCGTGGAGGAGCTGAGTAACGTCACTGCCCCGGCTCTTCTGGAGGGACAGGTGGTCCCTGCTCTGGAGACGGAGATTGAGTCAGTGAGGAGGAGAGTTGAAGGAGATTTGGATGGAATTCAGAAACAGTTAATAGACCTGGAGCTCCTCTGCACCTCCTCTTGCTCGCCCTTGACCCCACCAGCAGAAGGTGTCACCGGCACTCAAGTAGAGAAGGAGTGTGAAAAGATGGAGAAGAAGATGACAGGCCGTCTGGACTCTCACTCTAATCAGCTGGATCGCTTAAACAACACCCTGCAAAACTTGCTCTTCAGGATAGCCCAGGAGGAAACAGAAGGCTCTATCCACGGAGAGATCACACTGCTCAAGGTCAACATCAACTCTGTGAACCGCACTCTGAAGGGCCTAAAGGACTCTCTTAGCTTCATTGCAAGTGAAGTGGGACAAGCTAATTCCACATGGGAGCAAAGAGAGCACCAACTAGTCAATCAAGTGCAAGGAATCACCAAACTCATGGGCCATCAAGCCTCCCTCCTTGGAGCTGGGGAGAGGCGACTGGCCCAGTTGAAGGGGGAGCTAGTGGCCTTGAAGAGACAGCTTGCTGGGGAGCTAAAGGGCTGCCGCAGCACAGCAATAGAAGTACAGAAGGAGGTGAAGGATGTCGATAGCAGGGTGACCCAGGTAGAGGGCCAGTGCAGCAACCTGAGCGAGCTGGCTGATCACCTGGAGCGGATCCGGGCAGAGCTTGAGAGACACTCTGACTCCTACCTGTCCCAAGTGAATGGTACCTTGGCAATCCATTCAGAACAGCTAGCTGAGCTGCAAGATGAGGTCAAAGACTGCAAAGCCAAGAATGCTGCCAACCACAAAGGAGACCAGTAGCATTTGAGCTACAGAATTTTTAAAATAAAGACTTGTGTGTGATTTTTATTAGCCTTCCTTTGCTTCTGTCCTCCGTCTCTTAAAGCCAGTCTGCACAGATGCAAATTAACCAAACTGGTGAAAGTCATTTCCCATAAGCTTCTCACCCCAGCACTTCCAGATGTCCTGGGTATTTAGTTAAGCGATGTGAGAAGAGGAAGACGCAGAACACGCAGAACACGCAGAACACGAAGACACGCCTAAGGTTGTATAGCTGGGCAATATTTTCTCTTGAGGTATTATTCTAGAGGGCATTTCTCTGATCATGATTGTTTTGTTTAGATGTTTTACCTTTTTAACTTATATGAAGTGACTGGATCGATAAACTGTTTATATTAGAGAAATGATAACAAAACACAGTGCTGCTATGGGTTTTTGCTGAGAAGCACACTCAACACCCTCTGTGTGGACACTTGTTTTTTGAGAATACTGTATGTTCAACTTGGTGCTATTTACATTTTTGTAAACCTTTGTTTTACACGTATAAGAATGGCTTATACATATATCTCTGCTTTGTCTGTTGTGTTTATTCGCTGCCGCTTTGCTCAAAGTCGCAGAGAAGTTCCGTAACTCGCCATGAGGGGACAGTGAGAACACACAGCACAGCGTGGTAGATGGTACACAAACAAGATCTAAAACACTCGAGAAATTATCATTACTATGGATTGTGTGGTAAGTGTTCTTAGGAAAAGATTGTATTCTCTTTATTTGGCTTGTCAACAAATACACGCAAAAAAGAACAGAAGAAAATGGTTAAAAACAACCAGAGGCTTCTAAAATTGCCAAGAAATATATTCGAAATATCTCAAAACATGCAAAACAGGAATCTGTACAAAATTAAAATACTGCTCTTGCTGTTTCTGTCCTTCAGTAAAAGGATGTGTAATAACCAACAAACAAAAGCTGAAATCACATTAAGCTTCCCACTAAACCGAGCAGTCACAGTGTGCTTACTCCCCCCAAGAGTTAAAAAAAAAACCCCAAACAAACACAATTAGCAAACCATAAAACGCAAAAAATTGAATTACAACTAAGCCAGTATCCAGGTTGCACTATCCACAGGCTTCAGCAAGACAGTAAAATCCATCAATGATTAAGTGGCTGCCAGCATATGATGGAAACCAGAAATACATTATTTGCATTAGTATTAGTTGCAGTGAAGCATGCAGGATGGGAGGCTAAGCAGAGTAAGCTGTTCAACCCCGCTGACCTAACCAAAATGATATATAAAAGTCGGAGCTCATTTGATAAAGATGTGACTGAAATGGCTCGAGAACACGGCGCTAAAGTTGCAAAACAAATCCGTTCACAAGACTGAGGCGTCACACGGCAGTCAAATAAGGTCACTCGGTGAAGTGTTTGGCAGAGTTTAAGGTTAGGTGACACTTAATCACAATGAATGAAGCTGGGTGAGACTGGCCGTAAAAATGAGTCGACCTTGCACCGCTGAAGCACAGTCAGCAGAGCTTCTAAACACCATCAGCACATAGTTTTTTAAAGACAACATCTCTCAGTAACCAGAGCAGGGTAGAACAATCGCAGCATAATGAAATCCAGAGGCTAGATGTTAAAAAAAAAAGAAAAAGAAAAAAGCTTGAGGAGCAATAACAGAGAGGGTGGAGGGTCACAGACAAAGCCAAATATGTACTGTACTATGGAAAGTTTTTGAGTCACCCTTCATTTCATGAGCTTGGAATTTGTAATTGGAACTTTTTTTTTTTTTAAAGCAGTCTTGAGCAATAGTTGTCCAGGCTTTCTGAAGGTCTATCAAAGTTTTTCTATTGACATCAGATGCTTTTTCACTCATGCTCAGTCCAGTCCTTGTACCCGACCAATTTCAGAAGGATGTTTTTGTTTGGTTGTTAAGCTGCTTCCCACTGACCCATGAATTATTCAAGCATAAAAATGTATCTAACTCAAGGGATAAACCTTGTGTCTACACATAACACACAACTTAACAAAGGACCTGTTAAACTGTATCTTTAGGCACTTTGTTACTAGCAGCCTGTTGTAAAAACATCATTTATTCCCCCCTTTTTTTTAGTTAACTATGAAAAACACCAACCACAGTTTGGCAGGCATAAAATGGAATTTTTGCACCAACAAGAATTCCGAAAGAGATATTAGCTGAAAACCTGGAATATCTCGGCATATTGTGCAATGTATTCTTAAACAATTTGAGCAAAATGAACAAGTGGAAGACAAAAAAACAAAAAAAAAATCCAGCAAAGACCCAACACAGGACCTGCGAGATGCAGCTGGTCCTTCAGTTGATCCAACAACTGTTCACTGAAGCCTCATCAGAAATGGTCTCAGTGGAAGCATGGCTGTCAGGAAGCCATTCTTAAGGAAGAGAAACAGGGAGGAAAGGCCAAGGTATGCCAAATTACACAACAGCTGGACCGAAAAACTGTCTAAAACACAGTTTGATGCTCGGCCATGTCTCAAGATTTTTGCAAGGTACTATATATGCGGTAAGGGCAGACAGAACTGAAAAGGAAAAATAAGAAGACTGTGAAATGATCTTAATGAGATAGGAGAAGTTATTAAAAAGATACAGAGTCAGAGCAAAAATGTGAGCAAAGTAGAAAAGACTATGGTCATGACAGTTTTGGGAGGAGCTGAGCCGAGAGAACGGGCCTGGCTCGCTGAAGTGGAATACTCACGTTGATAGACAGGGATGTGACAAGGCGAGGGCAGGCAGGGGTGCAAAGGATGGACACTGAGACAGAAAGCACAACAGCGTCAAGGGGGATGAATAATGTGAGAAGTGGAAACAGATGTGTTTACAGCCATCTTGTCTCTCAGCTGGCTGCCTCGTATCCTGACAGGAAAGACACAACAGGAGCTGAGCAGGCTGCATCATGGCTCAGATACGCATGCACTGGCACACAAAACAAACAGCGAGTTAGAACAGGGCAAATTGCAGCAGTGTCAATTTGAACCCCAGGGCCCAGCAACAGCAGCTGGATTCTCCGCTATCCCACGGGAAGTGGAATTACACAAAGGATTGTCCTCTTGGTGACCTGGAGAAGAGACAGCAGAAGCGGGAGAGTGATGAGAGAAAAACACGTCAAAGGCGAAGGGTAGCAGGTTGCTGTAATGCCGGGTAATGCTCATACCTGAGACTGTAACAGACGGTTATGTAATACCAATGAATGTTACAAATCCACGCGACATCCACACATGGGTGCTGTTGCTTTCACTCCTACATTGCTTCTTGCTGTGCATGAGGCGGCACACACACACACGCACATAGGCTGCACCCCGTAAGGCACTGTTATTCTCTATTATTCAAACGTCTGATTTAACCAGATATGAGAGCATGAGCCCTTGAATGCATGATGTCAGCACATATATCATATATATAGATGGCACACAGAAAGCTTTGAAACTGTGGAGAGCTAAAGGGCACGTCTTTGTGCTTGTTTCTGTAAAGTGCGCCAAGGTTTAGAGGAAACACACAAAGCACAGAAGAAGTTGGATGAAGAGTGTGACACCATTCTGCGGCACTGAAAGCTACACAGGCCGTTATTCAGCTACTTCCTCTTGCAGATTCTAGTTAAGCGACGAGTCTGCAGGGAGAAGTGCACTGAAACAGACACACAAGCAGTGTGCAAAGGCAGAGGCACTAACAGATGACATCAAAAGTGGCACAACACTCAAAGGGATCATAATGGATGCCTATGTGTGTGTGTGTGTGTGTGTGTGTGTGTGTGTGTGTGTGTGTGTGTGTGTGCTGGCGTATGCTGTATATGCATGCCAAAACAACTCTTGAGATCTTAAGAGCTGCCCCCTGTGTGTGTGTCTGACAGCTAAGTGACATTGGTGTTAGCATACCAAAGCCTTGTGTTTCCCAGACTCCATTAAGATGTGGCTGCTCCAGCCAGGCTCCTGTACGTCTGCCAAATCCCTTTGTCACACACACACACACACACACACACACACACACACACACACACACACACACACACACACACACACACA
>JAVDPK010001151.1:300422-314849 GCA_034780415.1 Cichlasoma orientale
CAAGACTAGCCAGCATGCTCTTATCACCAACTGCAATCATTTGATTTCCAATTTTAGATAGCAGTACTGGCTGATTTGTCCCTGTTACACGGTCACAAAGTGGACAAAGCTGTGTACTAGTCACAAAAAGAACCTTTCCTCATGAAGCTGCTCATTCTTCACTGTGGAGTATAGAGCCTAATACTGACTCTAAGAATGTCTAGATCAGAGGTCCTCTTTAAGAGGTCCTCGATGCTTGAACTCTTCACCTGAACCCTCAATTTAAAACCATTTGGCTTTTGCTATATGTCCATCTAGCTTTTAATTTAAAGCAATGAAATATTTTCCGAAAAAAAAAAGAGATAATATACAGTGTATTCTGTAGGTATCAAGACCTAGAATAAGAATCTACCAGTTGTTCACAACCAGGTCACTATAAATAGTTTTGTCATCAGTGCTGCAAAACCAAAAGGAAAAAAAAAAAAGCTCCAGAAACTTCAAAGCCTTGGAGGACAGGTAGACCTCGACAAGGCTTAGCCATTTCACTCAAACACACGTGGAAAAGAAAACTTAACAAAAAACACTGCTACTGTCTTTGACCTCCACTGGACACCTCCAGGGCGATAGGCTAGGAGGTAAACGTGCTTCTGCTTGTGGCAATGAACCAGAACATAAAGATATTCAGATTAACTTTACCTGGCAAGGTGGAAAGGCAACAGGCTTACAAATGTATAGATGTAAACATGCTCAACATTTGCTCCTCTAATTGGAATTAAAATGAAAAAAAAAAAGCCATAAAAGCTTGAAGGATGTTTAGCCTATCAATATCAGCCTCAGTGATGTTAGGATTGGTTCCAGTAAGCACACAGAGAGAGTCCCTCGAAGGGACCTCTGGAGGGTCAGCACCATTGATCATCAATTAGTATAATGGAGGTGATCAGTGAAAGACAGCGACCACTAGCATTTTCTGATTCTGTGTCTTGCTCTTCCTGTGGTTGTCACACAAAATGGCCTCCTCCTATGCTCATGGGATTAATATCTAATACCCGGCTACAGGTCCCGTTCTATTTCATTCGATTCTTTTTTTTTTTTTTTTGTCTTCTTAAGAGAAAATCTGAATGAAACGGAACAGCCTCATTCACACAGACCTGAACATCACCATCCCACACACTTATACATAACTACATTTCAGTGCATCTATATCAGTTTGTGTCACCTATTAAATCATCACATCAACCGCAAGAAAAATAAAAACCGAACAATTAAGGAAAATAATCCATCAAATAAATAAACCGAGGTCCAGCCTCTTTGCTCCATATTTCATTGTGGGAACAACAGTATGTCAACCACCAATATTTTCCTCAAAAGGTACATATTAAGTAATGCATACAAGGTGATTTGTGTGAAATGAAGTAGCTGCATGACTAGAGGACAGACAGTGAGAACAGTTAGTCTGTATGATATATTAAAAAGGAACTCCATTTACAGTATTGGGATTTTTACTAAAATCAACACTGTCAAACACACAAATCAGAGAGGAGCATTACACTGCTATGCACTGCCAGAGAGTTGTCTGTGTCTAACGCACAGTGAAAGGCTGCATGCCACTGAACAAAAACCTCTATTTAGAGCAACACTCCAAATTATGATTTACACAAGAAATCTCACAAGCCAAAGCCTGGCCACAAGTTAACAAAGCTAATCAGTGGTTATTACCTGACACCTCAGATAAAGATTCAGATTTTTTCTCCTATCATTTAAAAAGTAAAAGGCAGCCATAGAATGGTGGGTGTATTTTCACAGGGCCCTAAACGAAGGAGGGCTGGCTGACAGTACTACACAGACTACACAATCTGCAAAAGAATAAAGCAAACGCTTCTGTAAACACCAGTGACAGTGACAGCAATCAAGTATTCTCTAATTCCAATTCTCTTTTATCACAATGAAGGTAAGTAAACATTGAGGATGTGGAACCTAAAAATAAAACCGCAACCTTTTATCTCTATCTGGCCCCAATTTGCACACCACACGCCAAATGAGGTCTAAAATCTGTCGGTCAAAGCTTCAGAAACAAAGTCTCCCGGAGGTCACCCTGATAACTTTGAACTGACAGCAAGATACATACAGGCCATTTGCATAGCTCTCCCTCACTTACACAAAGACACACACACACACACACACACACACACACACACACACACACACACACACACACACACAGGCACACGCAACTTCGGAAAAGGGTGGCATGTTTGCTTAGGCAAAGTTGAGTTGAATCTGAAGTTTGCATACGCAGTCACTTCGTCTCTGTAGTCCAATGAGGGTATGCTAGCACCCGCGCTATTGCATCTGTATAGTGAGGAAGTCAGGGCTAAAGTTCTGCTGTCTGATATTACAGCTTATTGCTAACAGGATGAACATTGCACTCCAATATACAGCCACTTGCAGGCAAGCAGAATATTCCATGCAATTATGCAAACGCGAACGTCACAGTCTTTAAATGGTGTGTCTAACAGACAAAACACAAGAGATGATGAAGGAAATAATATTCTCTAAACTTAGAAAAAAAAACAAAAAAACAAATTCACATACAATACATAACCAAAGCCTCTCACTCTCTACAGTATGTCATCTTCTCTTGCTCTCTGTTCTTGTAGATTTGGCATACCGTATGCAGAACCAGCTGCAAGAGTCCACTCGCTTGAAGTTGATGTCTGGTGTTATGTGCGCATGCAGATGCTTTCACAGGCTTACTGCATTTATGAAATAAGAAGTGCAAGTTAAAAAAATAATAATAATAATAATTAAAGCCTCTGGGCAATGTCAACACGTTTAAGTCAAACTCTGCGTGCATGTGTGGTGTGTGCGTGCACTTGGATATGCATGTGTACCATAAACTATTGAAATCGTCGAGCACAAAAGTGCAGGGCTGAGCTAGTGATGGACAGAATAAGAAAATGAATCAAGGAATGAATGCTGAAGGCCAAAATGGTGCAAAAGGCATGTGGAGACTGAAGTCTAGATAAGCCCAGATGAGAGGAGTGATGAACTGTGGCACAAACAAAGTGCAGCATTTATCCCTATTTTCTTATATGGTTATCAAACATACGCATTTGATTCTCTAATTTCTTTTTGCATACAACCAAAATAAAGCAATAAGTCTGTCAACTAAAAAGTTCTAAGCAGTGTTGAAACTGGTGAGATATGGCTGATGTCCCAGAGGACTCTGATTTTGCAGTCCAGCTCTGCCTACGTCAGTAGTCAGCTATTGGTGCAAGCTTTCTGCTCAAGCTGACTGTGATGTTGGTGTAGAGAGGCCTTCTGGACACTAGGGGGGAGTAGTTTAGGTTGTTAAGACCATCCACCTTCTGTCTCTGTTTTGAGTGACGGAGAAGACTATACCTGCAGGTAAGACAAGAGGAGAAACAGAATACAGTAAAACTCACAAACGTATAGAAAGTGACCCTACTATGCTTTTCTCTATGGCTGGTTTGTCCACATAAAAAGGTTAGAAAAATGAAAAAGTCCAAATTGAGTTATTCTTTCTTATAATGCCGCCGGAAATGCCTCAGTTGTAGTTCAGGGTTTAAGTCTGCTACTTATCTACATCACCAAATGCACCTTGCGGCAAGTTTAGCAAAGAACGAGAAGTTGCCTCAACAAAATTCAGCGGGAATGCCGCAGCCTTGCAATCTGCTGATGTTTCTAACCAGAATTGTTTCTGCAACTCTAAAATGTCTCAGAGCAGTTTTCACATCCTCTATGTGACTGCACGGCTAATGTGACATTTTGCGTTACTATTATCATGCGCGGCATATACTGTACTTTAATACTGCTGAGTTCACAATAAAGCAATTCTCACTTGTATATTTTTCTTATTCTGTTGTAGACGATGCACAAAAATACAGCATAAACAAAGTGACCCAAACTCCCCTCAGTTCTCCACTCTCTCTAAAAAACCCAAAGGTGACTCTATTGTTGCTCCCAGACTCTGGAATAAAGTGCCACAACTAAAAACTTGACATCAGTCCCAAAGTTCCACCTATTTTCACTTGCTTCCTTTTAGATCTGAGGTGTCACATGAATTTTGTACAAAAATAAAGGGGGTACCGCCTTTCCTTTTTCCAAGCAGGTTACCCTATTTCTTTTTCCTTTTTTAAAAAAAAAAAAAAAATCTGATTTATGGTTTATTTTTGGATTTCTCTTGCAGTGTTGTCACCATCAATTTCATCCATTTTTGGATAGTAGAAAACGTTCGTATACTAGATGACTGGAAAGTTGGAAAGTGCTTTGGTATCAGATCCTGTTGTTGTTCCAGGATGTGATATGAATAAAGGATACTCGACTTGATTAATGGAAACCACCCGTCCCATTCGGGCCAGTTTTCAAACTACAGCTCTGAACTGCGAAGATTCCTTAGCAGCTACACCGTGTAACAAATATCCTCATTCAGATAAGTTAAAGAAGCATTGTGCTGTGATTTCAGCTACATTTTTTGTGCAAAATGAACAGTTAAGGTTAAAGAGTTAAAGTTAGAAGTGTCAGGATATCTTTATAATGTAGCTAAAAGTGAAGCAATCAACAGCTCTTAGAGCGCTACACCGCGGCTGCTTCAGTTTAGTCATGCATGGTGATCATCAGGTTGGGCTCTTTTTAGGAGCCTTGAAGATAAAGGAGCAAAAAATGAGTGTTTCAAAAGGAGATTAAAAAAAATGTTACTACAGCAAACAGAGAGAGAAATAATGTGTTTCTGGACACAAAAACATGCAAACACATTCTAGTAGATCCCCAAAATAAAACCATAAACGTGCAAATGAGCAGTTTAAGGACGCTTTAATGTTCATTTTCAAGTTAGATAAGTGAAAATAAGTGGCACTTAGTACTGTGGTACTATGTAGAAAAACAACTTTAATTTCACAGGAATACCTCATCGTAATATTCCTCCTACTAATCTAATCATGACCAGGTCTACTAAGGGATTTTTAAAGTCAATTTTTGGTAATTATCATAGTTTTATACCAAATATAGATTCCCTTAGGTTTCTTATTAACAAATGAAAGAAACATTTATTCTTTGGGCCGTTTTTAAGTTACTCAGGAATTTAGCCCTGAAGCATACGAGCACATCACATGCAAAGTCTTTAAAAGAGTTGAAATTCTCTCAAAGGTACTGCTTTGGCTTTTCATGTGACTGGCTTACATCACATGAGCCTAAGCCTCACTGCAATTATCAGCTTCTGCCTTTGGGTGTGTGTGTGTGTATGTACTGCTTGTGAATGAACTGTGCAAACATACTAACCTGCCCAGGAACTGCACTTCTCCGCGATGGTGATGTGGAATTGACATGTAGCGTCCCAGCTCTCCTTGTGGTCTACTCACTGTGTAATTGGCAAACTGCACCCTACACAAATATATTTAATGCTTTAATTTATACTGTCCACAGTCGGGAAGGAAAGACACTGTGCATATGACCCTCATTGTCCCGCTTCACTAGAATGCAAAAATAATTATGCCTGTGATTGCTAAGCTTATAATATTTCACAAAGTCAAAAACATGCTCTAGACATATACAAGTACAACAAAAGGATTTCACAATAAACAAATACACAGGAGAATTGGTAAGAGTTGACAGTGAGATTACGGTGTGTGTACAGCTGCCCGTGAGTTGTGTAGGTGGGGGAAATGCTGTGGGGCAAAGGGGGATAAAAAAACAAAATAATACAAAAGTCTGCTATGTGCCAAATGGCCTACCTCATCACTTGAGCATGCCTACTGTCAACATTACTATCAGTCACGTGATGCAGCTCTATCAGACAGGCCAGTGTGTGTGTGTGTGTGTGTGTGTGTGTGTGTGTGTGTGTGTGCATGTTGCCCTCACCTGTTCCAGAGGTCATCATCCTCTCCTCCCCAGCCCCAGAATGCATTGGGAAATCCATTAATCTTTTTGAACTGCTTAACCATCAGGCCACTGACACCACCGAAGAACTCATGATACGGAAGCCTTGGAGGAACAATTATGCATATTAAGATTAATTCTGGGTACGTGTAC
This sequence comes from Cichlasoma orientale, assembly GCA_034780415.1. Lineage (NCBI taxonomy): Eukaryota > Metazoa > Chordata > Actinopteri > Cichliformes > Cichlidae > Cichlasoma > Cichlasoma orientale. The sequence goes on from JAVDPK010001151.1 coordinate 306,450, forward strand.
TCCATCTATCCCCGAAGACAAAATCAGGACTCACATGTAAGAGTACTTGTCAAGTTTGACCGCAAAGTGTCGGGGCATGTCTGTGCAGCCGTAGTAGTTCCTGTCATTTTCCATCAGATGGTCCACATCGTGGAAGATTAGACAGTCCCAGTTCAGGTCCTTCATAGCTTCCTTGTAGCCCACATTGAACAACATGGCTCGGTTAAATGGCTCTTCACCCGCCTAAAGAAAAATAGGAGATATTTTGATATGTTAACAGTTGCTTTTTTTTTTAAAAAAATATAAGTATCTATCTTTATTATTTAAAACAGTTGTAACCTGTTATCTGGTGTAAAACAGTGGCTTGAGAAGGAAACTCAACTAGGTGAACTAGGAATTAGGAATTCAACCAGGTGACTAAAAAATATGTGAGCATACCTGTTCTATCACATAAAAGGCAAACTGGAGTCTCTGTTTCTGCAGCACTGGCACCAGGTGTCTCAGGAGGATGGGCAAGTGTTCATGCCGGTTCCTGAAGGGAACTAGGATTGCCACCTAGGTGCACAAAGGAGAATAACACAGGCATTAAATAAAAGCCAAAGATATAGAGATACATTACAGATACATGTCTACAGGCGCACAAAGTCACAAAGAAGTTTGACATTTGCAACTAAGTAAATTGTACTATATGTGCATAAGTGTTTTTTGTGATGTCCCAGCAGGAGGGATGGCTAGATAGCACATTTTTCATTACCAAACCCAATACTGCTAAGCAACACAATGTAACATATTTATTTATACTACTTCCCCCAAATATCTGAGCTAGTAATTTTGATCAAAAGCACAAAAACCTACTAATTACCATAAAGACTCATCGCAAGATTGGCAGGCTTGTGAAGTCTTATTTCCACAATGAGAGCTGACATGCATCAATCCCATAAACACTGAGGCACTACATGTCTCTGAGAGGTGTTTTTTGTTTTTTTTTAGTCCATTGATCTGTGACTACGGCAGTGCCTGTTTTTAAATTTATTTTGAAGATCAATAAAAAAAATGAATACAAAAAAACTGAAATATTCACAGAAAGGAACAGGCTAGGAGAGGCTAAGAAAGAGACAAGTGTAAAAAAAAAAAAAAAAGGAGAAAGAGACTGCTGGGTAATTAGAGAAACAGACAGACAAAAGGTTGTCAGACCATACACAGTCCTTTGGGGCAAAGGAATGTGAGAGATGGACAGGCAGATGGCAGGCAAGATTGTTCTGCTGGGCCAAAAAAAAAAGAAAAAGCGTAATATAAGATGCTCTGTGAAAGAGGCTGATTAAACAGTGAAATAATACTGTTGAAACAACATAATTTTATGTGTACTTTTTCCTGAATTTGAATGTCCATTAGCCACTTCAGTCTTATTTACAAAAAGAGCAACAGAATAAGTTGCATAAAAGGAAAGCTACACATGTGAAAAATTACGATACTGACTTCCCCCCTCATAATTACCTTTCCACAATGACATTAAAGCCCTGTTGAGACAGAATATGAAGTATTGCCGGCTTAACCACTATTAAAGTGACGGCAACACCAACATTCACACTTGGGCAATGTGGTTTAAGTATCTTGCCCAGGGACGCAATGATAGCATGCGCTCAGGCGGGGACTCGAACCAGCAACCGGTTGCAACCATTTGCACCTCACTTGCATTTTCATGTAGGGTTTCTGCTGCTGTCCAATGATGCAGAAATGTATTATGCAAAAAAAAAAAAAAAAAAAAAAAAAAAAAAAAAAAACCAAAACAATCGTACAAAAAACTGAAAGCAACAAACTAACTTCCGCACTTGTTAACTTTTTGTCAAAACTCTAGCAACTCATTACTGGTGAGTCTTGGTAATCCAATCTGTCAGTGACTGTATCATCAGATTTTTGTGTAAAGTTTCATTTTACAGCATTTCACTCTGCACTGTGAAATTGTAGAGCAAAATGAGTGAGAGAAAACACTGTTCTCTAAAGCTACGCAAACTCTGGAGTAAAAGTTGAAATCATTGCACAACTATTGTCCTACATTACTTTTAGCTAATTGTTTAAAAAACAGCAACTAAGCATGCATGCATATTGCTGTAACTGTGGGGCAAAGGCTGTTTTTAGTAGGCCGAGCGCTGCAAACCAAATGCCGCTAGCAATGCACTTCATAAGCTGCAGCTTGTACAGCTCTACAAAATGCAGCAAGTCATCAGGAAACAGTTACCCACACATCCAGCAGTCTACATACAGGTGACAAATTGAAGGGACCTGATATAAAGTGCACAGGGCTTCAATATCTCTTTGCATAGATGTTCTCTAAACAACATTCCTTCAAAGTTCTGTTGGCTGTTCTGTTGACGACCCATACTTTAACAATATAGGAATCTCTTGTGCCCTACGTGAAGCAATCCTGATTTCTCACTCCACTGGCCAGTCTGCATACTAGACTGTGCTGTCCTTTTGATACTGTCACACTTACCTTCCAGCGAGGTAAACAGTCTTTGGGCTTCCAGTAGCCTCCATAGGCAATTTTAGGCTCTCCCTCCGAAAAGGATCTTTGCACTTCTTCAAGAGATATCTCACTCATATTCACTTCCAACCTGCCCTCTGTGTGGGGCGGAAAGAGAGAGAGGGAGACATGTAACGGTCAAAGATTTCATGAAGCAGAAAAGGTCATGAGAGTGGGGGAAGATAATGAGTGAGAGAGCGTGCATGTAAAGAAGACAAAACAGTAGAGAAAGGAAGAAGATTAAAGGAACGTGACTAAGAAAAGGCCTGTAACACTTGAGAAATGTGAGACACAAATTGCCCACTTCTGCTATTACACCATACTGTATTTGATGCATCATCAATCAAAGCTAAAATAAAACATATTCTCTTGCCCAACAATTTTACAGCTCATCACTACAACAAATATGTACAGAGGCACAATGAACATTTCCAGTGAGAGACATTTTTCATTTGGTACTTGCTTTGAATTGCAGAATTAAGAGTTTGGTTCTCAGGAAAGGATTCAAACTAAACTGTAAAATCACAACTTCAACGGTGTACTTACTCATGGAGGGTAGCCTCTCAGGGCAAACCTGTGAGGGGAGGTAGGTGAAGCCCTCGGGGAGGTATGTAGTGGGAAGAGCATCACTTTCGCTAAAGTTGAAGTCATATGAATAATCTGAAAGTGAACAAATAGGTATGTATCAGCATGTCTCGCTTTATGCTTGGGTGCATTTTCCTATTTCACTTCCAAAATATCCTGTATTAAGATACGCTATAGTTAGACTGCTGCTAGTAAGACTTACTGGAAAAACAGACATAACTGTGGAAACTATAGCTAGTTTTCTATAACTTCCTTATTTAACACTGGTTGACACTGCATCTGCGCTCTTGTGATCATATGAAAGAAAGCATTTGTGCCAAACATCCCTAATAAACTGGTGTGCATGGGCGTGTTTTTACCTGTGCCATTTATGCTGTAAGCCCCTCTCACCACTTGCTCCAGAACCTGAGCCCCGATGTTCTTCACATTCTCTCTGATCTGGATCCCTCTGGCCTGGACCATGAACACATATTCATTCACTATGGAGAGAAGAAAGAAAAAAAGAAACTTAATACATTTTATTATTAAACACAGACTTGAGGCATTTAGGCAGACACGGGGCACATTATTTTAACACTATAATGTCTGCACTAGATAATGTTTGCACTCATGCTGCAAGCTGCATGGGCGCACTTAGTGAGGGGGATTTCCAACCATATATAATGAGGCCTTTCAGTCTGAAGAGGCCAAATAATGGCATGTTAATCTATAATGAAGAGAGGTGGAGGTAGAACAGGCTGAACCAAATGTATTTAAAAAGGAGGAAGAGAATGAAAATGAATTTAAATTTAATGCCTAACGTATCTGCACGATAGGTGCGAGATTTGATGTTATTATGCTAAGCTATTTACAAGCATTAACTTCTGCACTGTTAATGACTGTAACTTTTTGAAGCATTCTTTTTTGTGAGGAAATATGAAAGGGCACAAATAGGATGTGGGTATATACGATAGTACAGTGAAAGGAGAGCTCATGTAAAAAAGGAAACAGATTCATATGAATGAAAATGTGCCATTCTGTGGTTGTCAGATTACTACCAGCAGCCAAAACTCATCAAACCCATCCAAATGACACAATGTTACATAGGAGATCTGTTTACTACAACAGTTCACTAGATTTATGGAGCCATTATTATTGGGAACTTCACAAGAGAAGCTTAGTGAGAGTTCCAGTAACTGTGGTAGTGACCTAAATAAACACAGCAGTGGTTAACCTGCCAAGCAATGTGGTGGAACAAAATGGGGGCATGTGGTCTAACTGAGTCACCTGAATGGCTGAACATGCTTAGCATGCCACACATCTTTACACCAAAGAGTGCATGCATCACAATGTGTATAGTAAGAAGCTTTGTTTGATCGTTTTAGATGTCAAAGAAAAGAGGCAAAAAACACAGCTTCTAGAGTAACTTCCTGGATCACCTGCTAGTACTTCTGTTTGCTTTTTTTTTTTGGAGCAGCACTTCAAAACAATGACAGCTCTCTGCCTTTGCAGATCTGTGTCCAAAACCATCATCACTGGCCATCTATCCAAAAAGCATTCATCTCAAAGCAATCTCAAGATGATCCACACTCTTGAGTACATTGCATCTGTGTACATGGCGTGTATACTGCTGAGCTAGAAATCCCTAGGATGTGATTTGTCATGGTAATTGCATTACAGTTTCCATCACATTCATCTTATCTTATACAAACTGCTAGGCATGCAGGACCAGAGACTAGTGGCTAAGCGGTAACTGAAATCAATGTTCTCATTTTACGTCTGCAACACCCAGATACTACAGTGCAGCTGGAGCTGCAATGAACACAGAAAAGATTCTGTTCACTCACACTGTAACACATGTCGAGGAGGAGCAACACACATGCATGCATGCTCAAATGTGCACACACGCACGCACACACCCGCACACACACACACACACACTAGCTGATGCCCTTCTGAGGCACCATATGGATGGAAAAAATGCTAAGAGGCGTCTGGAGTGGGACCCAGTGCAGACACCAACATATTCTGACATGTCTCGTTTGCATGCCTGCCAAGCATATGGATATACAGTCAGGGTTTAAAAAAAAAAAAAAAAAAAAAAAAATTACACCCCATGATTCAGAAGCTTGCAGAACCAAGCTACTGCAATAGGTTGATGCAACTGTCTGTACAATTTTATCAGTGTCTCACATGGTTGAGAAATCTTTTTGGCCCACTCCTACAGCATTGCTTAATTTCATTGAGGTTTGTGGGTATGTACAACTTTCTTAAGGTTACACCACAGCATTTCAGTCAGGTTAAGATCTAAACTTTGGCTGGGCCATTGCAACACTGATTCTTTTCCTATTCTGACATCCTGTTCAAGATTTCCTGCTGTGCTCGGGATCATTGTCTTGTTACATGACTGAGCTGCTAGAAGATGGTTTCACATTTGACTCTAAATGGACTGGTTCTTATATAGCACTTTTCTACTCTACATGAGCACTCAAAGCACTTTAAATAGCATGTCTCATTCACCCATTCATTCATACAGGCACTTTTCTACATCTAAGTGCTTTCTATCGAACATTCACACACAATCACACTGATGGACGATCAGAGCATTTTGCCTATGCACGCAGACTGGAGCAGCCAGGGATCGAACCACCAACCCTCCGATGGGTAGATGGCCTGCTCTACCTCCTGAGCCACAGCCACCTGTAATACTAGAATTGACTCAATTCCTGCAAGGTGCTCATATCCTGTGGGTAGAACATATGCCCAAATCATCCCCCCTCCACTCACTTATATACTATATTTGGTTTTCACCAAACACGGTGCTGTGCATTATGGCCATCCATCTTCACTTTGGTCTTACCTGTCCAAAGGTTAAAAAAGGTCATGAGCGTGGGAAAGATATTCCAGAAGTCACAACACTTCTGGATTAATGCCTTTGTAAACCTACGTCATGCAGCCACATTTCCTTAGAAAGAGGCGCTTTTTAAAAAAAAAAATTTAAAGCCTCTTTCTAAGGAAAGAGGTTTTTTTTTTTTCCTCGCAGCCTTTCCACATGAGTCATACTTGTTCCGTTTTGTTCTGGTTGTACCGTCATGAACTTTAATCACTATTTACACTTAACATACTAACTGAGGGACTGTAGAGTTTGAGATGTAGCTGTTTTGTTTTGTAATCTCTCTGAGCATTGCACGGTCTGATCTTTTGGTGAATTTGCTGGGCATTTATACATTCCTGAGAAAATTGACAGTTGTCTTGAATGCCTTCCACTTGTGAATGATCTTTCTCACTGTAGAATGCTGGACTTCAAATTGTCTGATAGGCAAGAACAATTGCTTTTTTTAAAGAGCACTGCTGATGGCTTTCCCCCCTTGATTGTTTTAACACACACCTGAATGCTCCAGATCAGCAAACTGCTTAAATTTCAAAACCTCTTTAATAGAGATGCTCACATTTACTGATCAATTAATCAAGTGCATTCAAGTAGAAGCACCTGGCTCCTATTTACCCTCTTTATTGCTGTGGAAGCAGTAAAGGTGTACTATTTTTAGACCTGCTAACAACCAGATTATTGTTATTATATCCTGATATGTAAAACCTTAGAATTGAAAGAGGATGTACTTTCGCTTTACCATGACTGTATCATCTATTAACTGCCCCATCAAGGCAAGGCAGTACTGCGCTAAACTGCTTCAACATATGAGAAGTAAAGCAAAGCAGAATCTTTGTTGTACAATATCTCCTTTGAATTGTTTTTGGTTCACTATTCAGAAAGCCAGTATATGCTTTTTCAAGGGTCAGGTCAACTGAAATTACTAGCTAAAAAACATGTAGAGAGACAGAAAATGTCAACACTGTCATCTGCTGTGTATAATGAGCAGTGGGCTTACAATTCCTCTGACATCAAACATGCACTCTAGTGGCTGGATTAATGGTTTATGGTGAGGTATTCAAGGTTATAAACTATTGCAAATGGAATAGACATGAGAGACCTTGGCTTTAGAGGAAACTAACACAGTAGGGTACAACACAAGGCCATTAACACTGGACATATTAGGACAGGACAAGATAGGAGGCATATACCAGTACACAGCTTTGATGTGTCATTTCTGGTATATGCAACTGCATCAATGAGACATGTAGGACCCCCCTCCCCAACAAACCCCTCCAGCTCTTCATCCCATCAGCACCACTCATTGTAACCTATCAAGCACAACGGAAGACCTTGAACGACCTTGTCTTCTATAGCTCTCACGCAGCATCCAGCCTGCATCCCAAGCCCAGCCTCCTATCCTTGTCTCTTTCTCCATATCACTCCCTCTTTCCACTTATCTGGCTTTCCCTCTATCTCCCTCTTCATCTCTTTGTGCTGCTGTCTCTGCGTAATGTGGTTTGTATCACTTTCTGTCAAGTCCGTTTGTTGCTATCTTTTTAAGCAAATTATCTAAAGATGGATTGCAGGCTTATGGATACAAATTCCAGGCACAGACCCTGCACCATATTGTAGTATAAGAGAGGTTAATCAAAAAAGAAAAGGCCAACAAAGAAGCAAAAAAGAAAAAGAAAAGGAAACACGCACAAACCCCCTGTTTTTTCTCTGAAAGGCAATTAACTGCACATTGATATAGCTCAGCAGCGGGAGGTGATAGGTCCTGTTCTGCTAGCAAGCTGATAAGAGCTGAAAGGCATTTTTTCCCCTCTAAGCAGAAATTTTTTTGTGTGTACACACCATACTTGCACTCATAGCTCTCAGCATTTTAAGATGCCACTCTCAAAAGGGTTACTTTAATGCCACAGTATATCAGTGACACCTACAGAGCCACGCCTGTAAAACCATAACCAGAACAAAGCACGATGTCCACAAATTCACCATATTATTCACGCATATTAATCCACTTTAAAACTATATTATGAGAGTGCAGATGTCAGTTTAATTGATGAATTATTATTACTGTTAGTAATGTAACACATTAAATTTCTAACATGACTAAGCAAGTCCATTTCAGTACCTTATCAGTAAGAAAACAGGTGATTACCCTAAGCAGTAACACTATATCACAATTAACTGGAACAATCATTGTAACTTGAGTGCATTGATCAGCTGATGATGTTTGGGATTGCACACCTTTTTAAACACAAACTGGATCTCATCTGAAGGGACACTTTTTATTACCTCTTTTGACCCTTTGTTAGTGATGCTGAGAATACAGACGCTACAGCAGATCAACACTCACCCGCAGCCATCCCTCAGCCAATGCGTGTGTGTGCGCGCGCACACACACACACACACACACACACACACACACACACACACACACACACACACACACACACACACA
>JAVDPK010001152.1:25610-38833 GCA_034780415.1 Cichlasoma orientale
GCTGGTCCTTGTTGTTCTCAACAGCAAACTGCAGCTGCTTCACTTCTTTGGCTGTTTCTGGAAACCAGAGGATTTAGAACGTTAGCACGTTAGCAGCATGGCTACTTAAAATGTTAAAATGTGGTTCAGACGGTTTGTTAAAGTAGATCTTAATTAGCACAAAATCTGTTTGTTAATTTCATAAAAAGTTTATTTAATATAGTCTGTACCTGTAGATGGAAATTAGCTAATAGCTAGATCTTTACAAGGCATCTTTTCTCTTGAGATCGATATTTTACTGCACGGTGCTTGACAAATACAGACTAAATATATTTTTTGTACGAAATATATTTTTTGTATGGTTGGGTGGCCAGGCCTGGATTCATGGGGCTTGGTTGGGAAAAGCCCAAAGAAATGACATGGATCAACTGTCCTGTGAGCCCACCACCCACAGGGACAGGTGCCAGGGTCAGGTGCATTGTGGGTGGGGGCCTGGGTGTGTGGGGGCTTCATGGATCTCCTAGGAAACTTCAAAGCTCATGTGGGTGACAATGGTGACACCTAGAGAGTGATGATTGACTGGAATGCCCTGCCTGATATGAACCAGATTGGCATTATGTTATCGGACTTCTGTTTTTTGGTATGGCTTGACCATAATGGTTGGGTACAAAGAGTCAGAATGGGCCATGTTCAGGACCTCCGGGATGTCTGGCAGATGCTGTGCCTGATGTGGTGGCAAACTAAGGACCCAGTCGTGAGCACTCCCATGAAGGAAGTCATCAAACTGTGTGATAGTTTTGGGGGCGGTGCTGCTCCTCAGACTTCCAGAAGAAGCCCAAGCAGAAGAAAGAGGACTCTGCCTTGAGGCGACTGTTTGTTGTGAATTGGCGCTATACAAATAAAGTTGAATTGAATTGAATTGAATTTTCGGGACAGCTTGCTTAAAGTTATTGGAGCTGAAGTGGTTTGAAGTGGAAAATTCTAAAAAACGAGTCAAGAGTAAAAACTTCCGTTGAATGCTAAAAGGTAAATTTGTTTCACATGTGACAGAATTCTTAGAATAACAACATATTGACCAGATTCCATTTTTCATCTAATGTTCATTATTCACATTCACCAAGTACACAACAGAGAACCGCACATCCGGCCTTTGCTGTTGGATGAATGAGTCATATTTATTCAGAATTACAAAACAGTTTGATGCAAGTTGAGAAATTATACCACCAATAAAAGTTCTGTGCATGAGGACTTAAAGCCAAAGCCTGCAGCTACAGACCGCAGATCGAAGTCGAGTCTGATTCAAAGTGAACATCAAACTCATGAAGAACACTTTTTTCCCCCCATTTTTGGCCACAGCGGCTTTTATCAGCAGTATTTTAGACAGGAAACAGGGGAAATATATGGGTGAAGACATGGGGCAAGCCGGGACCCGAACTCACGCCGCCCGCACTGCAAAGCGGCATATGAATGTGGTCACCTGCTCGACCCCTGAGCCACCCAGGCGCCCCTGAAGAATACTTTTGATTAAACAATAGCAGAACTGATAAAATCCTGAGTGTTGCAGAGTTTTATTGTGAGTCTATAAAAATCTGTTAAGGTTGACTTTATCTTCATACTTTAGCTAACCATGTCTAGTTTTCTAATAGAAAAAAAATGTGTGTGCTAAAGACGCTAACAGTTATGCTACCTTGAGCGTGATGCAGTGAAGTGTTCAGTGATTGGACGATATCGCTCAGGTTGGAAACTCGCCGCTCCGCAGACCACAGATGTTTCGACATCTTCGTGTCTGCACAAACAAAAGAAAAAATTAGCTTAACACAACCTACACCAGAGGAAACATGACCAAGGTGTGTGTGTGTGTGTGTGTGGGTGTGGGTGGGTGGGTGTGTGTGTGTGTGTGCTCACTGGTAGCTCCCAGCACTATGATCAGAATCAGCAGAATCAAAGCTGTCAGACCAGGAAATAACCAGCGTCTGAACCTGGTGATGGGTGAGGAGAACGGGGGAGGATCTGAGAGGCAGAGAGACAGGCAGACAGACAGGCAGAGAGACAGGCAGAGAGACAGTTAATACATCACAGGCAGATGTTAAAGTAAAAAAATCCCCACTGAAGCAGCTACCTTTGGTCCAGAGGGCAGTTTTGTCCCATTCGTTGTCATACTGTATGTCAGCCATCGCGGTCACCTAGTGTGGTTAAATAATAATAATATTTAAAAAATTAAAATATCTTCAGAAATGTGCACAAAAACATTCTTAAAATCTAGCCATCATTGCTACGTTATTGTCATGCTGAAAACGAAGCTGCTGTTCCAGATGGTACTGCATGGTGGATCCAGATCTGATGGTGCTTCTCTGCATTCATAATTCCATCAATTTCAACAAGCCCCCCCATTCAGACCGTCTCTGATGAGGCTTCATGAACAGGAGATGGATCAGCTGAAGGTCCAGAGTCAGGTCCTGAGTCAGGTCCTGAGTCAGGTCCTGAGTCAGGTCCAGAGTCGGGTCCAGAGTCGGGTCCAGAGTCGGGTCCTGAGTCAGGTCCAGAGTCAGGTCCAGAGTCAGGTCCAGAGTCAGGTCTCTGCTGGATTGTTTCCCATTTGTTTAAATACATGACTTTACTATATGATCTAATACAGGGTTTTTTAAGCTTGACACATCGTCCTCAGTCCTCCATGTCGTCCAGTTTCCTCATTTTTTGAGGATATGCTGCACACTATGCTGGGAGAGGCCAAGTGTTCAGCTCTTTGGGGATCACCATGGTGGTGCAGAAGTATTATTGATGTATCTATACATCCATAGATGTAACCAAAGAAATGGAAACAATGCTTTATTGTTTTTTGCAAGAGGCTGCTGCTGACAAAGTGTCTGCAGACAGAAGTGATGAGTTGTCATGTGTAGACACAGCACTGGGTCATCCTTTGAGTAAGGAACCTTTTTATGCTCGATGATTCAGAATCTCTTGATAAAAATCAAAGCACACATTTTAACTACAAACTGACCCAAATATAAAAGCTAACAACATTTACAGCGAATAGATGAAGAAGAAAAAGTGCTCTCACCTCTGCCTCAGACGCTCCAGCTGGGAAGTGTAAGACAGAAAGATTTACATGTCCTCCTCTTTCCCGCGCATCACGCAACAAGCTGTGTGAAAATGTCAGCTCATCATTTTTACAAGTGTGTCACAATATTTTGAGAGGACTGGCTCCCTGATGAACATCCTCTGCGTTATGTTTCTGATGAATCATCAGAAGTTTAACAGAAGTTGCTTTCAGAACTTCCCTTTTATTCAGAAACATCTTCTCCCGGTGCAGGAGCCGTTCTTCCGGCAACACTTCCCTAAAATCAGGCATCGTGCACACAAAGCCGAACTCTGTGTCAATACAGGATCACAGACACACAAACATGTATGCTTAGCCTTTAACACAAAATAACCTGAAGCACAGAGCTCAGCCTAAAATGGGCTTAAATGCTAGCATGTTGCCGCTGCTGTAGGTGACTGAACAAAGACTTCAGTCACAAAAACTGGAGCTCACACTTCCCAGCTGGTCTGTTAGTGCAATTAACTGCACAGTAACCACATTATTAATGAGATAATGCTATTGAAGGTGTTCAGAAGTGGTCCACAGGTCCAGTTCAGGGACTCCAGTTAGCTGAGGTGAAGCTAGCAGACAGCTAGCAGCTACAGCCGTCCGTGTTCTAGCTGTCAGGCAAAGAGGCCACGCCCCTTATAACGCAAACTCTAAGCCTTAGTAGAATTTAAACAGGTGAGCTGCAACACAATTAACCTCCTGTTCAGTTGTCACAAAGAGGTAAACAATGTGTGTGTTTACACACAAGAATATCATTTAAATCTCAATAAAATAGAGGCTCAATAATAGATCCCTGGGGAACTCCACCACCTCTAAAAATACCTTTTAATTCTGGTTTATGTTACAGAGGGGCTCCATCCATGCAGCTGTTAAGAGTAGCAGAGGAACTATAGAGACTGTCAGGCTGTAAACGTGTTTATTTCCGCTGTAATTTTGGACATTTTAACACAGCAGTCTGTGAGGACCGACTCACTGCTGCAGCTTCACGTGGACCTCAGAGGAAGTGCAGGTCTAGCTCGAGGGTGGAGTGGCCACGTTTAGTTTCAGAGGGTCATATTGACTTTGATAAAGTCAGAAAAGCACCACACCTCTTTGGTAAACTGAATCAAACCATGCTTAAAGGCCACCATGGAAATATTACTACAGTATTATTCGATAGTGTGAATTATTTGGCACAGACCACTGCTGAAACACATTTGACCACAATCATGTTAAATAGCAGCTCAGTCTCATTGCACTCAGTCACCATGAGACTCTGTGGCATTGTGATGCCTCTTGTGTTGTGTTGCTGCTGTGTCTTCCTATTAAAACCTGGGGGGCAGCCTGAGATGGTCCAGGGGTCATTTCCACCCTCTGTTTGGCCCATATGTGAACAATACAGCGTGATGACCAGAAAGGGCTGAAAACAGCTGTGCAGCGGCGTTAGCTCGAGGTTACAGTTGGAGATGTTAATCTCACTCAGCATCTTCAGGTCCAGAACAGCGGGGCAGATTTCCAGGTGTAGCTTCAGGCTTCAGAGTTCAGTCAGCTGTCCACATTCTAATCAGTTCTCTTTAAGCTCAATTCAATTTTATTTATTTGGCTTCAAACCTGATCAACAGTCACCTCACGCTGCTTTGAGCTGTGTTCTGCAGCTCCATGGAGCCCCATTCATGAACCCGCTGTGGAACAGGAGATCCAGAGTGGGAGGCCATCGTCACATTACTAATTCTTAGTTTACAGCAGCTTGTGGGCGGAGCCAGGAGAGCAGGTGTGTTCATGCATTCAGGCTGTGCTTCTGACAGATGAAGCGCATCTTAGTGGAGCAGTGCCGGTCATTCAGGCGTCCATCATCGTGAAGGTGAGCGCAGTCTTCGTCCCCCTGAAGGCCGTGTCCAGTCCAGCTGTCAGGCTGCCCGGGTTTCCACCGCCTGGAAACACACACACACACACACACACACACACACACACACACACGATTAATGATTATATCTATGCATCACCGAGCATCATCGCCCCGTTCTCGTCCCCATGGTGTGAATTAGAGCAGTTTTTGTCATTTCTGCACATTCACTAAAAGCTGAGCAACAACTGCTCTTTCCCTGCTGCTAACATGCTAATGTTGCTAATACAGTGGCTGAAGGTGCATCAGGTGTTCACGTCTGTTCAAAGTGGACACCTGATGTAAAATTCCCTCTGACTCTGAGTCAGAGTGTCTTTAGGAGCCGTCTGTGGGAATCTGAACAGAAGCTTGAATTATTTCTCAGTAAATGAATCCTCAGCTTATTTGAGAATAACATTGTTCCAGTGGTGGTGCTTTTTCTCCGAGTGTGATTAAAACATTAACCAGAGTTCATCGTTAAGATCAGCGACTCCCAAATTAACCACTCGCCCCCGGTGGGCCGGGAAAACAATGGAGGTGGGCTGCAAGAACTTAATTAAAATAAAATTCAAAATTTAATTAGGCTTTTAAATCTCAAATTTCTACATTTCAAATGTAGTTAGTGGCTGTGCCTGCCTATGAGGTCGTGTCTTATAGGAGGACAGGCCCTCCGGTTTAGTGACTGTGTTATTATAAATGCAGGAAATTAGATTTTCATCCTTTGACTTATTTGTTGTGACATCATTGATGCAACCTGACAGCAGACAAACAGAAATCGATTTTTGTTGGTGAAACGGACCTGCGCTCCATCCTGTACGGCGTCCGGTTCACCCACTCCCACCTCCCAGTCCTCCAGTCAGACAGGCCCACCCAGTAATACTGCGGCCTGCTCATACTGGTCACAAAGTCCTGGACACAGACAGACATGACTTCGGTCTGATGGTGGAGAGAAGCACTCATACTGTAATCACTGCTGAGTCAGCACACACAGCAAAGACGTGCATAATTTAAATGTTTTGTCTTTTATTGTTTGTTTGTGGCTACAAAGTAAATAAACGTGCAGCATATTCATAAACACGTTGTGTAATCACCTCGCCTCCAGGGGGCAGCACCAGTGGATTTGTTAGGGTTGTTTTTTAAGTGTACTGCTGCTCTTTGAATATCGATATTTTTTTTAGTCCAGTTTGGTCAAAACTCTTTGCTGTTCACAGTCCTGCATTTTAAATAAAGGTGATACAAACCCATTAAGTTTGGAAATCTTTGGAAGGTTTTTAAAATTTTCTGAAACCCAGAAAATGACAAAACGTGTCTTTAATAAAGCCTTAAATTATCCTTCAGAATGACCATGCTCATGTCCACTGAGACCCGAGGCTCTTTAGTTTGTCTCATACGTTCACCGTCCAGCGTGACCTCAGATCATGTGACACCTGGATGAACGGTCTTACCCACTCCTTGTCGGTGAGCAGGATGACCAGGTGAGCCTCGTGATTTTCACACCAGTTTCTGGACTGGTTCCAGGACAGAGACTCACTGCTGAAGAAGTAACAGCTGGATTTAAACACAGTCCAACCCAGAGGACAGCAACCACCTGTAGCTGAACCTGTCAGACAGAAGCAGGTACACAGGTGTGAGCATCACTCTGCAGGTACCATATGATCGAATCTGAGTGACCGTACTGTTGTGGATGATGCGATCGAGGGAGCATTTGATGGCATCGACGTTCTTCCTGAGTGAGTTGATGACCGACAGCTGCTTCAGCGCCTCCGACACTGAGCACACAAACAGCACAGACACAGTTGGTATGATGAGGTATGAAGTTAGCACCAGCAGGAGAAGCTACAGGCAGACAGACCTGAGATCAGCTGGTCCTTGTTGTTCTCAACAGCAAACTGCAGCTGCTTCACTTCTTTGGCTGTTTCTGGAAACCAGAGGATTTAGCTCGTTAGCACGTTAGCAGCACTGGGAGGACACTTGAAATGGTGTGGTTCAGTTTGATAAAGTAGCTCTGATTAAATCTTTTATTTCATAAAAAACATTTCATTAATATGTCGGTGTAGGTCATCCAGGTTATAGTTCTCTCTGGAGCTTGGAAACAAGCAGCTGGACTTCTTTAAGTTTCTTGAAGACTTCTTCTTTAAGGAATTAGATCTCTTAATTAATACAGTTTGGAAATACAGGTGGAAGTTAGCTATAAGCTAGCTCTTATGAGATCGATATTTGATGCTTGACAGAGAATAAATAAAACTGTATTATATAGTCTGGCTGCCAGATTCTCCTGCCTTAGTTCGCTGATTAATTTAGAAGGTCTCACAAACCCTTTAAATCAGGTGTTGTTGAGGAAATAAAGGCAACAAGAAAATCCAAATATCTCGATTTATCCCATAAAAAGATTTCATTGCTTGTATTTGTTTCCTTTCATGTCCATAAATAGGTAATGTTTCCGTGTCAGAGATCTCCCTCCTGGAGTCAGACCAAGGATGGGAACCTGTGGCCAGAGCTGGATTCATGAGGCTTGGCTCGGCAGAAATGACATGGATCATGGGACCACCACCTGCAGGGATGGATATCGGGGGCCAGGACATGCTAACCCTCAGCATCACACACACACTTGTTTTAGGGACATGAATACATCCAATTCTGAAGTATATAAGAGGTCTGAGCCACATCATACTGCTCAGAATACCACCAATATAACATTTATGTGGTTTAAAAAGTGTCATCTCACAATATCAATGCATTTATGTTCCCTGGCACAACAACAACAACAACATGATCCACCAGTCAGTGGCGCAGTGGGTAGGCGCTTGCCTTGCAGCCGGTGGGCTCCCCGTTCGAGCCCCTGTCCCTGCGCTGCATTGTGTCCTTGGGCAAGACACTTAAACCACATTGCCTAACGGTAGCGCCGGTCTCTGGCTGCATGACCGCAGATGCTCGTCGCTGGATGAGTGATCTGGAACGATCATTTCGTTGTGTGTTTTGTGTGCAATGAGTTGAATTTACATCTACAGTGATAATTTAGCGCCTAAAAAAGTGATACGAATGGTCAGAGGATGAAAACGATCCCACTGAGAATGGAAACACACTCGGAGCAAAAACACACAGTCGAGTACCACCAGCCATGTAGGCACACAGGAGACCCAAAACTCTACAAAGAACTCAAGTGAACGTGTTTGGCAGGAACTGGCTACAAATGACTGATGTGGTTACACAGTGCAACAACAACAACATAGAAAATATAACACATGTTCAGCAGTGATGTTATACTGTTATTTAACCTGTCCTGGGAAATCACTAAACCGACTTGTGTTGTGTTACTGCTGCTACACTGTGCAGCTGCTGCTTACATTTGATTCTCAGTTCATTGGTACAGAACGGTGTGAAATGCTGCCTCCACGCTGCAGCGCTTCTTACAGCACTTTCTTACACATCTCCATAAACACCATCATAGCTTACATGCTCGTGATGTAATCTGAAATTACACTGTCCCCCTGTTAGAGTTCCGCTGTGGATCGAGACAGTGTGAGACTCTTTATGAAGGCGTGCAGTTTGTTGGGGTGCCCACAGTGATGTGCTAAAACGGTGTCCTAACAGGTGTGTTACCGTGCGCGTGATGCAGCGAGGCGTTCAGGGCCTGGACGATCTCACTGAGGTTGGAAACGCTCCGCTCCACAGTCCACAGACGATTGGACATCTTCCTGTCTGAAGAAAGAGACGGACAGCAGCTTAGGACATTGACTTTAATTATGCTGAAAGTGATATCGTAGCCAAAGTTACAACCTATAATAAAATAAAATAATAATGTACCTGAGCAGATTAGCTCAATCAAATGAGAGAAAACAAAATACAGCTTCTTCCCTGCCACAGTCACACTGATGGCAAAGCAAAAATCAACACAGAGGACTGAATAACATGAACAGCCCTCAGTCAGGCCCAGTGTGTACTCACTGGTTACTCCCAGCACTATGATCAGAATCAGCACGACCACAACCGTCAGTCCAGGAAGGAGCCAGCGTCTGGACCTGGATTCAGACGGGGGAGGTGGAGTGGCTGACACACACACACACACACACACACACACACACACACACACACACACACACACACACACAGAGTTAACACAGGTAGATGTTAGGACCAAGGCGTCCCTGAGATCCAAACTAAGTGCAGATACCTGTGGTCCAGATGGCGGTCTTCTCCCAGTCGTTATAATATGACTCATAATACGACTCTGCCATTGCGGTCACCTTCTAGTGTGGTTAAATCAAAGAGGTGGTGCCTCCCAGCTCTGCTTTCAGGTTAAATTAGTTTTAAACTTATAGATAAACTGGACTTACGTAGCTCCTGTAGTCAGTCCATGAATACACCTGTGTTAGTCTCACATCAGAACCTCCTGATAACAACAAACTGCATCTTTTAAAGCGACTGAAGCGACTCTAATATCTGATCTAATGCACAGTGATGAGTGAATAAAGTGCTCCTCACCTCTGCCTCTGAACACTCAGCTGGGAAGTGTCAGATACAAAGAGTTACATCTCCTCCTGCATCCCACCCACCCAGAAACAAACTGCATCACAATGCTCACCAATCATTTTAACGAGTGTGCCATAATGAGCATTAGCTCGCTGTCTCACTTCCTGTTCTGTTGTCTGAGACTCAGAAACATCTTCTCCCAGAGGGAAGCGCTCCTCAGGTGACACTTCCTAAAATCAACCACGGCGTACGCAGACTCACACAAACACCTACGCTTAATGTGTAACACAAAATAACTGAACACAGATGCTTGGCCTCTTGCTGATAGCGTCACACAGGTGTGTTCTAAAGGTCGCAGCAATCACAGGTAACTTCAGACCATCTCTGATCATTATTCCATTACACAGCCTCAGGAGCACGCTCATCGTGGATGTTGGGTCTGCGACACCTTCTGCTAAATTATTTGTCATGCAGTAATATGATTTCTACCAAACACAGTGATGGATCTGCTGTAACATTGTAACACTTTAACATGGGACTGACTCACTGCTCGACTGGACATTAGAGAGGCTGCTGTTTTATTATTCAGCCCTACTGGCGCTCTTATTGGCTATCAGTGATGTCATTATTATATTTGCATATGAAATATGCAATATGCACTCAAACCATGTAAGCGATCCATAATACAGCAGAGTGATTCCTAAGTACTTAGCCTGAGAATTAGCCCCTTCTGCTTTTACCAGATGGGGTCACATGTTAACTCGTTTATAGATGGGAGGGGCCACACTGATAGGGTCATGTGCTCAGTGACCATAAAAACGGTATAAAATAAAGTTTAAAAAACAACCACAAAAAAAGCAGCAACACACAAGATAACTTGAAATGGTTAAAAACAACTTTATTTCACATCATTCACCAACAACAACCCAACATCAGACCTCATTATGCAATTAGCAAATATGAGACTCCGCCCACACTGACCTGCAGCTCAGATTGGCCTCATTAAGGTCACTGGTTAAAACATCTCACAGAGAAGCTCTAAAACCCCTGTGAGCTCCACTTGCTGTTAGCACAGCTTTAATGCCATGCTGGAGTTTGGGGTTCATGATCAGAGGTCGGAGGTCAGCCCTCAGTGAGGTCGTCGTTGTAGTAGAGGAGGATGGCGGGGATGAACGCGTCTCGGTCCAGGCGCAGCTGCTCGAGCTCGAGGTCGTCGTCGGGGACGTCGTTCTCGCTCAGCGTCTTGTTCATGTCCAGGACGGCGCCGTTGTACTTCCAGGTGTAGCTGCGGGCGTGGGAGTTGTAGCGCAGGTAACGCTGGAGGATCTCATTCATGTTCTCCTCTGAGCACACCTGAGAGCATCAGGACACACACTGCTTTGTAACTAAACACCTTTGGCATCCACATTGTGAGGGCGCAGTTACCCACAGTGCACCTGGCGTGATGTGCTCACCTCCAGCTGCTGCTCCTGCGATGTCAGCGTGTTGACGACTCGTATCCACCTGGTTTTAGCAGACAGCAGCCCCACCTCGTAGCGGCGGTCCTTCCACCACGGCTGTCCGATGTCGCTGTCCCAGTCGGAGCGGGGGCCGGTGGGGGGGATGTGCAGGAAGCGCCCCCTGGGGGTGTAGTACGTCACACAGCTGGTCAGAGGGTCGACGTATTTCAAGATCTGAGCAAAGACAGGAAATGAATTTATCCCGTTTACTGTAAGAGAAGCCACAGGTGGTTTCAGGTGTGAGGAACAGAGTCCAGATCACAGAACTGAAACCTCCTCCTGAAGTGACAGCAGCGCTGGATGGAGCAGACTGTCACCTCTGTTTGCTTCACCAAACAGGTTCCTGTTTGTTCACACCGAGGAGTGAAGAGCTCCACAGTCCCCACAGGACAGACTGGGCCTGACTGTGCCCTGACTGGGGGCTGACTGGGGGCTGACGGGCCTGACTGGGGTGGCTGTGGCTCAGGAGGATGGTTCAGCTCTACATGCTGCACTCTCCTTCAGTAAAATGCTAAACTCCAGCAAGCATCCGTACCTGCAGTTTCAGTCTTAAAGGTGTAGCAGGAGGTCAAATCTAACAGGTGTGGTTTGTAGTGAAAGCAGAGTTAGAGCATGATCAGCACTCACGTCTTCAGTCGTGGGGTCGAACCAGCTGCTGATGTCCTTCCCTGCAAACTCCATGATGGGCAGCAGCAGAACATCACCTGCAGACAGAGAGACATGTGACCCTCATGAACACCACCTTCATTATTGCTCTGCACCCGAGGACTCCCACAGCGCTGTCTGACACTAACAGAATCCTTTGACAACAATCTTTGATTTCCAAAATAAAAGCCCACAATTAGTTACAGGAATTCACTAAGATGCTTTAGGGGTGCATTAAAGTGCATTAAAGTCTCAGATTATCAAAACAAAAGCTTCCATTTCATTTCCCCCCAATCAGACTCTTGAATCACCTGCCTGCCCTCAGCTTCTTTACCTCACCTGTTCAGGTGCAATGTTTTAGCAGCAGCTCCACCATAAATAAAGCTCTCCTCAGTTTGCTTTGAAGTCTTTGAATGCAGCACTGTTTGATTATCGGACTTTCTGAGGGCACAAGTGCCTCAAAGCGGCCACCAGGGGGCGCCTCTGCCTGCAGAAAGCCTTCCTCCTCCTTCGATCCGTAACCTTCCTTTAATTTCACATATGAAATAATAAGAGTGATAATGCTTCATCCTTTGTTTACAGTCTGTGGATTAGGTAACCCTCTGCTCAGGGTTTTCAGGGATTTGTGAGGTCCTGTTTGCACTCTGACTTTCAGTCATCATGTCGGACACACACACACACACACACACACACACACACACACACACACACACACACACTGACTCAGTGTGCATGAGTCAGCAGTAACCGGAAACGCTCTGCTGCTGTTGTGTAACTAAAAAGAGGAAGCGCTCTCACACAAACTCACTGCCTCGGATTTCTCAGCCGGTGCTCTTTACCTGCCGTGACCTCACGCAGTGACGCGGTGGTTTACCTGCAGGCTCACCTTTGTGTCGGCCCATCAGGGGGCTCAGGTCGCACACTTTGCCCAGGAAGGACACCCACAGGTCCTCCGCCGTGTTGTGCGCCGCCACCTCGGAGGGCGTGAAGTAAGTATTGTGAAGCATCACCTGCAGCTGGGTCCGAACACGGAGAAAACCGGCCAGGTTCAGGCTGCGCCGTCACATCTGTTGTCACGCTGCCATGGCAACAGGTTCGAGGGCTTGTGACGTCAGCAGCAGCTCATTAAAATTCCTGATCTAAAACAAATATAATTAATAAATCAATTCATCAAAGCAGCGATGTGTTTGTTTCATTTGACAGTTTTATTACAGATTATTTATTACGTAATTGATTTATTATTTATTATATAGGCTATAATAAATAATGTGCATATGAATTTTTCCCCCGCTTTTCCATTTATTTATCTTCATTGCCATCGTGGACCGTTTGTTTCATTTTTCAGCTTTTATTGTATTTTATTGTATTTTATTTTCTTTGTTTAAGCTCGTTTGTTATGAGTTATGTTGAATGTTTAGGCTCCAGTAATATAATAATTTCTCTGACTGATAAATGATCTCATCTTTGTTGATTTAAAAAGTTTGCAAACATGTTTTAGTGTTTATTATAAATAATTTATTGCAGGGTTAGAGTCGTAGAAAGAGGAGATGATCAGCTTCATGCTGAGACAGAGCTCTGCACATCTGCTCTGAGCCTCTTCTTGTTTGCAGTGCTGGTGGACAGCTGAGGTCAGCAGGAGTCTCTGTGGAGGTGTGTGTGTGTGTGTGTGTGTGTGTGTGTG
>JAVDPK010001154.1:0-12199 GCA_034780415.1 Cichlasoma orientale
AGAATGGTGGCTTAGCCCCCCCCCCCACCTCCACCCCCCCCCCCCCCCCTAAAGTCTTGATTCTATCACCTTCTACAAGCAAAGGATTGGACTCAGTGGAAGAAGCCTATTCTTTTTATTTTTCCCCCCACTGTTGTCATTTTTGGTGGGGTGGATTATGTTCCTGCTGCCAGTGTATAGTATAAATTCAGTCCAATATTGCCATTTCCATGTGTCCTCCACGACCGCTCTCACAACCATTCCACATATGGCGTCTCTGTATCTTTAATGTCTTTTTTTTTTTTTTCCCTCCACTGTTCTGCCTCCTGCAACCCCCTCCCACCCTCCCTCATTTGACGAGGGCCAGTGTTGAGGTTTTGTCAAGAGTATGCAGGGAGATTCAGACAGACAGGAGAGTGAAGCGTGTGTCATGCAGGGCTGCTGCTGCTGCGGCTCTTCTCCTCAGAGGCTGTGACCTAGATAACCAAGAGGAGCTGGAGCGCCTGCAAGCCTTGGAGCCACTCCAGCTTCAGCAATGTCAGGAAGGGGTTAGTTGTATAACACAATGTCCTATTTAGTTTGCTACACACACACACACACGCATGGATGCATACACATATGCAACCGATGGTTCCCTGTACCATCATCATTTGCTCGTTTACAGACTGTTTGCCTGTTACCAAAGCTAGGAGGATGTGCGAGCGTGAAAGAGGGCATACTGGGCCCTCAATTCATTAGAATTTAACCATATGCATTAAAAATGCTTGGTAAAAGTTTCTACCTCAGCAGCCACTAAAGCTACATCATGTCACATAGACATCTAGGGGCGCACTCTCCCTGCTGTACCTTATTTTAAGCATTCACTCAGATGATGATTGGGGTTTGAGCGCAACCATGAGGTAAACATGTAGCACCAATTATCCTGTTATTTACAGCCAGCCTGTCACAGTCACATTCAGCGCTGCACTGCCGCTATCTGGGCAATTATAAGCACTAACATGTAAACAAACAGAAAACAAAATCTTGCTACACACGGAGAGCAAGTCACAGTTGATGAAACACTTTTAAAAAAAAATGTTTTTTTATTGTTACGTCTTCACATTAAGCAAGAAGTTACACAAATTCTACAATATATTACCATCACGCTGAAGATCTAAAATATAGATGGACCCTACTGTGCTGGAACAACTTCAATAGGTTGCACTGTGAATAGCTAAATCTTCAAACTCTGAGCTACCTTTAAAAAGCAGGAGCAACACTGCCATCTGGTGGCTTTCATTTTGTGCTGCATTGTTTTTATGCGTCTATATAATATTTCACTTCTACAGCAATTTCACCGTGACAGTGACGACTTAGTCACAACTCGAAGCCTATTCTGTACAAACACAACTCCGTATCTTAAAGTAAACTTATACATAATTTGTCTGTAAATTTGGCACAGGCAACACAAATTTGGAATTAAACAAAGGCCTCAATGGTATGCTAGATTTAGCGTCACTGACGGACACATGATCAGATATTTTACACAAATTGTTGCCGATATGTTCAGTCTTTCATTTCAGATTGTAGGCAACACAAAATCTATGAAGTAGTTTATATTATCAGCGCTGGTTCTGCTGTGGCTTGAAGCAGTCCCATCCAGGCTTAGGGGTGTATGTGTGCTCGGGAAGAAGAAAGTCTTTGAGTCTGTCTGGTAGCGGTAACGCTTTGATTCTGTCTTCCACTGGCCAGGGCTTCAGGTGGTTCCTTATGAATGCCCTACAGAGGCATCGCAGAGCAGGGGGACTTGCTTCACGCTCTACTATACGCTTGTGAAGGTCTACTAGAGCCTGACTATACTGGTGAGAGTCTTGACCAGGCATAGGGAGCTGCAGCCTGCAAGAGAGATGCAGCGTGGGAGCGTGTATCTTCGCCAGGTCAAGCAACATCTCAGCCTGCTCCAGGAGCTCAGCGGCCTGAGTTTGATCAGAGCACTGCTGCAGGGCTGTTTGGAGCCTCTGGAAAAGGAGGCTGTAACCTGACCAACAGGAGTCACTGTGATTGGAGCAAACCAAAGAAGCACCACTCTGAATTAAGAGCACAGCCAAGGGGAAGAGCAGGTCAAAGTACTCCAGGCTCGTCTGTGTCAGGGAGGGCTCGCCATCCTCATTCAGACAGCAGCTGGGGTCCACGCCGTGAGCCATCAGTAGCTGTGTGGTTTTTAGGCAGAAGTTACCAATCTGAGCAGCATCCTCCACAGTAGCCTCCAGTGCCTCCTTCACCAGAAACACCAACGAGGACTCAACCGTTTCACCGTCTACAGTTGCAGCACGAACGTCAGCACCTTTGGAGAAGGAAGCATCGCTTAGAGCAATTCTAACACACTTCTCCAGATTAGAACATGTTTAAATTGGTAACTCTTTTGACAACTAAATAAACTGAGTATTTACTGGTTAGAAGGTTTTATTATGATCAGTTTTAGTATTGGACTTCCAAAAAGACCCAAACAAACAAAAAAAACAAAAAAAACTGGGTGTTGTATCAATTTGTGTGTGTAAAAAAAGGTAAGATTGAAGTTGTAGAGCATGATGTATTCTCACTTTTAGGCATGGCTTAGGCACCAAAAAACACTAAATCCCACATCTGCCACCATGCAACTTACTAGCATCAAGCACCGGCCCTCACCGGTGTCCACAAGAGATTTAGACAGCTTATGATTTCAACAAAAAACATGAGCTAGGACTTTTGCTGTGTGTATTTGCACAGTGTCTCTTTGCTGTGCAAATACAGTTTGATGTTTGATCTTTTCTCAAACTCTGAGCTAAACCCCCCCCCCCCCATTATTTTCAAATAAGACTTTGCTCTTTCCAATATCTACAAAATGACAGGGCGCATGTTAACCTTCTGTAGCCAGAAAACCAATTGCCCAATTTGTATCCTTCTCATGTGACTCTTTCACAATAATGATTGACCTCTTAAATTGGCAAAATCTCAATAAATAATTTTACCCATCACATACATGTATCAGAATGTCAGGGTCTTTTTGACTCCTTTAACATTGTAAAATAATTTAAAAATGTTCAAATGAAACATCTTATATTTCATATATTTTCCTAAAATGGGTCAGCGTGAATGATGGACGCATGGAGAACCGGGCGGGCTGCTGGCTGAGGAGCAGAGCCGATGAGGTGAAGTGCCGCAGATTGAGACGGAGCAGCGTGGATGGCGGATGAGAGAGAGGCTGCAGGATCTGTGGAAAAGGAGGCTGAGGTGGACTATGTGATAAAGTTTCTTTGCTCTACTTTTACAATGATTACCTTATTAAAATGTGTTTATTTTGTCGTGGCCAACTGTGTGGAGAATTTTAAAAATGTGGGCAGTCACCAGTTCCATCAGTTTCACAGTGAGCGCTCTTTTTTATACCTTCTTTATTTTAGCATAACTGATATCAGCCATTATCCAAAATTCATTTTCAACTTTTCCATAATGTTTAGCCCTGCGAGAAATTGGTGACCTGTCCAGGCTGTACCCCGCCTCTCACCCTATGACAGCTGGCTCCAGCACCCCCCTTACAATCTGCAGTGAATCTAAATCATTTGCAGAACTAATAAAAACCCTTACAACATAATCTTACTTATTTTGTCAAATCTTAGAAAAATGAGATGGTAAATAACAATTTAACATCTTCAAGACTCATTTGCCATTACTGCTGTAGTTGCATTACGGGGTTATATGGAAATGTCCAAGCCCTGTTTGGCATTTCAGTGTTTCTCAACACCTGAAACAGACAAGACCAAGAAAGACAAAGGATGAAACCTATTATGGTTAAAAAAATTAATTAAAAAAAAAAAAAAAACTTCACTAGTCAGTCGCTTTGTGCCTGGTTCTCAGCACTACCTCTGCTCCATTTTCAATTTTGTGTTAAAAATACACAGAGGTGGCAAAAAGCCTGCGTGCAGCATCATAGCTGTGATGCTGCTTGAGGAAGAATCTAAATGACCAAAAGCGGATGAGAAAGCAAAGTGTTGCCTGGAAGTCATTTTTAGAGTCAGTACCTCTCTCAAGTAGAAGCCGGATGTTCTCCGTGTTGTGCACAGTGATTCCATCACTGCTCGCCAAAGCGTGGAGCAAAGGCGTTTTCCCTTTTGAGAAAAGATCAAAGCAATTTCCTTTCAGAATGACTGAATGAGGGTACGAATGGAAATTTTACAGTTAGGTTAGCCAACGTAAATTCACCGTGTTTATCCCTTGCGTTCACATCAGCACCCAGGTCCACCAATGTGAGCAGGCATGGCAGTCTCTCTGACTCCTCACTGGCAAGGTCCAAGGGACTGCTCTCATGGATCTACAGAAATAACAGAGTATACAGAGTTTCTATTGATTAAAACAGAACAAAAAAAAATAAATAAATAATCAGAGCGGACTGAATGAGAAACAGAGAAGTCATGCATACTCGTTTACTCACCCTGTCCCTCTTTTCAATGTCTGCTCCGTGCCCAACCAGCAGCCTCACCATGTTTGGCCTGTTCCTCAAAACTGCTATGTGTAGTGGATTGTAGTATGACACTGGGTCTTTAAAACAAATATTTTTGTGTATAAAACCCAAGTATTCATCAAAGAGATGAAATGTATCAGGCAGGTAAAGATTTGACAGCGTTGGGGCAAAGATATAAAAGATACTGTACACTTATGTAAGCTCCACATAGAGTACAAAAGCAAACACAAAGAACACAACTGATAACAGAAAAACTGTAACAGACAACATGAGATCCAAGCTGCAACACTGGACCTACTGCATGTTTCTATACACGTCCCTTTTAAGTATACACTACAATCAGGACCCAGATTATAGAGTTTCACTTCTCAGAATAGTAACTATCAAAACCATAGAAGATTTTGCTTCAGCACAATGCCCGTTAGGAAGCTTGTAGCTGTTAGTATATTCTTAAACATGAAAAGAAAGGAAGTGAATACTTGAAAAACAGCTAAATCTGAGCCGTACTGCACGGTATGTGGGATAATTTGTCAGTTTCTGGGAAGAGGACTTCAAGAAATGTGCGAGGTGAATGAAGCAGCCTATGCAAGAATTCCCTAATTATACCCCTGGGAAAACACATGCCTGAAACCAGCAGAGGTCACCACAGCATTGCTAGGCTGAGTCTGGAAGGTTTAATCACAGTAGCAAAATGTGCTGCACTTCCCACTGGTATATATAGATAATAACAGGCTCAATATGAATATGCAATTACTTGCTACATGTGGAAATATGGCAGTCGTCTCATGTTTGTATTGGTCATTAAATGTGCCTTGCATATCAAGAGAAAAGGCAGGTATGTGTGTACCTTGGAGCAACTTTCACACAGAGAGGGAGAGAGAGAGGGAATGAGATGGATGCTGGAAAGCCCAAACTGCCATTCAGCACTTTGAAGATAATTTGCCACAGCTTGCAAAACTGCACTTACTGAGTTAAACAAATGTGCTCTTCTGTTGTTCACATGGTATAAATGCAGGTTTTGGCTGCATCCTGTTGCTAATGTTGTGATGCAACATTAGTGAGAGGACGCAATTATTTTGTTTGAAGGCAAACAATTGGATATCGTTCACTGCATAATCAACATTTCTGTTGCTTATTGGCACTTTGGAAATGCTAGATTTGCTCGTTTTGTGTCCACAGCCAAATGAGTGGCACAGAAATGAGCCACTTAAAGTGGCTTTAAATGATTTTAGGCTTTTGAAAACAGAAGGTAAACTATCCTGAGCAGTGAGGACTCTGCTGCAGAAGTTAGTGCTGCCAGCATCATGATGCAGAACTTGAACCACAGAGGCTGCTGTTACTGACATCTACCATCTCCTACTGATGCCCCTTTCTGCCATCAGTGCTGGGCCCCCTTCGGCTGTTTATGATGCACACATATCTTAGGAATGCGATGACTCACAATGGCCTCACTGGACCTTTATCCGATGGTCTGATGGACAGACCATCTTGTTTTATTATTTATTGTTTTGTTTGTTTGTATGGGACTCTGCTTGGATCAGGTCCTGGTTGTGTCTGTGGCATTACCAGGAAAGTAGTTGCAGAGTGTCCTCTGGTGGACAAGCTATTCAACATCAACATTCATGCCTGAAGAGCGTTTCCTCATCTCTTCTTCGCTTTTTTAATTTTTATTTATTGGCCATCATTAATGGCAATACAGCTAGATCGTCAAATAGCCAACATCCGGCTTTCACTTACTGTCATACTGCCCTTGTTTCAGTTTTTATGCCGCTGCTAAATGTGGAGTCCTGTTTAACTGCACGTCTCTCTGGGCTACGGCCAGCATGTATGTTATGATATTGTTGGATAATCAGAATTTTGTGATATGGTATTGGTAAAGTTGAGGTTTCAGGAGACAAAAAAAAAAAAAAAAGAAGGCGTAAATCAGTCTCTCTCTGCCTAGTTGATTATGTTGCATGTTGCTATGGGGACAGGGATCTTAACATGTGTATCATTACTTTAATTCCTGCAGGCGCCAGGAACGATCTTGCAGAAACACACAACTCTGTCATGTCTGCAGCCTTTAGTGTCTGTCATTCAAAATGTATGAGTGACCCTCAGCTCATACATTTAAGGTATATTAGCGGCAGTGAGCTCACTGTTACAGAAAAGAGTAAACCATGTTCTCAATGATGGCAAATGTTTTGTGAATAGAATTTTCTTTTTTAAAATCCTTAACATTAATCATTTAAATGTGAAATGAACTGAACTGGCAACAAGACTAATGGATTCTAGAGAAAATGCATTGCATTAAGCACAGACAAAATAATCTAATTAGAAATTTCTAATTTCTAATAAAGAAACGTTATCCAGTGTCAAATTTAAAAATCCACATTATCTAAAACACAGTCCAAAATCGTTACTAACCTTCAAAGTTTAGATCAGCTCCAAAGCGCAGAAGGACTTTTGCAGGCTCCACCAGCCCCCGTTCTGCCACTTTGAACAGGGCATAGCTGATGCCTTCCACAAACACCTCTGACTGGGATTCTTGCTCCAGAAGCTCCACTAGAGACCTACAGAGGGCGGACTCATCCTCAGAACTCCTGACAGGACCAGAAAGGTGCACCTCGTGTGTGTTATCTGATACAGTTTCAATGAATTACTAGTGTCGCATTGCCAAAAGACGGTGGAAAATAGGCGCGCAATAACCAGCTTTACCTTTCCTCACCAATGCAGTCTCGTTCTTCCAGTCCAATAACACACATGACAGCATCTACCAGCGGCTGATACTCATAAATTATCCTGCGAAACCCATGGAGGAAAGGCATGGCTCTGCCTCGCTGATCCAAAGTTAGTTCCTAAAATCATAAAAGAAATGCTGTGGGGTGAGGGTGTGTCAGTTGTACTCAAGAGATATCAAAGGTTATCTCTTGAGTACAACTGACAGCCGTCTTGTGACCGTGGGTGACACGTCACTGTAACACGCCAATGCTTAAACCCTTTAAAATAAATATTTTCTCCTAATTAGTGTCCTGGAGTTGCTCCGTTAACGCTAGCAGATCGTTTGTCTAACTCACGCTAACAACGTTATTTACGCTCTAACAGGGGGGAAAAAAGCACTAACAGTATTGCAGTACGCTGACTAAATGTATCACTCATTTACCTGCTAAATTATAAATAAGTGTCTGGGTGAAATTACTTAAAAAGAGAGGAAACTCCCTCAGAGCAGATTTCCTTCAATACAGAAAGCTCTCCTCACGGAAACATCGGTCCGGCGCTGTTTTCGTTCCCATTTAAAGCACAAGGCTGAGCAAGGTTCCTATTTGGGTTCCGCGTCCTTCAATCAGGAATGAGTGATCAAGCAGACGCACTGCACCACTTCAGTTTTTCAAACACGCTGATATACACTGAGATGTTTACAGTTTTTCAAACACAATGATATACACTGAGATGTTTAATGACAGACAGTGTTCGTCTGCCATAAAGTGATTTCCGGTGCCCCCCCCCCTCCAAAAAAAAGATTGCCCGTATTTAACTGATGTAAATTACTTGTTGGCCTATAATCTGTTAAGCATATGAATGATATCAAGTCATTTTGAGCCAGAAATAACGTTTCTGTCACAATGTAGGAGCTGCAGTCACTTCTGGCAAAGTAACCTTGATATATATTTATTTATGCAAGTAAAAAGTCCCACTGGCATTGAAAATGTATTTTTCAAAAAAGATCTGTCAAAGACGGCAGCAGAAATTGCAACAAATATCACATCACAGTTCTATAAAGACACTTTAAGTGGCTCATAAGGGACTGGATTGATTACAATGTCAAACAGAGTAGGTACAATAATGCAGAGTCATAAAAATACTTGCAAAACAGGTCATTTTTTAAATTTTAATTCATGAAGCCTGTTGACTACAGCCTATTTACCAATATAAGCAAAGATATTAGACATGAAAAACACATAAAAACACTGGAAATCACTTTTTGGCACGCCACCAGTACTAAAATATTAGACCCATGCACAGACTGTATGGAAAGGATTGGTGTCTTGGTGTTGAACCTGCATTCTTTCTAATAGTCAGCAGGTGGCGACTTCTCTAGCTGGGAAAAAAGAAAACGAAAAACAGAAGAAGTCTGCTCGTACAGAGGTTTGCTGGAAAATTATCAGAGATATTGTAAGACAGAGACATGCCATTGTGGCTGAAATAGGACTTCCAGAGCATAAAAATAGAGAAAACCTTACTGTGGGGCAAATGCATTTATTTATTTATTTTTACGTTATCAGATCTGATGAAGTTTTTGTATCCTGGTGACTAATGAAAATAAAGTTAGATAATGCTCCAAAATAACTGCCCAAAGGCATTTCAGGATGGCTGCCAATTGGTGAGACTTTTAAACTACCTGGTCCATGAACTCAGGTAACATGTTCTTGACGAGTCACAGGCTCAGTTTCTAATTTTAGATTTAAGTGAATGTTGTTGGCTTTAGTTTATTTGTAGTTTATCCCCTGGTTTCCCTGTGTTCACCTTGTCATGTGTGCTTTCCTATTTCCAGGTTCTGTGATTTCCTGTTTTACTTTGTCGGTCCCCGTTTCTCATGTTTGGTATTTAGTTTTACTTCCCTTGACTTGTTTCCGTGTGATTCGTTTCAGCTGTGCTCCCTGGTGTTTCCCATTTCCCTGATTACCTGGAGTGTGTATCTACTGTCTGCATTTCTCCTTGTCCTTTGTCAGGTCATCTTTTCCTCATGGTTTCATGGATTTCTTAGTGCTCAGTGGATTACTTGCCTGGAAACCCTTGTCTTGTTAATGTGCTTTGTGTGTAAGCTCTGAAATAAAGCTATCACTCCTGAGTCCTGAGGCATGTCCTCCGAGTCTGCATTTGGGGTCCACATCCAGCCAGCCATCCTGTCCAACCGTGACATAAAGCAGGCTGTGTTTTAGTGTTGACCTACCTTGTGTTAGACAAGCCTGTATCATGCGAGCATGCAGTTTCTCAGTCAGTTAAACCCCTGCATTTTACATCTGCTTTTTAAAAACACCATACCAGCAGAGGCCAAAATGCTCAGATCATTAACTACTGAGCGATGGTATATGGTGCCTGTGTATGTTTTTTATATGCAGTGCACCCTTAAGATTGTGATGATAAACTTTAATAATTATGAAGGTTTACTCAGAAAACTGCAGTTTTTTACTCCCTTGCAGACAGTCATTAGTATCAGGAGACGTTCCAGGATTTTCCTTTAACATATTTGTCCAATTAATGCTCTGTTTTGTTTTTGTTTTTTGTGTCAGGATTCACAAAACAGTCTTTTTTTCTGACAGTCTCTGTTATGTATTTGTCAAACTACAGTAAGGTCCATCCAGCGATCAAATGCTTGATTAGCATTTGGCATGTTTTCTTTGATATTCTTACTGACCAACAAAGCATTTCTCCCACCAACGCAGGCAGTTCTAAAACACTTTCTTGTGTCCATATGGCACATTATTCTGGGACGTCAGCTTTCACATTTGTGACAATTTCTCCATTATGCTGACAGCATCTGGTTGTTAACAGTTGCGTTTGTCCTGTTTAGCAAACAAACCCCTGCTGAGTCAGAGTTTGGTGACAGATGGCTCGCTTTGAGAACTACCGAGGAGGGCTTTCTCTCACAAGACTTTCATTTCTGGCGCTTGCGTGTTTGTGTGTCTGACTTTAGACGTCACCTGTCTTAACGATTGCATGGATGTTAATCCACATTTAGTTGCTGACACACACTGTCATATAACAAAGTTATGCAAAAAATGCTGAGGAGGACAAATTAGCCAGACTGCCTTTTTCTTTTCTGAGCTTTAAAACCAAGAAGGGGGGGTGGGGGGTAAAAACTACAGTTTCTTTTCTTTTTCTTGTTATTTCTTTTTCTAATAAGTGTTAAAATGGGTAAACAAATATATAACTTAGGGGTCACTTCATTATTTGGAATACACTCTATTGCCAAAAGTATTCACTCAGCCATCCAAATCATTGAATTCACATGTTTCAATCACTTCCATGGTCACAGGTGTATAAACCAAGCACCTAGGCATGCAGACTGCTTCTACAAACATTAGTGAAAGAATGGGTCGCTCTCAGCAGTGAGGTCCAGCGTGGTATAGTGATAGGATGCCACCTGTGCAACAAGTCAAATTTCCTCACTACTAATTATTCCACAACCAACTGTCAGTGGTATTATAACAAAGTGGAAGCAATTGGCAATGAAAGCAAATCAGCTACGATGTGGTAGGCCACATAAAATCACAGAGCGGGGTCAGTGGATGCTGAGGTGCATACTGCGCAGAGGTCGCCAACTTTCTGCAGAGTCAATCGCTACAGACCTCCAAACTTCATGTGACCTTCAGATTAGCTCAAGAACAGCACGTAGAGAGCTTCATGGAATGGGTTTCCATGGCTGAGCAGCTGCATCCGAGCCTTACATCACAAAGTGCAATGCAAAGCGTCAGATGCAGACGTGTAAGGCACGCCGCCACTGGACTCTAGAGCAGTGGAGACGTGTTCACTGGAGTGATGAATCACGCTTCTCCATCTGGCAATCCAATGAACGAGTCTGGGTTTGGTGGTTACCAGGAGAACGGTACTTGCCTGACTGCATTGTGCCAAGTGTAAACTTTGGTGGAAGGGGGGGGGATTATGGTGTGGGGTTGTTTTTCTGGAGTTGGGCTCAGCCCCTTAGTTCCAGTGAAAGGAACTCTTAATGCTTCAGCATACTGAGACATTTTGGACAATTTTATGCTCCCGACTTTGTGGGAACAGTTTGGGGATGGCCCCTTCCTGTTCCAACATGACTGCACACCAGTGCACAAAGCAGGTCCATGAAGACATGAATGAACGAGTTTGGTGTTGAAGAATTTGACTGGCCTGCACAGAGTCCTGACCTCAACCTAATTGAACATCTTTGGGATGAATTAGAGCGGAGACTGTGAGCCAGGATTTTTCCTCCAAATGTGCTTCTGGAAGAATGGTCAAAATTTCCCATAAACACTCCTAAAGCTTGTGGAAAGCCTTCCCAGAAGAGTTGAAGCTGTTATAGCTGCAAAGGGTGGGCTGACATCATGTTAACCCTATGGATTTAGAATTGGATGTCACACAAGTTCATATGCGTGTGAAGGCAGACGAGCAAATGCTTCTGGCAGTATAGTGTGTGTAGGTTCAGTATGCTGCATGATGACTCTCCAAATAATGGTTGATACAAAGTCCGCCTTTAGGTGGCAGCAAAGCAGCACCGGCACACCCCGGACCTGTTATTATGCACCACTGAATGGTTTTAAATGTGCATGAAAGCAAACATAACCTATCATGTAGATGTGGACTTGAGTAGAATCTCAAACAAACATCACAGTGAGACTCTCTCTGGCATCCGGCGAGCTTGTTCTCTGGAGCGGAAACAGAATGCAATAGTTTAATCAAAGTTTGATTAATTCTAATTTTGTCACTTTCAAGACAATTACTGTTTTCACACCAAGTAACCCGATCAATAAGGCGTTGTTCCCTGAACGGATGGCAGCCCGTTCATAAGCTCTCTAATGAGGGTGAAGTCTCTTTTGCTGTTTTCCAGCCACACTTAATTTACCCTGGATTTTCAAGGCATGTGCTCATGAATAATCTTCCTTACCTTTCCTCTGACAAAACTGCCGGTGACAAGTTCTTAAGTCTTTGTGCACACACCTGTCAGAGCTCCCTGGTGAAGCAGACAATCTACCCCCCCTCGCCGCCCACTTGTGACCATGTGGTGCC
>JAVDPK010001154.1:12209-32305 GCA_034780415.1 Cichlasoma orientale
TACTGCTTCTTGTTAGACAACAGTAACGGCAGGTGGCATAACACATCTAGCATTAGACCATGACAAAAAAAAGTGTATTTCAAATGCAAGACCCCCTTCCGGGTATCAGGCTCAGCATTAATGCCTGTTCTCGAGGAAGTTTACAAACCCTGCTATGGCACCGCAAGTGTCTGTATTGTTCACAAAGCACCGCATGTCAAGTCCCCCGCGGGCATCAACACACGACACTTGAAATAGCTTAAGGAAAATGCTCTCAGCCACTTTCACGAGAACTCTGGAGAAGAAGAAGAAGAAAAAAAAGAATTTGCAAAACACTCGTTCACAGTGATACAGTCATTTAAGCGCTCTCAGTCCTGTATGTGATGAAACGCCCCAGCAGGATCCCAGGAACTGAAGAGTAATGATCGTAGTTAAGAGCAAAGCTTTGTCAAAAATATCATCCTTTGTGCTGTTTGTCCCTTTCCTGACGTCTAATTTTGAGCTGGATTGGAGGGTGGAGGCAAAGGGGGGGGGGGGGGAGAGAAAAGAGGGAACATAACTGCAGTTCCATTCCTATACGAGTAAATTGGCTCTATATTAAATTTTGGCCTCATCTATCAAAACAAACAACGGTATCGAAATTACTTTGTTGGCCACAAATCGTTGGCAGCAGATTGAGCCTCTCTTGAAACAAGGCCATCATTTATCTGGTTCACATTTCCTCTTGAGGTGAAAGGAAGTGGGACACAATAAGACTTTTATTTGTTCCCTGGGTGATAGATGTGACCCCCCCTTGAACCCATGATCACGAGATTACCGCGAGTAAAATAAGAATCTATTAAACATTTAGACCTGTTGGTTCCCTTTAGATTCCCTCTCTTTTCATCAAATAGTAGTGTCAGGGGAGCTGTAGGCAGGGGAGTCTCCCAACAGTGAGGAGATTTACACAGCTACAGTACTCTGGGCTACGCCGAGCATTGCAATTTGTCCTTGGAGGGTGATACATAAAGGAAACGTTAATTAGCATGGACGCAAAGTACTCTTAAGATGTAATAAAATCGAGTGCGCACAAGAACTCTTCAGCTCCTGAGAAAAGTTGCACACTCTGAGTTGAAAGGTGAGAGAATACCAGAGGTGAAGGTGAAGATGGAGGCGGTGAAATGATAATAGAGTGGCAAAGCATTGTGGGTTTGGTTCCCTCAGTGCCACAGCGAGAGCTGGAATTATCAGACCAGCAGGTCCGGGCATAATATCCTTTTGTGCTGGCAGCGTATTGCTGAGTGAAGATTGTGGGTGGAAATAATCAGCCCTTTTAAAGGTCAGAGGAAGTTAAGCACACCCAAAGTAGACCATGACACATTCTAGCTGATAAGGAATGACTGTGTGTTGAGAAGAATGAGAAGAGTTCACCTTGTCTCATTCATGCTATCGTGATTGCTCAGCTGTCAGTCAACCATAATGGCACATTTGCAGTTAACCCAACAGCAACAATAGGAACTGCTTAGCTCGGGCCGGCGTACTTTGAGGCAAACAGTGTAATTCACTGAAGTATTAACGGCGTGGTCACTAAAGTTCGAAAGTATTGTAACTTTTGTCTTTTAGGTATTACAGCATGAAAAGTTCAGAGATTGCAGAGTTGGTGGCAGTTGTAATAACAGTGGTACAGTGACATCTCCCTGCAGCTGCCTTTACTGCGGTGTTGCGCCTCCACTGCCGTCCATCCTCTGGCGCCACAGCCAAAAACTGGCCTTTTTGGCCTCCTCTCCTAGCTCCTTCATGGCTTTCCGCAGGTTTGGGCCTGTTGCTCCAGCACCATGAAGTAGCTGGACAACTGTTTTGCTCACAAAGCCCCGACACCCAACTTTTACAGGGTAAACCCCGGCTTTCCAGCCAGCCTCTTGGCAGTCAGCTGCCAACTCAGCATATTTGAGACGTTTCCGCCAGTCTTTACAGACTGACAGGATGATATTCCTCCTCAGGTCAGGTGCCCGGGACTTGCTGCCAGCTTTAACAAATCCCATCAAAACCGGTCTTGCTTTCTCTGGAGAACGGTTTGCCATCACACTACACCTCTCAAGGACCTCAGTCAGCTTAGTCAGAAGTTGATCACGGCGCCACCTGAAGTGTCCCTGGGAGAGTGCCACCTTGCATCCTGGCAGGATATGCTGGAGACTTGCCATGCTGTTCCCATACAGTAGGAAGCCTACTTCACTACCAAACCGCTGGGTGAGATTCCGGGGGGCATGGAAGGGTATTGTAGGCAGCTCTTATTAGAAAGCCCAGCCAACTCTGCAGCGTACTCCAGATATCGGCCCAGTTCAGGCACCTGTTCACAGTGGCATCCCATTTTAACCAGGCTCCCCTGTGAAATCACCTTTATGAAGAAGCTCTCCTGCTCCAGCCTGGAGACTTCATTCACCATCATGGTCTCCTGCTTTTTCCTGCTGGCTTTGGCTTTGAAATTAGCATCTGTCACAGGTTTTGTCCATTGCTGTGTTGTTTTCTGACATCACAAGGGAGGGGTGGATGCGACTGAGGAAACCCGCTACACCGAACACTCATATGATGACTTGGTAGCAATGGCCCGAAGGATACTCTGCTTTATTGTCTTTGTTAAAAATTACAAACGGGATCATAATTTACAAAAAAAACCCCAAATTACATTGATTTAAATGAGACAATAGAGTCATTAGGTAAGTATTCACAAATCACACAGTCACAGAAATCATTTAAATAAATATTTTGTCATTTTTGGCAGCCAGGCACCCAGACTTAAACAAGTTACTTTTCCCAGGAAACAGTGTGGCACACAACCCCTGAAAATTTTACTCCTGTACTTTTTGTCTTTCACACGTTCAAAAAACAAGACATAAAACATTAATTAGTGAGCTCTGGCGCTAATTGCAGGTAGATTTCTTAAAAGAGAACCAGACTGGCTGTTCCCCCTTTTTTTCCAGTCTTTGCAATAAGCTAGTCAGCAGAGCGTGCACATGCGAGAACGGTATCAATAAATCTTCATTAGAAAGCAAATATGTGTATTACCCAAGTGTAAAACTACACTAAATCTAAAGAATGAATATATTATGAAGCAGTTTTAATGAAACGCAGCTTTTTGTCTTGTTCTGTTTTCAGTTATTGAATTATTTATTTCATGTTATTGTAAGGCACCAACAGGAGAGTTTAGGCAGCAAAATAAAGGGCAAATGAGGCTAGTGACCTGTTCGGGACTGAAGGTCACTTTTTGCCTTCCCTTTGGGCATCAGTCTTGAAAACAGAGTGACAGCCCCAGAGAGGCTGATAAGTAAATACAGTTTTAATGGTCTGTGAATGGCTGGTGGTAATCTGTGCAGGCCGGGAGTGGGCAAGGCACAGAGGGCGACAGGGCATTCTGCAGCGGTTATTATAAATGCTATCATAGATCAGATAGGCCGGAGGAGGAGACTGAAAGGTGGTGATGAATTTGGGCCTTCTGTCTACCAAGTGACTAGAGGACAAGCTGCTGAGGCTGGTTAAGGTCATGCATGAAGCATTCCACCCAAAAGAAGACACAACGGACGATTCATTATGTATAATGTCGAGGACGGGATGGCACATACCTCAGGGGACTGGCTGCAGGTCATGGGGTGACAATGTCAAACAAAAACAACACAGCCTGCGTCAACTTGTCCGTTCGGTACACTCGCAAAAGTTTTAAGCACTGAAAGCAAAACGAGTCTGCTATAATTACTTTTATGTGCCAATTAAGTTAAAAGGAAGTGCTGCCGACAGAAAAAAACAAACAAACTGATCACAACCATTTGCCTTTAAAGCAATTCTAGGTAAAGGTTTACGGTACTTGGCAGGAACGTTGTTCTGCAGTTCTATTTGTTTGTGTAATTCCAGACTGACGTCATGATGTTGAGGCTCAGACAGTGTGGAGGTCACACCATCTGTAATAGTCTTTTCTTTCTGCTTCTTGCCTCATAAGGATGGCTGTTTATGAATCTGGCGGTATTTCTCAGGTCATCATGCCGCAGAATGAACCTTATAGTAAGACTTGAATTGTACTGAGTGATGGATTAGAATATAAAATGTTTGCACAGTGCTGTATATTGCAAAGCAGTTTTTTTCCTTCCTGGCAGAAAGGCTGTGCCCTTACAGGAAACAAAACTGCTTAACATTCCAAAGTCAAATGCGTTGATAGGTGACTGAGAGTGGAAATACAGTTTGTTGTATCTAAATGTGTCTGGCATTTCGGTCTTGGGTCTATTTCCAAGGCATGAAAGCTTACCGATCTTTTTCAAGACATCAAAGGGTTCAGACCTTTTTGCAGACATCAAAGTCTTAAGACCTGTCCTCGGAGAGGTCTGCGGATCTAAACGGCACATCTGTCAAGACAAAATCGCTTGCATTTTTGCCTCCCAGACATCTCTTTAAACAATGCCTGCAATAGTGCTGCCTCTTTTTAAAACTCAGCTTTTCCAAATCAAATGTGTCTCATCGGCTTTTGGAAAGAGATGGATAGTATGCGAGCTTTCGCAGCAGTCAATGTTTTGGTAATTTAGCACAGGAAATGGACTTACCATGTGCAGAACCGAGAGGGGTTCTGCTTATTTAATGACTTGCAGCTCCAGACGATGTAACCAAAGCCATTCGGGGTCTGTCTGGTGCTCTCTCTGATTTCCAGCAGCTGAATAGACCCCGGTATAGTGTGGTCTTCAAGGGATTTGAGTGAGTGTCAGGTCCTAGAAGGGGGGCTACTTTTGGACAGCTACCACCATTTCTGTGAGTGCTGTTCCAGCCCACCATTACAGCCAGGGAAGTGACTGTTCTACATCAACACTTTTGTTCCCTGTACCTCTAATGCCTTTCGCAGCTGTACCGGAGTGAACTTTTTTCCAGGATCAAATTGCACACATTAAGAAGGAAGTAAAGTCTCAGTTCCTTAAGCAAAAATGGAATTGAAGTGAACCAGAAAGGGTGACTTAATGCAGAGGCTTTAACAATGATTTAGTGCTGGAGGATTCTCTCTTACCTCTACAGAACATTCACAGCAACAAAACCAGTTGCTCAGTTGTGATCCTTTGTTATAAAAACGAAGCTCTGAGGTAAACAGTGTGGCAATCTCCACCCCGGACCTGCACGCTTGCAATGTTTGTTCTAAAACATGACATGATATATTAGAGCTTGAATAATATATAGAACCTAATAGAGCTGTTCTTGTAAAAGCAAATATGTTTGGCACATCAGTGTATTCGGATCTCCATTCCGATTGCAGAGAGTTGCCGGACATGACAGGTTAAAAAAAAAAGAAAAAAAAAAAGAGCTTGAATAATAAATGTTTGCTTATCTTTGTTTTTTTTTTTAAATGCCACAATTTCACCTTTTCCACAATCAAAATGAAAAGCGGTGTTATAAGTGATGCTTTGCATTGGCCACAGTACTGGCAGGCAGGGACAGCAGTGAAACATCTTCTGGAAGTGAATGATTGCACTGGGGGTGACTCATCTGATACATCTCCATTTAGTCTTCATGGATTTTTCTTTATCTTTCCTTCACAACACCATCTAATCTGCTGGAGGTGGGGGGGGGGGGGGGCAGCCACGAGGTTCATGGTTTAATCAACTACAAGATTACAATAATAATCTATATTTTAGTTCATTTTCTGGGTTATGATAAATTCACTGGCAGCCACAATCATGCCCTATCAATAGAAGACTAACAAAGCAATGTCAAATAACACCAGTACTTTATATTGCTAAGTCAACTTGCATTGGAACTGATTTGTCCATGCCTGTTTGTTTGCTGGACTACATTACCTCAGGAAAAAAAAATACATATTTCTAATCTTTATTATATTAGATGGCTCTGCAGAAAAGGACCATTTGTGGCGGAGCAGAATATATGTTCCTCGTGGCCCTGAATAGGAATAAGTATGGGAAATGGAATGAATAAATGAATGGAGATGGCTCAGTGGAAATTGTGTGAAAATGCAACAAAGGCGTGAGAAACTCGCTGAGCACTGCAGCCAAATCTGAACCCACTGCAGTGATTGAGTGCATCTCTCTCAGGATGGCAGATTCCAGACATCATAATAATGCAATCAGACTGGTGATCCCCCCCGCGCTGTCATTTATATTTTCTAATTTGATTTAAATATTGATTGCCCGCAGTGTTAAACGTTTGTGTTTCCATACACCAGCGGCACAAGTTTTTTTTTCAGTTCACTTGTCGTGCCGCACAGGGTCGCTAGTGCCTGACAAGTGGCGCAATCATGCAATTAATTGGAAATGTCCGATGACAACTTTTAAAGTCATTGTTTTTGTGCGCAGAGGGAAACAATTTCATCGGGGGGGGAAATATGGGTTATTTATTACAGGCGTAAATGTCTGATTTTGATTCATAACGCATGAGATGAACTGTTTTTGGAGGAAGATGCTTTGATGCAAATCCAGTTGGTCAGAAGTGATAGGTAAAAATATGTTTAGCCCCGGCATCATCAATGGGATATGATGTTCTTGGAGCGCCAAACGCCCCCACTGCGTGTCTGTTATTGTCACTGCTTTCTTTCCCTCTGCTCCTCTCGACGCGCATTGGACAGGGTGACAATGCGTAAGCTCCACAAACTGCAGTCTGTAGACTGTCTACATAAACATGGGAGAACGAAGACTTGAATCCGGTCTTTCGCTGAATATATGAACCACCTGGTGCCAAAGTATAATTAGAAGTATAAGCTGAACGCTGAATAGGGACCTCTTGTGCGCTCGCCTCTGGCTCATGTTGCGTGCAACTGGAGTTGCGCTCAGGACTTCACGAAAGGCTGCCTGGGTGTGGATGTATGCTGATCTATGCTGCGTCTTGAACTTTTTTACTTTTAGACAATTCGCCGTACTCAAGGATGGACGGAAAGTGGGTCTATTTTCCTCAAAGTGTCGGACTTTACGCACTACAGCCAGCTTCAGGAGCCCGGTGATGCAGAAGAAAGGGAGCAGAAAAACTGACCAGCTGAGGACAGAGGATTGAATACAGTCTTCGCTTTTTGGATAAAAAACTCACAGAAAATCATTGTGAAAATGTATCACAGCTGATCTTTCACAAGTGATTAAGCGTTAACTCTTCTTTAAAAAAAAAAAAAACGCTGGAAAGACTGATGCGAAGCTGAACTTCCTTCTCTTCAGTTCTTGAATTTTCCCGACGAAAACAAGTAGATAAGACTCTGGTCAAAAAAGTCTTTCAAAATTTTTCCCTCGAACTATGATTGCTCAATGTTTGGAAACTACTGATTGCAGCATGAAATTTGCAGCCGGAAAGATGCGTTTTCATTTTTTAGCAGCCGCGCTGCACGTCGGATGCTCTTCTTTGAACTAACACAGTCCGCTTTGCATACTCATTTTGGGGGGAATTCTTGTTTTTTTAACTGCTCAAAGAAACATGTTGCATATCCTTGCGCTTCAGTCGGCGGTGTTACTTTTGGGAGGTAAGCATTTTAAGCCTATCAGCTTATGTGTCTTTAAGTCCACTGTGCCGGCTCAGGATTCATGTTTTTGTTTAACAAAGATTTCAAGTAAGTTTAACACGAATGTAGTTTTGCAGTGTGGTTTTGTCACGTAAGGAGCCACACTAGACACGCAGGGCTGCAGGGTAGTTTGCTTGCTTCATCTGCACGGCCTCTGATACACTTAAATTCCCCAACAAGAATTACAGTTCAGATGTGTTCAGTCATATATTATGGATTCCGAAGGACCCGCTGCAGTGGCTCTGCACCTGTACGATGAACCCAGAGCAGCCCTGGCTTTAAATAACATCTCATCAATATTTCAACGTGACAAAGATTATCTTGTGCAACAGAAGCACTGGGGTTGTATCAACTCTTGACTTAAGTTATTACATAAAATTCATCTCCAAGCCCATATTTATTTTATGGGAAACGTTAGGAGCGTTTAAGTGGTGCAAAGCACAACATCAGTGACAGTCTCTGAGGTGTAACTACATTTTTTTAAGCAGGAATTTCTTTACGTGCATTCTTGATTGGGGGGGGGGGGTGCTGATTTAAATGTCATTTTCCCACATTGCATCAGTCAATTAGTGCCCCTGGGAGGAGAACAGCATCCTTTTTGACTGCCTGGCAGCCAGAACATACCGATCTGAAGGCAGCTGGTGGTCTGGCTAATGAATCCCTTCTGTCTTGTGGGCAAAGGGTTTAAACTAAAATGCGATCTGGAAATTTTAGCCTATCCTCCAATGGGACCTTTCCTCCAGATGATGCCTGACTCTAGCAGCTTTCCAGCATATCCGTAAGAAGATGTCTTTAATTAAAAGCAAAACTTTTTCCCCCCCCCTCCTTGCTGCAAACGGAAAAACACATTTTACAGTGAGTGGGTATACAATGCTTGTTCACTGCAGTGAGACCTAGAATCACAATCTTATTGTAATTACATACAATCTACAGCCGGCCGTGCATCAGTTATGGTCTAAGAAATTCTTGCAGCGACTCAGTGCGGAATTAAAGGTCATATTTTCCAGAAACAATCTTTCCAAAATTGCATCTTGGAAGTCCATTGTGTGTGTACACCTTGATGATGCATCTTTCTCGGAGCTCATAAGGATTAATCTTATGTAACAGCACTTCTCGTTGGAGTGCTAGCTCACTGTCTTAAAGTATACTGTAATGATGTTTGCCATGTGCTAAGGCCTTACACAGTATGATCCTAATTGAGGATTGTGTGTCATAAACCTGCAGGACACAGCTTCTCGCTGCGAATAGTGATGAAAATTGATAACGCACTCCAGGAAATGAGAGGATCAGATCCATGCTAGAAAAATGCCTGCACAGCATAATAAGGCACGATTAGGGATGGAAACCTGGTATTCTAGTGTGACTGTGATAAACCCCTTTGTTTCATGAACTGCAAATGTTATCAGGGTAGAGTTTCCTGGCCTGAAATATTTCAAACAAATCTGCTAAATAAAATGTTGTGATATTTGTGAGACTTTGTATGCTTTCAGAAAACAAGCTTTATTCCTTATTATTTAAAAAAATAAAATAAAATTCTGCCCTTTAATTGAAGCCGCTAGGTGTGTTCCAGTAAGACACCTCAGTGGGATTCCTGAGAGGAATTTTCAGTGTTCCCTCCTTTCGTTTTATCCTTGAGCTTTACAAGATCCAAAAGGGGATCAAGCGAGGATAGCCTTCGGTCTACATCTTTAAGTACTAAGGACACAGCCCATGCTGTCTCTCGTTGCTGCCATGTGTCTGTCCTCATGCCTCGGTATCTCCATCAAGAGGGCCGGAGCTGTCTTGTAGAAATTTTATTTTGGAACATTTACTTACCCTGCTGAGATTCTTAAAAGTCTCTCTCTCAGTGGAGAGTTTCTATCTGTAATTGTCTTCAGAAACATCCACTGCTGAGGATCCTCGCCCCACTGCTGTGGCACACGTTCAGCTTCACTTCTTGTACCCCAGCAGTCCTTTAAACCCTTCACTTCATGAACGCCCCCCCACCACCACCACCACCACCACCACAAAAAAAAAAGCAGGAAAGGTGAAATGCTGTCTTTGTAGAAAACCATTTTTTAGCATTCACTATTTGATTGATGGACTGATCTTGTTTGTCTTTTTGTTCTTCCGCTAAATTGTGAGTGGCATGTGTTTGTCTCCATCCTCTCATGTGTCTGTGCCTCATGTCGTTAGGCTCAAGATTGCCCGATTGAAATTCAGCTTGATTTTTGATGTGGAATAAAAGACATTGTCCACTCAACCAAAGGGCTTGATTTCATCAACAGTCAGGCGGATATTCCCATTTCAGCTTCGATTCCAGCGCACTGAAATTTTTAAGCTCAAGCCCAGCAGGTCTCATTGAGAATTTAGCTTCAGATCTTTGGCAGCTTTTTAATTATTTTTGCAGCATTAGCGTATTGTAGTTAAGAGGTAAATTAGTCCGTGTCTCAAGCGGCCATGTGCCGGATAAACCCCCTAATGTTACTTTTCTTTTTTTTTTTTTATTGGCGTTAATCAGTTATAGTGTTGATTTAGAGATTTGAAGGAATCAAAAGAACAGCAGAGGCTCGGTGTTTTTTTCATTTTTAACAGTATTTATTTATTTTTTATCAAGGCTATCTGTGCATCGCTCTCACTGCGCTGCACAAAGTTGGTTGAATGTTACAACAGAGGACACTGATAAAAAGAGGCGTATTTTCCCCCTTCTCTCAAATCCAATTTGGCGTGGCTTGGGTGGTTTCCGCGGTTTCCCTTCATGGAAGGAGAAAGGAAAAGAAAATCACAGTAGTAGCTTGGCGTGAGCCGTGTTTGAACTCCTCTGCGGTTTAATTTCCAGCATCCGTGAATGATTTATGCCATACGTTTGTGTGTCAAAATCTGCACCTTTGTTTGCTTAATGACCATTTTATGAAGCACACTGAGTAGGTGGACTGTCATCTAAATCCCTTGTACTGTTCTTTCACGCTCATTATACTTAAAGTGCGCGTGGGAGGCATGCAGCTTTCCAATCACTGAGTCAAAAGAGGGTGTTTTCCCCTCCAAGTTCAAAAACATCAGTATAATATCCCATAATATTTCCACAA
This sequence comes from Cichlasoma orientale, assembly GCA_034780415.1. NCBI lineage: Eukaryota > Metazoa > Chordata > Actinopteri > Cichliformes > Cichlidae > Cichlasoma > Cichlasoma orientale. The sequence goes on from JAVDPK010001154.1 coordinate 22,749, forward strand.
GGCACATCTGCCCCGCTTAATTGGCTCTTTGTAACTGCTGTGATCTCACATTCACTCAAATTTCATAATTCGGGGGAGGCAAATGGTGGAAATGTGTGTAAAAGCTTTAAAAAGAGGGGATGCGAATGTGTGATGAGCACGCTGATGCGGTGTTTGTGTTCTTTCATCAGTGAATAGCTGTGTCTCAACAGAGGGCCTCCTCTTCATAAATCTGCAGGCTGAGGTCACAGCTACTGTCTGCTAGACACTGAGTGTGGCAAAAATGAGGGGAAACACCGGAGAAGAGAAACCAGACTGCAAACTGTTCCAGTTATTTTTATTGCAAATTAAAGATTTGGGTGTTAATGATGAACTCGGGCTGCACTGGTAGTCAGTTTAGGATTGAGCTCCTTGATATGCAAATACCCACGCTGACCCTTTGAGCTAAATACCAACATTGGCATGCTGATGGTAAGCAGGCGGTGTTTACTCTCTTCACTATTTTTATCTAGTAGGCTCACATTAAGTAATAAGCACTAAATGCAATGCAGATGTCCGTAATTTTGCACTTGCTACACAGTATTCGCAAAATAATAATATCATCCATGCACTATGTCCTGGAACAACAAATTCTTCAAACAGCATTTTTTAGACTAAAGGAAAAGTCAGGGGATCACCAAAGGGAGTTGAATTCATCTTCTGGGTATCACAAATTCCTGTGTAACATTTTGTGCTAGTCTATCAATTCGGATGCTGAGATATTTGACTGGAAATATAAATTTTGTCCTCCTGCTAAGGGCATACTTTATAGAAATCCAGAGGGTCGTTAAATTCACTGGGATTCCTCCACTGGGAACCGTGGATTTCTTTACAGAATGTCATTGCAATCCATCCTCTAGAAATAATACTCAAAGGGAATATAATATGTATTCAATGATCAGTTCATTAGGTATGCCTAACCAACTACTTGTTAATGCATTTACTTAATCTGCTGATCATATGGCAGCAATTCCATGCATTTAGACACGTAGACAGGGTCAAGACGACCTGCTGAAGTTCAAACCGAGCATCAGAATGGGGAAGAAAGGTGATTTACGTGACTTTGAATGTGGCATTGTTATTGGCGCAAGACGTGCTGGCTTTAGTATTTCAGAAACTGCTGCTCTACTAGGATTTTCCCGCACAACCATCTCTTGGTTTTACAGAGAATGGTCTGAAAAAGAGAAAATATCCATCATTTCTCTGGGTGAAAATGCCTCGGTGATGTCAGAGGTCAGAGGAGAATGGCCAGACTGCTTCAAGCTGATAGGAAGGCAACAATAACTGAAATAACCACTCATTACAAGCAGGGTATACAGAAGTGCATCTCTGAATGCAGAGAGGCTACAGCAGCAGAAGAACACACCGGGCACAACTACTATGAGCTAAGAACAGGAAAGTGAAGCTAAAATGCACATGGGATCGCCAAGATTGGAAATTGTTGCCTGATCTGATGAGTCTCAATTTGTGCTGCAACATTCAGATGGTAGGGTCAGAATTTGGTGTAAACCACATTAAATCAACAATTCAGTTTGGTGGTGGTTTAATGGTGGGGATATTTTCTTGGCACATTTCAACCCCCTCAGTACTAAATGAGCCACCACAGCCTACCTGAGTACTGCTGCTGACCATGTCCATGTCCTTTATGACCACAGTGGACACATCGTCTGACAGCTGCTTCCAGCGGGATAACTCACCATCTCACAAAGCTCAAATCATCTCAAACTGGTTACTTGAACGTGACGCTAAGTTCACTGCACTCAAATGGCCTCCACAGTCACCAGATCTCAGGGGGTCCAGCCTGCCACTAGCAAGGTGTACATAAGAGGCTGGCGAGTGTATATTATGATTCATCTTGTAGTCTCTATCGCTCCAAGAAGACACTTAAGAGATCATCTACAAGTTTCCATCATTTGCTTGTAAAAAGAAAAAAAAAAGTTCCTTTGTTTTCTCAAATGTAGTAAACAACATCAGCTCTCAAACGTATGCTTCGATATTATAAGTTTACTCAGTGGGCTTTGATGCAACAGGGTAATGTTACACGACATTTTTAAACAATTTACGACTTTAAGAGTGTGAATAAACTCCCCCACAAGTTCTGCTCAGACGTCTTAACATTGTGATGATAGTATATTTTATTCCTTGCATCCTTAAAATTCACAATGCATTTTCATTTTTTTTTTTATGCCGTAGCCCTGTTTCCTTACTGCAAATGTTTTGCCTCTTTTCATAGGATTTTTATTCTACATGAAAGGGAAGGGGGAGGGGGGGCATTTTTCACCATGTACGGTTATGTGAAAGCTCCTGAATCATGAGATATTCCAAAACGCCAGACCAAGAAGTAGATTATGTTATTATATTCAGTGCATTAATAAAAATTCCATCAGCCCGGGAGCTTTCTTTGGGAAAAAAAAACTGCTACGACAGCATCCCACAATATTAGATATTTATGTAATATATCCTGCATTAAGGCTCAAACAATATGAATATGTTCAACAACTTCCTTGCAAGTGCAAATGTGAAAATGGAAAAAAACATTTGAGCAAAAATCTTTAAAGAAGAATTCACAAACTTTAAATAAATGTCTTCTATTATATTTGAATCCAGCAGCCATTTATTATATGCACTGTTTCTTGTCTGTGTGCAGATCCCTCCATAACTCCGGTTGGCTATTCATATTTGATTTGAATAATCACGGGCAGGTGGTGGGACAAAAAACCTGTCACTGTACCTGAGAGAATGTGGCACTCCGTTGTATACAGAGATGTCGCTGCCTATCAGATGCACCAGACCTTAATGCATTAGAGGCAATGATCTGACAGGTACATATTGTCAAGGCCCATTGACTTCTTTGTGGTGTGGCTGATTGATTGCTGAGATCATGTTAAAATAGGAGCCGGCGCGACTCTTTGTGATTCAGAGTGGTGCGCTCATGCGGTAGAATGCCGAACAGCGGTTTAAAAACCACCACTGAATTTTAATTTTAAAACATATTAGTTTTGTCCCTTGAGCAGTTCGTTCTGTTTTTGTATAATCACCGTGGCCTGCTGTAGCTGGAACAGCACACAGCAGCGGGTCTGTTGCGCTCTCTCATCTGTGACACAAAAACCAATATAAAGCTGCATGATGAATGAATTATGGCGGATGACAGCACCTTTCGTAATTTCAAACAAAAAAGTCTAATATGAGCGTCTTTTGATGAATAAATAAATAAAAAAAAATCTCTGAAATAAATCAGGATATTTATTGTCTGTGAAGTTGCTCCTGCTCCTCCTTTCTCCTTTGCATGATATTAGAGAGTGCAGCTCCATAACTTTGACTAAGATTTGTCTCTGTTCAAAATAATGATATCGACAGCGCTGCTCTGACTCAAAGGCGTGCATATTTCCTTGTTTTCATTACCGACAGTAGTGACTTATAGTTGTTGAACGATTATTTATCAGCACAAAGGCACCACTGAGGGACTAAAAATGAGGAAATGCAGTTCAGAAATGTTAGAGACAGTAGCTCAATTACAAAGCAATCCACTCGAGAACTATTACATAAACAGCGTTCATAGTGTGCATTCAAACTGGGGCAGCTGGGGTGAAAGAGAGTTTAAAGTCACATTCAAATATGTGGTGCTCATTAAATAAGTTGACTTTTCTTTGCTGCTTTTGATTTTGAAGACAGTCCTTCCACAAAAAAAAAACTACCTCTGCAGAATAATCATTTGTTCATGCACTGCAACTCAGTTAAATGCAAATGACCTGAAGTACACTTTGACCATTGTCTGGATGGTACTTGGTGTAATTGGAATGCCAGCATATGTGTGCGTCCCCAATCAGTCTTGACACAATCACTGCTTTCTAATCAGTGTGAAAGTAATGGCCACCTCGGAGTACAATCAGCGCACAAGTTAGTCTGGCAGGAGTGGTTGTAACTTAATGAAGCCCCTTGAGTGAACTAAGTCAGTGTGTGGCTGCATTGGAAGACAGGGAAAAGAAAAATTCCGTGTACACACAGTAACTTTATGGATCTACGATATTTCTGTTCAGCGACAAATGCAGCGAAGTCGTATTTTCACGCTGCGGTTTCTCTCTTGCTGTCGAGGAGCCTCCTGTCCTCTGTTTTTGGCAGCCCGGAGTGTGCATGACAGAGGACAGTGAGCTGATGAAAAGTGAGGCTTAGAGATGTCCAGTCACAGCATAGAAAGTGTGGCAATAGTGAGTCACCGGTCCTGTGGCGCTCAGTGGTGTCACTGTGGCCAGCGGGGGCAACTTTGGCTGTTAGCACATCCTGCAACGGCTCATTCTGAATGACTATCTGTGCCTGCAGATTCTCCTCTTAACCCCGAGGCCCTCAATTTCACACAAATTGGAAAGAGCCACACCAAGTGGAGACAGAGTGACCCCAGCGATAACGAAGGATTAGCCTATTTTTTTTTTTTTCAGTTTAATTCAAATTGGGAATAAAACTGTATGAGGATGTTAACGGAAGACTGAATGCTGACTTTTCCAGCAGCTCAGAATTTTGATTAGTTACATTATCATTTTATTAACCCTGCATTGCTTGATGGATGGCAGCGTTGGTTGAACTGAAATATCTCATCATGTTTTGCACAGACATTTATGGTGCTTGGAGAATGAACCCATAATGACTTTGATGATCTGACACCCACAGCAGGTCATGTCCTTTTTCTTGTCCAGTGAAATACATTTAGGGCCATAAGTTTTTGGACAACGACATGATTTTACACCACAGGGGATTTAAAATCAAGCAATCAAGACATGCTTGAAGGATGGAGCTGCTTCAAAGCTGACAGCTATAGGTAACCCTTATTACCGGGTCATATGTCAAGCACTGGAATCCCGGGCTCTCATTGGTGGTTGCTTTAGTTCGGTGGAAGTGGAGAAAAGTTTATCTCAGGTCCTGCTGAGATCCCCTTTGTGTATTTACAGCATTTTCTTTGCACCGGTAGTCACTTGAAGTCACTGAATGTCACCGACTTTCTATGGGCTCCAGTCATTGGTCCGGTGGATGCAGCTTTAATATGAGATCCAAAGACATTGAGGCAAGTGAAGAAGGTCAACATTAGGCTGAAAAACCAAAATAAACCTAAATCACACCTTTAGCTACTTTAGCTAAAATAAACTGCATAGAGGCAGGAGTGCAAAACATGCCTAAATATTTATGGACCCATCTGTAGCTCGGTGTCAGCCGCGTGTACTGGCAGGGAGCATTCAGAGGTTGAATCCTGATGACTAACAGTTAACGATCCCTTTGTGTGAAATGTCATGGCAACAATTTCTGAGAATAAACTCTTATGTAACTAAATTCATTCGGTGTAGTACAGACTACGCGCATTTGCCCCTAACAAGGTAACATATCGACCCAGCCTCTCACCCAGTGACAGCTGAGTTATGCACAGATCCTCCTGAAATGGATAAACGGTTAAGAAAATGGATTGATGGCTAACATGCTAAACTGACATTATCAACATCAACACCCACTAAACATCAGCAGGTTGTCATGACATAGCCTCGCAGAGTCACCGGCGTGACTTCCGGCTTAGGCTTTAAAGTGTTTTTCTAGAAGAAGTTGCACAGTGTCGAGAGTAAAGCGGGAAGAACTTAAAGTTTCCTCGCTGACAGACTCAGAGGTGACCTGTGGTATATGTAATGGGTTAGAAGTTTGAAAATGCATGCTGGAGGCAGACTATTGACTGTGTGGAAGGTGAATAAAACTTTAGGATTGACTCTAAACTTTATTGGCAAGCAGTGTTGAGAGGCTATTATTAGTTGTCTTTGCGTTCTTTAAAAGCCCAGCAGCACAGTTTGTTGTTGTTGTTACAGCAGTAGATGGTAAGTGTAACATGGATTTTAATTTATAACACCATCGTCCCACCACGAATCTCCCCACCGTTATGTGTGATCATCTTACAATGATCTTTTCAGTTCCTTGTGTTAAAACAGTAGCAGGCAGCTGCCCTCTCACTTCAACCTCCTCCACTTCCTGGCTCCGATCCACTGACAGTGATGCGGGCCTTGATATGATTTGCTCCGAGGACATGCTCACCATTGCCTTGTATAAGCCAGAGATAAGTGCGAACAAGCATTTTGCAAGTCTTTTTTTTCCCCCTGCTGGGTTGCATTTGATAACTATTGCTGTCTTATTTCATGCTGTTTTTGTGCATTCTCGCTGAACCTTGAAGAGCGTAGTGTGAAGGCCCTGTAATTAGATGTTCTGGGACTATGGCAACTGCTGAAATTCAGAGTGATATAATCTGTGCTCCGTCCATAATTGCTCGCGCCATGTGTAGGATGGTTTGTTTAACCTGCAACAGTAAAAGAACCACATGTTTTCTTTGCCAACTGATGCTTTCCAAAAGCAGTCTAAATATGGGATTTCACTGTCTGGTTGTGTTTCTTCCAGAATGTCTGTAACTAACACAAGCTTATATTGCTATTACAGAATATGTGAATGATATCCTATTGGCTGTGTTAGCCTGCATACCGGAAGCAGTGTTGCCACTTCAACAATATGCATGCCAAAAAATGTATTATAGATGAAGTGGGCCCCCTTTGCTTGGAAACTGGCCATCTTGCTTAAACATCTGCATTACGTATGTGCATCTGCTTGTAGCAGAGAGGGCAGGAAAGGTGGTATGACAAATGATCTTTTCAAATGTCGGGGGAGAGTGGAGCAGAAAAACTGACAGATTGGTGCTGGTCTGTTGTGTTGAAGAGAGAGCTGAGTGTGAAGGTAAGCTTTAGATTTACTTCTGGATTTATGTTCCTATCCTCACCTTTGAGCACCTAGCAGAAATGAGCTTCCTTCAAAGGGTGTCCAGGGTCAGTTTCAGAGATCAGGCGAGGAGTTCGACCTTTCAGGATCAGCTTGGAGTAGAAAAGCTACTCCTCCGCATCAAAAGGAGCCAGTTGAAGGTGGTTTGGGCATCTGTCCTCAAAGCCTCTTGGACACATCCAGAACACTTGCTAGGTGAGGTGCAGTTCCTGCTGGGAGGAGATCCCAGGATATACTGGAGAGATTAAATCTCTGGGATTGTTTGGGAATGCCTAGGTGTCTCCAAGAGAGCTTAGATTTATGTTCCTGTCCTCACCTATGGAGGAGGTGGTTAAGGAAAAGCAAATTTGGGCTTCTTTGTTTAGACTGCTGCCTCCTACATACTATTTATGTAGTAAAGATAACTTTACTACAGAGACTGAGACTCATCAGACCAGGCAACATTCTATTGTCCAGTTTTGGTGAGCCTGTGCAAATTATAGCCATAGTTTCCTCTTGTTAGCTGACAGGAGTGGCACCCAGTGTCTCCTGCCCATCCGTTTCAAGGTTTGGCGTGTTGTGCATTCAGAGATTCAAGATTCAAGAGACATTATTTTCCATTTGCATTCTCAGGAAAGGTTTGGGTACATAGTAATTCTTGCACAGAGCTCTCAAGTGCAAGAAAAGAAATATAAATATAAAAATTGGAAATGCAAGATATAAAAATGTAAGTAGAAACTAACAAAGGTTTCTTTCGTACAACGAGGATGAGAATTTCTTATCCAGTCCTCCTCGTAAATCTATATTCAATGTACCAGGTTGAAGGAGATTGTGAACATTTAAAAAAAAAAAAAAAAAACTGTCTGACAGCAGTTATTGCACACTAAGACGCTCTGCTACCTTGGCTCTAAGAAGTGGTTATTTGAGTTACTGTTGCCTTCCTGTCAGCTCAAAGTCTGGCCATTCTCCTCTGACCTCTGGCATCAACAAGGCATTTTCAGAGTCACTTAAATCACCTTTCTTTCCCATTCTCATGCTTGATTTGACCATCAGCAGGTCATCCTGACCATGTCTGCATGCCTAAACACGTTGAGTTGCCGCCACGTGATCAGCTGATTAGCTAATTGCATTAGCGAACAGTTGAACAGTTATACCTAACAAAGTGGCTGGTGAGTGCACGTGCCATCACGGACTTCCATCTTGAAGGCAACCAGGTAGTCTTGAAGCAACAGTAAAAAGTAGTTAGAGAAAGTACAGCGTAAAAAGGACACATGAAAGAACTGAGCATGGCAGGTCTTGCACTATCTGCTGTTTTTTTTCGTTTCCATAGATGGAAACCAGTGTCAAAAGAAATTTTCAGGATATGGCCTGCAGATCGACAAAGGCAAGTCAAGTGAGAAATATGTCAGAAAATATATGGTGAGCTGACCAGCAGAGAGGTGGGCTGATCTCTGAGACATAAGCCTCTTGTGAATAAAGATTGATGAGAAGTGAAGAATCACTCCGTCTTGCTGCAATATGACACAGTAAACTAAGCCCTAAGACAAACACTAAGAAACTGAAAACCTAAGTAGACTTTCTCACTCAAAAGGCTACACAGGACATAAAACCTGAACGAATATAGGAGAATTCCATCAATTATTTGATAAGGGATCTGGAGTCGCAGACAATTTCACAGAAGGAACTGAGAAGTGAACTTGATTTATTTTTGGTATATCGCTTCATATTGTAAGAAATAGAGCGATGCTCTAACGACCGGGCAGCGGCAATACATAAAGCACCAGGAACCCAGTGCTGAAGCCGGGTTTAATCATATTAATGGCATTGGTATGACCGAATCGAGTGTGCGCGTTTACACACACTCTGTTTAGGGACTCTCCTGCACGTCTGCTTTTATCTGTTGAACTGTTGAGTCTTTCCTGAATAAAAAAACAAACCACAAATCAAAAACAGCGATATTCTGGCCTGATCTGAGGCTGCAGTCTATTCAATTAGTAATTTTGTTTGAACTGAGACCCAGTATAAACAATTACAACTACAGGTGAAATCAGGTCTTGATTCATTATTAGATGAACTCATGATATGAACAACAACACAAAATGTCTAAAAAGGCCACAGAATGCCAGCACAGCACCATTATTCCCAAACAATAATTTGCTTGTGGTGTTTTGAACACCCACATTTTTTACTCCTGTAGTGATCTGACGACTGCAAAAGTCAGAAAAGAAAGTCAATTGGTTAGGCGTGGTGTGGGGATGGTTGCTTAAGTTCCATTTGGAGTTTTGTTTTTCTTTGTTTTCTTTCTTTTGCATTTGCTCTGTGCTTGTTGTTTAAAAAAGGTTTGTGGTTTTTGGGTAAAATATACCCTTCACAACCTTAACCCTGCAAGTGCAACCCTGCACGCTCACCTAGGGCATTTAAATTCAACAGCAAAGGGCCCTTTACCACCTGATAAAACAAATAAAGCCGTTCAAGGTAAGGTGCTGACGGACCGCCTTCTCCTGTGCACAGCAGTGTTGCTTAATAGCATGTTTTTTAGTGAACCACTTAATTCATGAAGGGGAAACAGAATGATGCAGTTAGAGTGCCTGTTTCATCCCTGGAAGTACTCGAACCTCGGCTGTCTTATAGAGGAGCGACTCAGGAGAAGTAACCTAGAAAGTTGATAAGGAATAGGTGATAACATGCTCTCCCACTTCCAAAGAGGATGGAGCTTGTGAAATGCTGTTTATGCATTTTCTATGTTACAATGAATCACAGGTATAATATTTCTG
>JAVDPK010001154.1:39916-93630 GCA_034780415.1 Cichlasoma orientale
CACACACACACACACACACACACACACACACACACACACACACACACACACACACACACACACACACACACAAAGCACTACTAGAGTTTGAAAAGTAGGGTTGTACTGTGTTCAATTTCTCCTCATTGGAACAAAGGAGCAAGTGATTCATCTTGAAATAGCTTTGTGTGATTTATTAATTCCGATCCACGATGCGGGCTCGCTGATTCTCATTATTTTGGATTTGGGTTGGAGATTTTCAGACTTTATTTGGCTCGAGGTAGGATTATTTTCCAGTTTATAAATTCATTGTCAGTTTCCAGGCACTGGTACTAAACAAGGTTTGCATGTTTATGCTTCCGCAAGGTGAAATAGCACATACGCTGCAAACACTCATGGTTTAAGAAAGATGTTGCACTACATGTGACACGCAGCTGATTTTGAGTGTCATGTTGCGTAACTGGAATAACACAGTGTTGTTGATGCGAACATGAAAAAAAAAATCCTAGTTTGTTTGAAATTTCCATTTTTTTTTGTCTCATTTCATCCTTTCCAGCAGACTAGCTAATTTAGTTTTATTTAAACAGAATTCTTGGTAAGTGTGCTCAGTAGTTCAATGCTTTCTTCCTTAAAGCGTTGTACTGCTTTATTCAGAAGGCCCTTAAATTTGGGATTCTCTTGTAATAATTAGACTGATTCATCTCATCTGGTTCTTGTATTACCAAGAGCAGCTTTGCTGAACTTGAATTTAATCGTTTAGCCTTTTATAACCCTTCTGGAGTGTTATATAATATGTAAATAAAACTGAATTAAATTTTTTTCAAATACATGAAACCCTGTATTTAAGCAAAAACAGCACAAAGAAAATAGATCAAATGTCGGAACTGGCACGTTTAAAAGCACACTGTTTAAAGCCAGCATGTGTGAGCGAGTGCACATCTGTGGAGGCCCCATTAATCCTAAACGATAGTCATGGTGTAAAGAAAGTGCACCTTCTTTCAAATGACAGCCAGGTGCTGATAATCAAGTGTACTTGATTAATTAATCATCAGCAAGTGTTAGCACGTCCTATAAAAGCAGAGGTTTTGGCAGTTTGTGGGTCTGGAGCATTCAGGTGTGTGTTAAAAACAATGGCATCAGCAGTGATCGTAGAGAAACTGCCCATCAGTCTGGAAAGGCTTACAAGGACATTTCCAAACAATTTGAAGTCCATCATTCTACAGTGATAAACATTATTCACAAGTGGAAAACTTGCACAACAGCTGCCAATCTTCCCCAGAGTGAAAGTGCCAGAAAATTCACCCCAAGGTCAGACTGTGCAGTGCTCAGAGAAACCACCAAAAACCCGAGAGCTACTTCTCAGACTCTACAGGCCTCAGTTAGCATGTTAAAGTTCACGACAGTACAATTAAAAAAAAAAAAAAAAAAAGCTGACCAAGTACGGCTTGTTTGGAAGGGTTCCAGGAGAAATCTTCTCCTCTGTAAAAAGACCATGACAGCACAGCTCTGGTTAACAAACTGCGTCTGAATAGAGTCGGATAAAGTCATACAGATGGTGTTTACTTCAAGTTATTATAATTTAAATAAAAACTGTGCATGGAAAACAAACTTTGTGCCACTGTCAAAACTTTTGGCTGTGACTGCACTCAGTTTTTTACACGCTGCGTCTGCATTTTGGCTTAAAAAAATAATGACACCGTGTAATATGTTGTTCACTTGAGGTTGTGTTTACTTAATTTTAAGACCTGGTGAAGACAAGGTTATTTTTTACTGTGTCATGATTAAAACTGACGGTTGGCGTTCTTTCTTTTTACCGTGACTTTATGCTGCCATTCAGATGACCTTTCCTCAGAAAGTTGTACTTATTTCAGAAATGCCACCGGTTGGCTTTCAGAAATAAAAAAAAGCAGCTGGACCGCCCTGTTCCTAAACCTCTTAAAAGAAGCAACACATAATTGTAAAATAATAAGAATTATTAAGTAGACAAAATCATAAAATTTCTCAGCTTCAATGTTTAATAAATAACTAATGCATGTAAATCAATAAATTATTTGGAAGTTTTAGTTATTTGTTTACAGTTCATACAGCATTGCATCTTTTTTTTTTTTTTTTTGAAAATTGAGTTTCTGAAAAGTGGACCAAAATGCAGCTAATTAGTTAAAAAAAAAAAAAAACTCTACTGTTGCTGCATATGTCAAATCTGGAAGGCAGTTAAAAACAAAGCTAAAGTCACTCAACATGCCTGTTTTCATGATTTAATAATGAGGAATGCACTGATGTATTTATATAAATTTATATTCCAGTGTTCCAGCTTGTGTATATATATATATAAGCCCGTGTATGAGCACATTGTATTTCTTTTTGCCAACAGTGAAAACATTAAATCACATTTCAGCCTTGCGCGAGGAGAGGTGCTCAGTGGAAAGAGCTCTTTGCTCTCACCTTCTTTGAGACATGAGGGCTCAGTCCGGAGAGTGAGAGTAATGTTGCTATCCAGGAACCAGAGAATGAATTGGTCACTGACTGGGCTATAAAGCTTTTCTTCTGCCAGCAGTGTAATGGCACGTACACAACAGCGCCTCATGCCAACAGTTGACACAAAGCTCCTGCTTGGTCAGGAAAAACACAAATTGTCCGACGTTGTTCTGCTGCTCGCAGGTCTGTGTCGCCCGCTGTAAAGACAAAGTCTTTACAAAATGATTCTTTAAGTAGGATCAGTTGTGCACGGTCTGAGGTTCGGACTCTGCCTGCTTCTGTCCATCCCTTAGCGGGAGAGCAGCACCGAGGCCGACAGGAACACCATGAATTCCAAATCCTTGTGTGATTTATAACCTGTTGGGACGTTTGATTTACAAGGGTGATCAGCGGAAAGAATTCCTCCAGCAGCCAGCATGAGGATGAAAGTGTGCTAAGGAAGTGTAATCATGGTCAAAGCCCACTCTTATTGTGATTAAAACCTTCTTTATGCGTTCTGTGCAGTTCTGCAGTCCCTCAGCCAGGAGGGCCAGAGTAAGAATGGTACTCTCAGTCTCTGTGGACTTCTTGTGATTCGTAAAGCTCAACTACACGCTGGTTTTAATTGTAATTATGATTATGGCTTTAGTCGATTTTATATGGACAACATCTCCTCGTGGTGGGAACTTTATAGGCTATGTAATATTGATAAACGGAGAATCTGATGCTGCAGTAATTAAAGCGCACGGATACTGTGGGGTTTCCAGTGGTATTGTTGCAGCAAAATCCAGGAATATATAAAACGGCATTGCATAATTTTACAGGCTGGAGACCAGAGGGGTATACTTATTAATTAACTGTAAAAATTGTTGCTCATTATTATTTCTCATTACCGGTTAATTGGTTCATTGTTTTAGCACTAATTCTACCATGTTGCGGGGAAAGGCTCTGTCTCGGTAATCTTCTCAGATGTCTAAATCTCCTCGTTGTCTCTTTTCAGGCTTTTTAAAATATAATTACAGCACACAAGCATTTAATTCTTACAACAACCTATGGTAATTCCACTGCCGAGCGCCAGCAACGCCTACTATAGAGTAGGGTGAAGGATTTTAAATGCATGGTAACTGAATGCATTAGTACATTTTCAGAACTCAAACAATTCTGGACTAATGAGTGAAAACTTTCATTAATCATAAGACCTTGAAGCTTCGCATGACTTACTGCGTGTGATCTCTCAGAGAATATGCATCATTTTTCTTGATGTTTTAAAAATGCTCCTTCTAGTTCCTCGTTTGGCTTTTTAGATGTCTTTAGATACCATTTTATCAGAGGAAGTTATAAAAATGCTTCTATTATATCCATACTCTGACTTTTGGCTTTTCTCTTCTGTCTTTTAGTAACCGACTGTCGAGTTTTAGAGGGGTTGCAGAGATATTCCTCCATCCCCACGTACCTGCCTGTCAACTATCAGCTGCTCAATGCTGACTTGGCATTTTTCCTGAAGGAGGCCAACCAGGACTTTATGAGAAACTCTAGCCTGGTGTCACGGACTGAGCCCTTCTTCATCTACCAGGCCAGAAGTTTGCCCTCTATGAATGCTAGCTATGGGCCCCTCTCAGTGGAGCAGCCCGTCCCTTCAGAGCTCCTGCAGAGCCCGGGGACCTTTCCCACCTCTTCTCTATTTACCTTTAACTGGAAGGTGCAGACCTTTATCATGAATACCCGGATTCACTTGACCAAGCCCAAAGTCCAGGTGCTGTTTTATGTCGCAGGCAGGGACTGGGATGACTACAGTGCCATCGACAAGCTGCCCTGTGTACACATGTTTGCTTTCCATGAAACCCAGGAGGTGCGTGGTACTTGCCAGCTGAGGGGGGAGCTGGGACTGTGTGTGGCTGAGCTGGAGCCACTGGCCGGCTGGTTCAGCCCACCTAGCATCGTGCCAGGACGGCAGAGGAACCACGAAGTGTCTGAGGGCACTCCAGTGGAGCTCTACTATATGCTGCAGTCCACAGACGCAGGGTGCCACTCAGATGAGTCCAGAAAGGACAATTTCATCCGTACAAGCCAGGAAGGCCTGTTTGGTTCCTATACTTCAACACCTTTGAGGAGGATCGGTGGTGTGAGGCTCTACCAGAACCCCACTGATCCACCTCTTGCCGAACACAGGCTGGATAATAACTTTATGGTCATGGTGCCAGCCACACCCATGAGGCAGAGGGAAACTGGCTCTGCTTTTATCACTGTGTCAGCCTACTCTCCCGTGGAGATGTTTACTCTCAGGTAAGAATGTATTTCTTTTTTTTTTGTTGTTGTTGTTCAATAAAATGTCTTACTGAAGGTATTTTCTGTCAGTCAGCGGGAGTCTACAGCCAGTGTCTCCTGACTCCCGTGTTATTCTTTCAGTCTATTCCTTCTTTAAAATGTGCACATTATTCTTGCAAAAGATTAGAAAAGCATAATACATGTCCACATTGAAATGCTGGAACAGCTGGAACATGGCCGGATCTATTTTCCTTTCTCATCTCTGGCTGCCTGCTTCAGCTGCTTCATCTGTTCTCTCTGCCCTCCGCGGTCACCTGCGTCAGGTTTCATTGCAATATTTCTGTTCTCCATTTTTTTTTTTTTAAATTTCTTAAGTCAAAACTGAAATAGTGATTGATCTCATCTCATCAACGCCACCTGTTAACCGAGGTAAGCAGTAATTGCTCTGCTGCTGGACTGAATTGATCAAATCATTATTGATTGCGAAGTCAGCTGGCAACATTAATGTAACACACAGATTAATGATGACAACTTCATTTTGTGATTGGCCTGCACTGGAATACAGAATAAATGATTGCAAAGAGTTAGAGGAGATTTGTCCTTTTAAAGTTATTTTTGCAAGAGAAAGCATGAAGTGCAAACTCCTCGAAATTTGTGGTAAAATAATTTATTAATCATTTTTTTTGGTCAGAAATGATGAAACCGGTCACCGAGACTCCAAAGGGGTTTGAGGTCCATGCCAAAAAAAACAAGTTATGGAAGGGCTTTCGTGTTATCTTTTTTTTTACCATGACCAGAAGAATTTATGAAGACATATTATCACTCAGTGTTGGGGTAGTTACTCAAACTCATTACTTTTCTTAAACGTAATGCAGTTTGTTACTCAATTACTCCCTGGAGCACTACACCCCTCATTACATTAGTTTTTGCTAATTATCAGTTAACAAAATAAACCTGAGGCTACAGTCCCACATACCAACACAAATCCCCATCCTAACGAGAACGCACATACGATCTTTCTTTTAGCGTATGAACACAAAACTGACAACACAAAGCAAAGATGAAATCCAGCCCAAAGAGACTCGCCACAGTGATCCTGCTGTACACATGTGTACAGATGTGTACAGACAGACATTAAGCCAGCCTGACTGCTCATCACTGCCTTTGTTACCTGTTGAAGTTCAGGCTCTGGCTGCTGGGTTGGGCGCAGCATGCGCTCAGCTTTTCTAGCTTTGTGTTAGCATGTTGTCTGTGCAGATTTCTCATTTATGTTTTGTCTCTTTTTTTAGGCAAATCAGTTTCCCTGAAAATATGAGTGTAGTATGATGATTGCACTATAACTAAATCAAAGTAATAAAAAATCCAAATGGTATAACTTACTGGTTTACACTTAGGCACTCATTTACAGTTATTTAGTGCCCCTGACTGTGTCCCTAATTTATGTTGCATTTTGGACGGGCCAAACTTCATAGTAGGGATACATGATGCCAGATATTTAGTAGTTGGTAGGATGGTTGCTGATTAGCACACTAATGTTACTACGAGGTATAATGTTGGTTACATTATGTTAGCTTAAACATTTATATAATGTTAACCACTAGCCGCGAGAACATGTCTGATCTCGCAGTGGCAGTTTTTTAAAAAAAGAAGGTATATTCAGGTAATGCATATTTCAGGACAATGTAAGAAGGAAAATACTTGGATGTTGTTGGATGTTGAGTGGAAACTCATTCACCTTGAACAGATCTGAATGCTGGTCTTTAACATGCTTTGTTAAATTTGATATATTTCTTTCTTTGGTCTGAAATGCATGACAATATTGTTTGCATATTGCCTCATATATTAATTATCCGCCTCAAACACAAAACATTTCCATGCCTGAGTCCAGTATCGCAGCAGTCGCACTGCTGGCCATGAGGATAGACTGGAATGCCTGTAGGTGTGTGCTGCCTTTGTTTGTTCCTGCAGCCTTGGTACTTGTGCTGCCTGCAGTACTAAAGAAAACAAGTACCACTGTGTTTTCAGAATTTTGGCATCAAAAGCTAAGGTAAGGTAAATACCAGCTCTGGTGACATCCCTAGTTATCCTCTTCAAGAATTCAAAAAAGGTTCTGAGAGTGCCTTTCACATTTGTTGTGACTTTGTGTGAGTAGATTGACGTGTTGACATGCAACACAATATCAGACATGTGATATGCAGTGCCCTCCAAAAGCAGACTGAAATTTTAGCTGCTCAGATCAAAGCAAGACAATGAGACACTTTCTGAGCTATCGTTACAGGATATTTATATGAAAATAATACATAAGCCAAAGTGAAGCAAAGCCAGTTGTGTGTTAACATCACTCTAGACTATGTGCTTCCCATTCTATACAAGTTATTTATGGTTTTAGTAGATTATATGCTTTATAAAATACACTTCTATGCTGCAGTCACTATATATATATTTATTTTTTGCTTCTATTTCACCACAACCTCGTAATTTTTTTTCCCAGGTAACCAAGCATTTCTTCAGTAAGTACAGGAAGAGCACGGTTATCTCTCAGAAAGAGCTCGATTCAGTGAAGCTGCTGATAGGTACTAATTACAGTGAACAGATGAGACAAAATGATTTAGATAATTAACATGTGATGCAAATGAGGATGCCATTAATTAAAATGCATGTCCATTAGTGTAATGACTGAAGGCGATCTTAATCACGCTGGTTTAGGATTTACAAACCTCCAGAGATGCTCTAACAAGGGGTCAAGCCAATTTACCAAACTATATAAAAAGGGAAATAAACCAGGTGGAAAGCAATATTAAAACTGAGCATGCTAATGTTTATATCGAGCTGTAGCGCTCTTAATTTATTTTTCTATTTATATACTAATGAAAATCATTTTCCCAGCTAACAACAAAGATTCGCACAGCATGCTTTAGGACCAGAACTGGAGCCGAGGTAAACAAGTTAACAACAGCTTGCGTTGTTTAGTTTTAACAAGCCAAAGAAAATTTCCAGATTTGCCCTTCCCGTGCTTCATTTAATCGCCTACTAGTTGTCCCGTAGTGATAAGCATTGATAACTTTCTTTTTCCAAACTGAGAAACTCTGAATGATTTCTTTCATCAGTCAAATGAACAGGCCAGGCTGGCCACAGAGGCAATGCCTGTGGTGTTTTTTATTTGGCAGCGGAGCGCATGGCAGGCGCAGGTTGGCCATCTGAGAGCGACAGATATGGAAAGGCCTCTGTGTGGTCCTAGGTGATAAGGCTGTCCTCATACATGCATTTGTTAGGACACTTAATCACCAGAGCGAGAAGACTTTGATCTCTATATTCACAACATCATTATCATTTGTGTACTGCGCGCTCCTGTGTCAGCCATTGTTGGCTGTAACCGCAAAAGCAGAATGAGCGTATGATCCTGTGAAATCAGTCAAACAGACCCTCCGCTCTACATTAGTTTAAAATGTTTATTAGAGCCTCGCCTTTTAAAAACGAAATTCAGGGGTTAGTCCTGCACGTTCGCGGTTTTATACGCAGTATTTGTATGAAAAAAAATCTTCTCTTTCTTTGTGGATATGGATGAAAAAAAGGGGAAATATAAAAGAAAGTTAAAATGGTCATTGAGCCCTTCAGTAATTCTTTCATCTTCTCCAATTCAGTTTTCACCTTACTGTGCTGAAAGGTTCACGCTGTGATAGATATTATGCAATGAAAGCTAATTTCGCATATTTTTAATAGCCAATCATCCGGCCAATTTATTGCATTGTGAATGCACAGCAGGGTATGGCTTGCTGGGGCATTTCTCTGTTGACATGCTACTTTTAATTTGATGGGTTCTGATTTGATTTGACCTCCTCTGTGTTGATAGGCTCTGTCACTCAGGAACTGGGAAGTTTTGCTTATTTTTTACTGTAGCTTACTTTCGTCAAACGTGGATAGATTTTAGTGTGGAGCATATCGTTGCTACTTTTAGTTACTATCATCAGTCATCCTGACATGAGCACATTTCTATTTCCTGTCCCCTCTCCCTTTGATAAGCCATCATCCGCTGGAGGAAAAATGAAAAGGTTTAAATGTCACATGAAAGAGAAAACTGCCTGAATTATTCTACAAAAAGACTACTATATCTAACGTTTTTAAAAGCATTATCACCATCTTGCACGAACAATGTGGAGGTATTTAGTTTGGAGGGCACCGTCTTTAAAAATATTTCAGGGGCAGTGTAATTTACTGTGGAATAGAAGAGTCTTTGCCAAATGCTAATTTTGATTTGATGATGTAAGCAAGCTTTTATTTTGCGCCAGCTGTTGAATTAATGAAAACATGCATCATCATCATCTTATCTTGAGTTATGATTGCCTGCTGAATTAAAAAAAAAAAGCTAACTGTTTTTGGACAGTGTAGCCAATGACTGTGAACATATTTGTGAAAATGTTAAACCATTTAAGGTACCAGTACCATGCAGGTATTCCTGTCAAAATCTGAAGTAATGTAGGAAATACTTTTTCATAAAGAGAAAAAAACATAATGGTGTTTTTTAACGGTCATTGAAAGGACATATAATGTAATGCAATCTGAAACAATGAAAACACAACTGTGTTTGAGTGTGTATGTGTGTGTGTGTGTGTGTGTGGGGGGGGGGGGTCTGAAATAAAGGAAGCCAAAGCTGAGGAATCACAAAACTGCAGTTCCTCTAGTGGCCACTTGAGGCTGGTTCCAAAAGTTAGTCGGTCCCCATAGACTCCCATGTTAGAATGCCCAAAATTAGAGTATTAAATACCATGTTTACAGTCTGGTGCAAAATTAATTTAGTTTTGGTCTCTACGTATAGTTTCCCCTATTCATTGCAACTTTACGACAGGGGATTTTTTTTATAATTTATAATTCATCTACCTGGATTCTGAAGTTAGGGGTGTAGCCCCTTTGATTGACAGGTGCGTAGCTGATCATTTTTTGCTAGACCCCACCTGTCATGTGTTGCAGAGACTGAGGACCCAAATGCAGATACATGGAGGCAGACTTACAGAGCAAAAAAAAAAACACAAAAAAAAACCTTTATTGGGCAGAAAGTAGAAGGCCAACAAAGTCCATCAAAAGTCCAAAACACAAAGCAAACTGTAGAATCCAGACTCTTCAACAAAGGCAAAGATGAGATGAGATGAGATGAGGCAACAGATGCTGAGATGCTGAACAAAGGAACAACAGGACTATATGCACACACACTGGGGGCTAATGGGGATTAGACACAGCTGGGGGGAAACAGGACACAGGTGCACACAATCGACATAATCGCGCTGGAGGGATAAAGCTAAAACAAGACACAGAAGACAACTAACTAGCAAAGTTAAACAGGAAGTAAGTAACAACAAATAAACAGGGAAACTCTTCCAGAAAAGTAAACATAACGGGAGGCAAACACAGCAGGGAAAAAACTGAGGCAACTCATAAACTCTAAACAGTAACTGGAACTAACAAATAAAGACTCAAAATACAAAAAAAGAAAAACGTAAACAACAAACTAATTTAAGTCCAAAAATGCAAAACTCTCAGTCTAAGACCAGGACCATGACACCATGTCCACTAAATGAAGGTACTGAACATGATCTCTCTGCCGTATTTGTACCATCGATGCATTTTTATTTGAGTTATCTGACAAGTATGTTCTACTGTGGGCTGTGCGGTACAGACCTTCCAAGAAGTTTGCGCTTCAGTTATGGTAAAATTCCAGGATT
Source organism: Cichlasoma orientale (assembly GCA_034780415.1). Lineage (NCBI taxonomy): Eukaryota > Metazoa > Chordata > Actinopteri > Cichliformes > Cichlidae > Cichlasoma > Cichlasoma orientale. Next base: position 50,329 of record JAVDPK010001154.1, read on the forward strand.
TTATTAATCAGTTATTTAGCACTAATAAGCAGATATGTGCATCTCTGCGGAGCACCCATACTGTTTATGGATGCAGCTTGCTAACTAGGCTGCCTGGCATTAGCCACTAATCTCTCATCCAAATATCCATGTGTGTGTGAGTGCACAAATTCTAATAAAATTTTGAAATTTCGAACCACATCAGTTCTCCCAGCTTGTTTTCAACACCTTTAATAATTCCCACTGAGGTTAAAACTCTTATTGTAATGAGTGTCTATAGCAGGACTTTTGAGAGAATTATGAAGCAGGCTGAAACAAAAGCTACCCACATTATTGTTAACATACTGTATTGGCATTGAGTGTCAATATCTCAGAGGTGCTCCAGGAGAAATGCCATAGGACGTGTGGCTAACACAGCGCGAACTGTGTTGTGTGAAGAAGAAGAAGAAAAAAAGCAGCATTCTAATTGAAAGTAATAGGCAGTAATTAGATGCCACAAAAAGAAATCTGACAAAAGAAACTAAAAGCACTATAAACACAATTACTGGGAGACAGTTTTGACTGCAGCTGAACAATTTTCTGGGTGAAACTCTGTTCTAAGTGGCAGTCATGCTGCTGCAACTCATCAGAAACTGTAAGTCATCATCCAACAAAAAGCCATCATTCAGTAAACACATTCTAGTAAATGTAATATTGCCTTTTCATTACGCCATAAACCAGTTATTTACATCAAGATTAAGGCGTTTACTCCCCATGCAGTTACTTCACTTGCAGATGATATAAAGGTAGAGACTGTAACCTCCTTGACGGGGTTCAAAATGTGTTGTGAATGTTAATTGATATAATCAAAGAATAGATTGTTGTGAGCAAAGCTGGATTAAGCGGGATTAAGTATTTGATTGCTATGGTTTCCATAGCTGTACGCCTGCTTTAATATACCCCTGCTTTGTCATGAGAAACTGCTTCAAATCACATTCATCCGAAAGGCTGTTTTATCATGTACAGAAGTCACTCTTTGCAGTGTCTCAAAGACATTTGCGCACACTCGCAGCCTTTTGCGAGGGAGAGTCAAATAAAAGAAAAGACATTGAAAAGGCACTTTAAAGTCATTAAATTTAATATGCCAGTAATGTATAAGATGAAGTCATTATCATAATATGTTTTCTGGCATCACTGTGCAAGCTACTTAGTTTGTTATGTGTCATTGATAATTCATCATTATCTCTCAGTATTATATGCTTCATATGCAAATCAAATGCAGTGAAGGAAATTATTTTAAAGGATGTTTTCCTCCTGCAGTCTCTGGCAGTATAAAGTGAGAACCCGGAGCACAAAAGGAAATTGCTCTATTTTCTGTCTTGGTGCAATGCTGCCATACAGAATGAGTCACTGTATGGCGAGGGCTATTACATGTACATTGTCCTCCCTGCTGCACTCAGACACTATTTTACCAATAGATTAGTCGATTTAAGTAACGCATTTCGTGAGAGCGGAGCTTCTTTAATACGCATACCATCTTTCTCATGTCTCTGTGTGTAGACAGACAGAAAGTTAACACACTGCTGGAGGAACAAAGGATCACACACGAGCACGACTGGTGATGGATAGGGACGGTTTTGTTATCACTGGAGTGGGGACTGGAGCTCGTCTTCTTATTTCATGCAGCGTTCATTGCAACGTAGCCAGAGACTGCACGACTGCACCTTGACCACCAAAAGTTTGATGCAAATGTAGCCTCACTTCTTTCTCATGCCACCAAACCCCAAACCCCCCCCCCCCCCCCCTTTCATTTTCAAACTCGCAGTCTTCAGCCTTCGCTGACATTGCCTCGAGTGAATCGAGGTGCTCACTTGAGGCAATTATAAAATTTTTAGTGCAGTTCTCTCTTGGCTTTGTACAACTTTTTTCAAACGTGCAGTAGTACTTCATAACACCTGTAAGATGTGTAAAATGGGAGAAGTTCCCATTGCATGAATATCTAAAAATAAAGCAGCACGGGTACAATCTGTTTTGAAATTATTAGTTAAAAGAGGCTAAGAGTTTAGGAGGGCACAGCTCACCTAAACTATCTTAGCTTGATATCATGGAGAAGACAATGGAAAGAAAAGCCTGTCCTAAATGTGTCATAAAGACTTTATATAGTAACCAAATATATTTATTTAAAATCCCATGGAGTCTTTGATATAGACATCATTATACACTCCCCTCCTAAAGTATTGGAACAGTGAAGCCAATCCTTTTATTTTTGCTGTAGACTGAAAACATTCGGGTTTGACATCAAAAATCAACACCTCAGCTTTTATTTCCAGGTATTTACGTCTGGATCTGATACACAGTTCAGTAGATGGCACCTTTAATCTGAACTTACCCATTTTTCTTGTGAGCAAAAGTATTGGAACAGATCAACTTAAAATCGATTAAAGTAAATAAGACTTAATGTTTAGTTGAAATCCTTTGCTTGCAATAACTGCATCAAGCCTGTGACCCACTGACATCACTAAACTTTTGCATTCTTCTTCACTGCAGCCTCTTTCAGTTGTTGTTTGTTTGTTTTTTTGGGGGGGGGGGGGTTACTCCCTTCAGTCTCCTCTTTAGCAGGTAAAATGCTCTATAGGGTTTAAGTCTGGAGGTTGACTAGGCCAGTCTAAATCCTTCCACTTCCTGCCCCTCATTAACTTCTTTATAGTGTTGGCAGTGTTTTTTGGGTCATTATCTTTCTGCATGATGAAGGATCCCCAGATCAGTTTGGTTGCATCTTTCTTTAAAATAACAGACAAAATGTTTCTGTAGACTTCTGAGTTCATTGTACTGCTGCCTTCATGTGTGACATCATCAGTGACGATTAATGAGCCCGTCGTGGAGGAAGCCGTGCAAGCCCAAGCCATGACATTACCTCCGCTGTGTTTCACAGATGAGCTCCTATGTTTGGGATCATGAGCAGATCCTTTATTTCTCCAAGCTTTAGCCTTTCCATCACCTTGGTAAAGGTTCATCTTTTTCTCATCAGTCCATAAAACTTTGTACCAGAATTTCTCTGCAAATTCCAGCCCGGCCTTCCTGTTCTTCTTGCTGATTAGTGTTTTGCACCTACTGGTGAAGCCTGTGTACAGTAGATTGTGATACATCTGCAGGTTGTAGCTCATGTCACTAACAGTTGTTTTAGGGTCTTTCTTTACAGCACTTACACAGTTTCTGTCATCAACTGCTGTTGCTTTCCCTGGTTTACCTGCTCAACATCTGTTACTTAGAACACCAATGACGACTTTCTTCTTCAGGACACAAATGGTTGTACTGGCTATTGCCAATTTTTGTGCAATGGCTCTCTCAGCTTCACAGCTGCTTGTTTTTCAACCATAGACAGCTCTCAGGTTTTCATGTTGGTTAGGAAAGGCACAGTCTGCACAGTTAAAACCCAAATCTGAAACCGATCACAGATATTCAGCGCTATTTATTGTTTGAATAATCAATGTAACAGGACACACCTGGGCAACAAATTACACCTGCCAGTCACATGCTCTAATACTTTTGCTCACAAGAAAAATGGGTAGATTCAGACAAAAGCTGCTCTCTTCTGAACTGTGTATCAGATCCAGATGTGAATGCCTGGAAATAAAAGATAAGATGTTGATCTTTTGTCTCATATTCATCTTTCATATTCATCTTTCCTAATAATCTTTTCGTCAAACCCAAATGTTTTTTTAGCAAAAATAAGGGGATTGGCCTCACTTTTCCAATGCTTTTGGAGGGGAGTGTGTGTGGTTGTGCTTTGTTTTAAGAGAATTACATTGATATTATAATTATGCGCAATCAACAAATTAATTGTGTCCAAGCTGATATAAATTGCTTCAACTTGAGCTTGAGTGTTCCTCTAAAAACTGCTTGATGCGCTCCTACTTTGGGTATCGAAGCTGCTGAAATGGCAGAGACTTGATAAAGTCGGTTGCAGTGATATGAAATTTGAGGTTTTCGTCCGTGCAAAGGTAACTGTTATTGCATTTGTTATATTTGTTATCCGTGTTTTCTCCGTGTGGCAGCTGGACTGCAAAGTGTGTGTGAATTCTTTGTGTGCGTGTTACACAGATGTGTAGCGTGTGCAGGTGTGTACACTTGACTGAGTACACATGACTGAATGTCTCAGCTGTGTGCCAGCCAGATAAACACTGCTGATCTTCTGCATGCAGTTTGTTTAATAGTGTGCCTCCCATGGAGAACATCCTACCAAACATTTGTTTTCGAACAGATTTCAATAAAGCTGTCAGCCTTTTGCAATAACACTGGGCATCCATTTGTTCCTGTGTGTGAACAGGAGTGTCTCTGCACATGTTTGTGTTAGTAGGTGAGTGCTTGTGCCTGTAGAGAAGTGTTTGCGCATGAGCACCCTGCTATGCTCCCACCGTTAATGCCAAAAGAGCTACGAGTGGCTATGATGGAATCAATTTGCATCTTCTTTAAAAGGCAGTGCATCAGTGAACAAATTACCTACCACCACGCTTCATTATGTGTACTGATGGACAACACTGACTAATGTATGCAAGAACCAGTGGCCTAAAATATCAGCTGTGGTGAGATAGACAGCACAAGAATCATTATGCTGAAAAGGGTTAAAAACCTGATCTGAGGTAGGTTATTATCCAAAATACTGTCTTTGAAAGTGTGGAAGGTAGGGTTTATTCTTCCAAAAGGCATCATTTCCTTATATTACATTTTCTACTACAAAAATTTAACAGTAAATACAATCTTTCTGGCAAAAACAGAGAAATGCTCACTATTCAAAAGGTCATTTAGAAAGGTCCAAAAGGTCACACACAATTAATCAGTCAGAAATAAGGCCAATAGCAAACCACAAGATAGACACAAGATAGCTATAAAGACAGGTAGGATAAGAACAATATTACAAAAGACAGGATCACTGTGGAGTGTTGGCATACAGGGAAGGGAAGGAGGTGAGTGTGCAGGGTTGTAAAAGGCTGGTGACACAAAGGTAGGAGCTACCTGAAAGCACAAAGGACAGATCAGCTGCTACAAAGTCTGTATTTATTTATGTAAATGTTTCCTATAGACATTGCTATAAAAAAAAACACGTGGTATATTTATTACTTAAGGATGCTTATTATTGTGGCACTTAGAATTAGAGTTTAATCTGTAATTCTGGGCTGCAGACAATGCAACGGTGTGAGTGTGTGTGTGTGTATTTTTTTTAACTGTCTCGTTCATTTTATTTCACACTTCTTCAACAAAGGCTCAAATTTGGTTTCATGTCAGATTGTTGCAGCTACTGTTAGTGCACGATGTTTTTTTGTTGTTTGTTTTGTATGCAGAGGCTTATTTTAGTTTAAAGGGTGCAACCACCAAAAAATGTGGTATTTATTTAATACCTAATAGCATTAGCTTCAGTGCACAAGCACACAGAATATATATGGAATAATGTATGTGCTGTTTCTCTAGCTTTGAAACACACAGAGACAAACTAAAAGAGCAAGAGAATCAAACAAATTACACACTGTTAATAACACACATATGAACTTGAGTGATATCCCATTCTTGATCCATAAGGTTTAATATGATATCGGCCCACCCTTTGCGGTTATAACAGCTTCAACTCTTCTGGGAAGGCTTTCCACAGGTTTAGGAGTGTTTATGGGAATTTTTGACCATTCTTCCAGAAGCACATTTATGAGATCAGACACTGATGTTGAACGAGAAGGCTCCACTCTAATTCAGCCTAGTCAGGACTCTATGCAGTCCAGTCAAGTTCTTCCACACCAAACTTGCTCATCCATGTCTTTATGGGTCTTGCTTTGTGCACTGGTGTGCAGTTATGTTGGAACAGGAAGAGGCCATCCCCAAACTGTTCCCACACAGTTGGGAGCATGAAACAGCCCCACGCCATAATCCCCCTTCACCATGTGGCATCCTGTCACGGTACCATGCTGGAATTCACTGAGCTCCTGAGAGTGACGCATTCTTTCCCAAATGTTTGTAGAAGCAGTCTGCATGCCTAGGTGCTTGGTTTTACACACCTGCAGCCATGGAAGTGATTGGAACACCTGAATTCAGTGATTTGGATGGGTGAGTGAATATAGTGTACAGGGGAATCTGATGGATGATAATTGAGTATTTCATTAAATTAATGTTTAAATGTGCATAATACAGTTTTAGTTTCTATTCTTTCAGCTGCAGCTCTAATGATGTTTAATTATCTGAGAGGAAGTAAAGAGTAAATACAAACACAGAATTCAAATGCAGGCTCAGACTCACCTACATATGAATTTGATGTGAAGCCCGCAAGTACAAATAGTTGCTCTGTTTTAGGATCATATATTAAAGCTTGTAGAACAATGGAAATTGTTGTAAATTTATTTGCAATAAATCAATCAAGGAATGACATTTAGTATAAGAATCTATATTTATTACTGATGCTCACTGGGGTAAACACTTTAGATGCTATTAAAAACGTCAGACCCTCCTCCTCTCCGCACACAGATGTGCGAGGGATCTTTGAAGGATGGTGATGCTGTTTTCCAGAGAACTGATTGGTCAGTAGGTGGTGATTTCACACCTGTTGATCTCTAATCTGTAACCATGGTAACTTAGGCTTGCAGAATAAGTTACCATGGTGATATACCCATTAAAGAAGTGAGCCACCTTCCTAGGAGAGAAAACCCAGAGTTAACCCAGAGTTACCCAGATAAGATGAAGTCCTGTACAGCCCTGTGATTTGTTGGCAGGCCATAATTACTAACCGCTAAAAAGCTTTTATATATATCTTTATATATCTTAAGCATTTTTGTAATTCATCTTATTCTTTTATTGTTTTAAAAATGACCCTTGTTTTGATTGCATGTGACATCCAAGCAAAAACTTAAACACTACCCCAAATTTACATTCTAACAGGTACCGCCCAGGTTATATGTGGCTTTATGTCACGTGACCATGTGACCATATGCCCAACCCATCCTTTCTGGTGCTACACTGATGGATATGTATGTTGGACAAATATGATTTATTTTTTTTTTTTTTACTCAATACATAAGCTGTTTAGAGTAAAGACGCAACGTGCTGTTTGTAATTATTGTTTTGTGTTTGAGTTAATGTGCCAATTATTTTTTCAATTAATTTCTTTGCCTGTGAAACTTCTGACTGTTCAAGCATTAAAAGCATCACAATTCACAATTTCTTATATCCCAAGGTTTGTATCTAAGGAAAACAGTCACTTCGATATTAATTTACAAGGATATAAAAAGTGAAAAAAAAAAAAGAGGCTGGGAACATGGAGATTCATTTTCTGTAGTCTGCCTTTACTTTATCATCTGGTTCACATGGGACAAAAGTGTCAGGATATTTGCTTCCAAATGTCTTTGTGTATTAATTTGCACATCAACAGAGTCACTGATTCTCTTAAATCTTCATACTACAAACAATACTCACGGCAGTAAAGACAGATAGAATGGCAAGTAAGGTCCTCTTAAATCATGTTGTATCAGCTCCAGGCTTGTAGCTGCAGACCACTAATGGCTGAAGAGAAAAGTCCCAATAAAACTGAAATAAATGAGCATCAGCGGAGGTTGAGAAATAGAAAAGCAGTGGGAGACCTCCTCTTTTCACATAAGACCCCAACACGCAGACCAAGTCAGTGGTCACATCCTGATATCAGATTCATTATAGTCCAATCTCATTTGAAAGCCATCATCCCTAGCTATAAACAGGCACTGAATCAGCAGCTGCTGGGGTGCTTCTGCAGGGGAGAGCATGTGATGAAAGAATAAGAAAATGCCTTGTCATTTGTTGGCAGGCATTGAAGCCATAAGCCATTTTCCTAAAACAGCTTATCCATTTGAAAGTGGAAGAAAGAATCACTCTGGGGAAGAGATATAGATGATTAAGATGAAACGTATCTGAGAAAGCAACTTCAAACATGCATTAAATAAATCTTGTCAGATGTGTCTGTGTTGTTGTGAATAATTTCTTTGTAGTTTGTTTATATTTAACCCGTGAGAGGTTTCGGTGTGATTCGGCAGCCGACCACAGGTAGCTTTTGCTTGTTTCCAAAAACAGTCTTCTTTCCTGTTGAGGTGGCTAATAGTGTCAACAGCAGAGAGTTTGTGGAGCCCCCTTTGGAAGCGGCGATACGCGCTCCTGCAGCAGAAAAAAGAAGGAATGGTAAATGAATGAATAAATGTATGCATTTCCACCGATGAGCAGCTCTAGCGAATTTAAAAGAGCTGATTTATTTTTATGTGGTGAAGAGTCTTCTGGTGTGTTCAGTATGCATTACAGAGGGTGCTACAAGGTGTCAAACATCACCCTGTCTTGTGCTGAGTTTGCTGATTTAAATTTGTCTCATTAACTTTGCTAGATTTTTATTAGCTTGTAGAGAAGGTGGCCTTGGCTCACTGAGGTTCTGTTAACAAACACAGCTGCCAAAAGCTGGGTACACTAAGAGGCAGCAGTGCTGTTAGAGAGCAGAGCAGAGGGATACTAAACTCCCACATATAGACCCCATTGTTCCCACACTCCACGGAGGGACTCCTATTATCTGGCTGGGATCCTTCTGATGGCCCCCTTAGTGAAAATACAGGGTTGTAAACCAAGGAATGGCTTTCATATATAGACCATATACCACTGGATGTGTGATGAGATTGCATCATATAGTTTTTCACATTCCATTCAACAGCGCGCATGTGTTTATTGCCCAGTAAAACTTGTTTAGAATGAAACATAAATGTATAGTAAAGAACATAAAGCTCTAAGCTATAGGGATCTATACAGCATCTTCTCTGCTGGCGTGTGCAGGCTGCACTTTCAACCTTATAGTGTCCTCTGTGGACAACTCTGTGGCCAGCGCAGGTCCAGGTAGAAGAAGAAAGGAGTTTCACTCATTTTTATCATCATCCGATTGTTGGTGTATTTTGTGAGGAGGTGCGCGTTATTGGGTTGGGAGTCACATAGTCCGACAACCTGTTTTTTTCCACAGGGAACATCAATCCTGTGTAGCTGCGTGTGGCCAGACAAACACTTTGAGATTGGGTAATTGCAGGGATTTGCTGGTTGCCTTGGGTGTTTGTGGAGCCCATGCAAGAATCATATAATGGGCTTTAAGATGTCTCTCCAGTGTGCATTCAAGATCCTATCGCAACATGGGAGAATTTGATCTTCAAGGCAAGCTTTGATACGCTTCTGCCTGCCTTTCAGACAAAAACACTGCAGCCTGTAAATAAGTTGAGTGAATCTGTTCTGTTTAGTTGGGATATGGTTATGTTTCTCCTAATGAAAAGGACAGCAAATAAAGCAAACGCACACAAGAAAGCGCCAAGCCAATTCAGTAAATGTCCTACTGACAATTAAGACACAAATATCACACGCTAGACTCTACAATAGACTCTGTGTTAGTGAATAATTTTATGCTTGACTTCCGCTGAGTTTTCTTAGAAGATGATGTCCCTTTCTGTTCAGTTTACTGGTTACATTTGTAACCACCTTGTCCAAATGTTACTCATAGAATTAGTATGTTTTTTTTTTTGTTTTTTTTTTGAATGTCGACAAATATGAAATAGATTAAATCTCACAATAAAATATCCTGCTGGAAGGCTAATAGAGGCCAAGCTCTCAGTACTGATGAATATATTGACAAGAACAGAGCCTCAGAGATCACAATACATTTCCCGCTCTCTACATTATACATGCGGCGGTAATTATGTCTTTGTAGAATGACTGAATTAAATTACAATAATTCCTTCTATCTGCTATTCAGTGCTAATTAACTGGTAGGTTTTATTCAATCCACTGTCTTTTACTTAGACTTTCCTTTGCCCCTCACACTTTTATTCCCTTCTAAGCATAAACATGATCAAAGCAGTTTTCTTATAATTAATTACAGTCTCTAAGCTACATCCCATTTTAGCCTGTAGTTTCATGTTTAATTTAGGGTCAGTAATTCGTAGATTCTTCCAAGCTTATAGTAGTAGTTTTAATATTACATTTTGACTTTAATCTTGCTGTAAAGTAAATTATATTAATATTATGAATAAGGAATTAAGTGACAATGACAGGCACACGCACAACCCTCTGATCAAGCTATTATACAGCACACTTATTGTTTTAAGATTGTACTAAAAGATCATGCATTCATCGCCCTCGCGATGACCCTAGAAGTACAGGATATCCCGCAGGCTACACCCAACCCTTATCGCTTTGGCTCAGTTTGACTGTATTGTCCATTAAACTGTAAATGATGCTCAGCTTATTAGCAGTCGGGAAGTACAGAGATATGATTTAATGCTGTTTCTTGGAGGGAACACAATAAGACTAAATTGAATGGTTTCCTTATTCACTTTCATGGACTTTAATGTGCCCTTAAAACTCTGTAATTGGCACTGTAACCGGCCATATTATATCCTCCCTGACACTTGTAGCCACTTGTTCACTGACAGTGGCTAATTATCTCACATGGCTGCATTCTGGAGGTTATGGGATGTAAATAAAAAGTAGTCAGCAGTTAGGAACATGGTGATTCTCAAGGGGTGCCTCACTCCTCTGCTCTTCAGGCATGCAGCTAAGAAGAGATGCCAGTAAAAATCATAGGACTATCCTTCCACTATGTATAAGGACTAATTCATCACTATTAGTAGTCACAAATTTGGAAGACTTAGGGCCATATTTTTGCATGCAGATGCTTTAATAAATTATTTAGAAGCCTTAATTCTAAATAGCCCCATGACAGTATTTTCTTAAGGGGATATTTTTTAAGTAAGTTAGATGAGAAGATCAATGTGACTTTCATGTCTTTACGCCAAATCAGATGCCAGATAGCTTAGCTCAGCATGGGTGGAAACTGCTACTGTAGCTCATCTGTGCTCAAAGATAACAAAACACTTAGTGTCCTGATGAAGCTCATTAATTAGGGCTGTATCCTGTTCATGTAATCCTCATAAAAACAATACATTGTGTTTAAGGGTTGCCATGTTTATCACTGTATCCATGGTCTGCATGGAGTCTAGCGTTGGGTTTTTATTTGATCATGTTTTTCACAGATGACCTTCAGTTCAGTCTCACTGGTTTAAACACTGAACTGACGACACTTGAAAACAGATTTATGTCTTGCAGTGTTTTTTACTCCTCGAGCTACAATCGAACACTTTGCACATCCTAATGCGTAAAAGAGATCCAAATGTCCCAAACAATGCAAATAATTTTAAAGCTAACTCTAAGAATCAGTCAGCTTCGGAGACAAATGTGCCCAATTGCATGCTTTAGTTTTCTTTGCCATGGCTGTCCTGTTGTATAAATGTATAAATTCAAAAGAGCATCATGCTGTGCAATGTATGAAAAGCCCAAGGACACTAGCTCTTCTGGGACCAAAATAATCAGTGTGTGTTATTTATGTATTTGATATGTTAATTTAAATTCCAGAAAGCACTTGAAGTCCAGCCAAAAGGCAAACAGGGACACTTTACATTTATTATGTCCAACTTACTCTGTTGATTTTTCTATACTTTTCTATAGTTTTTGCTGTCTGCTACATTTTATTGCAAAGCTATACCTGGTTTTATCTAGCTCAGGCAGAAGCACTGCAGTATTTAGAGTGGATGTGCCTCCCTTACCCTTTTTTTATGATCTCCAGATTGGATTTCTTTAGGTCAAAAAAGACACTTTACACTGTCTGTCCTAATTCTGATGACTGCCGTGGAAAATCGTGTCGCCAGAAACCACTTCAGATGTATTATTTACACAGTTCGCCCCCACAATGCGCTGTAATTAGTGTGTATCTGGTTGATCCAGAGATCAGGACAGTTAAATGTAGCAGTAGCTCTGCTCTTTGCAGATAGAAATACAGCCCCCCTGTGATCACAACCCCCTGTCACCACAGACCCCAAGCACAGGCCCTCCTCCTCAGATCCGCATCTAATCAATGGTGGCAGACACAGTGCCATTATACTTCCATACAGTAGACAGATATTCCCTTCTTCCCTTTCTTGCTTATAGCTGCTTTGCAGTGGGAGTACCAAGCATGTTCTGAATGCCTAATACTAATCTGTCCTGACATTGGAATTATATCAGTTTCTATATGTATGCATGTGCTATACAACACCATGCAGTTGTCCTGACACCATGCACTCCAATCAGCACTCACACCATGCACTGTAGTCCCATGTTAATTAGGATGCCAGAAACCCTTTGTGTTAAAATGCAGTTCAAATATTTTAATTAAAAATGAATCGCAAATACTTGCAAATCCGAACATGTCTAATTTTTCCATGTTTCCATAGCTACCAACTCATCTCCAACCAGGAAGTAAATTGGGATTCAGAGCTATCCTTTTTTTGTGACCACTGAGTCACCCATTCATTCAAAAAGCAGCTCTGCAAATACAAAGGATTAAAGAACATACTTAGGTGAAATCAGCTATAATTACAGTGCCACCCACATTCATGGCATCAGTTGGCTAACCCCCATCCAGCGGATATGTTTGCATCCTGTGATTTATGCCGCAGCTCAACCTGTTCCTAACATTAGGACTGTGAGTCAAAAAGCAGGTAAGTTTTACTTGAAAATGATAAAAGGATAAAATAAAACCTTCTGCCTCTTGGTGGACTTAAACTGAAAGAATCAGGAGTTTACCAAATGTCAGGAGGGCCCATGAACGTCTAAATAAAATGTCATCGCAATCTTTCCACATATTGTTGAGATGTTTCATTCTAGTTTCCATCCCTAGAGCCAGTATGCCTCTACTATAGAATGGCTTAAAATTATTTATTCTGCACCATTTTCAGCGAAGGAACTGGCCCCCATTATGGAACGCTCCATGCTGACTCTTTTAAAACCTGACAAAGCTCCTGCTCACAGGGCCACAACAGTTGCATGATAAAGGAAATCTGCAACACTTCTTTACCTCCCCAAATCAACAGCAATAGCTGCTGGAGAACAGCGGTGACTTGAGGGGGGGAAAAAAATGTCATCAAGGAAGACGAGTGCTCATACAAGCTGCCTCAGTGATTAAAATGACAATCTGTTTGTGCTCACAGCTTGATTGCTGGCAGTCTGTAGCTTCGGGGAGCTCGGCCCAATCTTTAGTTATCTGTGATTTTTTCCACAGTGAAATTTGTCATCAAGTATACATTTCATTAGAAGTGCTCAGGTCCTAAAAAAGCAAATTTGGGGATGAACTCTTATTTGCTGGATTTTTGGCCTTTTTCTGCATTATGTGCTTAATATGCTTAATTTACTATAAAGTTTGGTAACACTTAATAGTAGCAATTCTTAATAAATGGCAGGTACGTAGTTTAGAAAATGTTATTCTTAACAAATAATATGATTTAAATGATATATAGTTGGTTAATAGCTGGTTTGTGAACATTATCTGGTAGGTTATTTGTAAAGTTAAAACTGATATTTATAAGACTTTGCAAATGGTTAATAAAAAGGGTGCAGTGCATCTATAAACATGATTTGGAAACATTAACAAGATTGTTGGTGAAATAACTAATAAGTTAAATCGTTAGACTTAATTTGGAGACAGTTGTTTTAAAGTCTTATCCACTTACTTAAAAAAAGATTTACAGCTGTGTGTGCGTGCGTGTGTGTGTGTGTGTGTGTCTGTCAGAAAATTTCATTTCTTTTGTCAAGTATACTATTTTAATCAGCCATTTTCTCATTCACTGAGTCCCCTGATGGAAATGGAGCAGAAATCTACATTATCAAAATGCAAGCTCCCGTCCTTACATTTCATCCTCTTCCTACTGTAATAACCTTTGGAAGAAACTGTTATTAACCTGAAGAGACCCTGTTCTTGTAAAAGGAATATGGAGATAGAATGTGAAATGACTCAAAGATTAGATATGCCAGGAAGGCACACAGGGATAATGTAATATTTGGCTTGAACTTACAGTATAGTGCTTAGGCTTCTTGTTTAAATGACTCATTTGATGGAGATGTTGTACCTCGCCTTTGCTGAATAGTATATCTTGATAATGCCAACGTGCTTCCTGAGTATAAATCAAATGTTTTTCTTCGTGCAGCTTTATGCACTGGATCTACATCTGCCTCAGTGTTTACTGCTTGTCTCACTCCCTCCCCAACACCTCGGGATTTGACCACTCAGATGCCGAACTCTGGCATTTTACATGCACTTCCAGATTTGGTTATGTTATTCAACTGTCTGGCATTTCCAAAGGTCACAACCTTTACTTGTTCATTTGGTGCCTTTGATGTCAATGTTTCTGTGTTCAACATGAGTTTTCCCGGGGCAGATGTCAGAGGTCTGGGCCTTGTTAGGGCAGCAGACGGGGCTGATCGGCACCACTGATCAATTCCTTGCAGGCCCCATGTGATCTTTTCTGCCTGTCACTCCCTCCTTTAACTGCCAAACCTAATCAATGCACCAGCGCTTTATTCAAACGAGGGGTGGAGAATTAAAGGTCCAACTGTGGGAAGATGTGCAGGTGCACAGCTTACAGCTGATCCCAATCTTCCCTCACAAATATTCTAAATTCAGCTTCTGTTTCACTGCGGTTTGGATCTTTACATTGCACTCTACAATGTGTGCCTTTCCTACAGAGAGCAGACCTGTCCTTTACGGTATGTATCTTCCATAGAGAGACACTGAGAATATGACAGCTCCTCCTGTAGCATTAGGCATTATCTGACAGTGGGGAAAGAAAAGCGGAGCAAAGTGGTTGGTCTGAGTGGCTAAAGACTGAGAGTGATGAACCGTGGTGGCCTCTTTCTCTCCTGTGAAAGGAGGCTGGGCTCATCCTGCAGCAGGAAGGTTAAGGATTTATCATTGACCAGAAAATTCAAGTGTGTGTGTGATCAGGGTGGCTGGCCCAGCTCTGGGCTAAATGGAAGACTAATGGGTAGAGGGAGCGAGCCTGACGGGCTCTGAGGAGCCCTGTTCGCTCTCCCTCCACCTGTCATCCATCACATTTCCAGCTGATACTGGGAGATAGCTGTCCCACACTGGTGGGAAGGCGGGCAAAAGAGCAGGCAGAGTGAGGGACGGCACCAGCCGGCCGAGCACAGGGGACAGGGATGTGACTACTACATGTCGTTAGTAGCAGCCGGTGTTTAGCAGCCATTTTCATCCCCAGATGGAGGAAGAGAGAAGCCTGTCTGTTTGGGGAAGGATGATACCACAGGCTGTGCTCAGACTACAAGTACTCTAACAAGACTAAGTTGACAATCAGTGCACTCAAACAGCATTCAGAGTACATCTTCAGGGCTAATTAGATTTTCCAAAAATATCAATGAGGTGTTTGTATTATCCTGCAACACCTAAATGGATGAAAGAGGTTAAAATGAATGAGAGAGAAGGAAGGGGAACGGCTTAGTGACTATTAGAACTGAAGCTTATGTAAGTAAATTAGAGCTTTTTGTGTTTTTATCAGTAAAAAGGATATAATACCATTCGTGAGGCAGCATCAAGGTTCAGCTGTTTTCTCCCAGTGGGGACACTTTATAGGAACCTTTTCCCATATCACCAACTCTCCTTTCTCTTTGGGGGACAGAGAATAACACAAACACACACGCACACGCGTGCGCACACACACACACACACACACACACACACACACACGTGAAAGCCAGTGAAATGGCTTTTTAAAGTCCTTTTATATCAGCTCAGATTAGAGTTCTTTTAAAACAGATGTCACCTTGAAGGCAAAGAAAAGAGATTATAAATTATTTGATCACCTCTCTACCACGAATCTTTTACCGTGGCCGTGCCGCGGTCCTTCGATTTAATGTCAGAAATAGTATCTCTTCAAAGTTAATGCTTAGTTTGGCTTTTCGGATAAAATAGGGAGCAAGTGATTAAAAATCTAGAGCAAAAGGAAATGATTTGATCATGAAATGCAATTCCGCTGTGCGGTGGATGGGAAAGTAAAGCTTTCTATTGTTTGAAAATTTAACAGAGTGGTATTTCCCACTGAGCACACATCAGGGCCCCGCCATGGCATACATTTTATTGTATAATATCTTTAGTAGGTTTTTAGCTTTTGTTGTGGTTTTTAGTGAAATCAACTTTTGTAGGTGTCCAAAGACGTTTCTGAGGCTGTGGTGGCAGACATTTCTAAAGTCAGTCCAATTGATTTCATTTATTGGGATCTTCACCTGCTTCTTAAAATATTTTTTTCCCTTCCTAAAAATAGAATCCTCACTTCTCATCAGTCTTTTTTTTTTTAAAATTATTTCAATCAAGCCTAATTAATGTGAATGAGCAGGTCTAACTGCTTCTTCATCCAATCAGAAAATCTACATATTTTCTCATCCAAGGGTGCTATGACAACACAAAAGTATTGGGTTAATTAGGTTAATTAGCCAAACTCTTCAGGTTAATTATTTGTCTCACCTTTGATACCTTCGCCAGGCAATCAAAGGAGAATCTGAAATCTATCTATATGCAGTCTGAATCAAAATCCAGACTGATACATGTAATTTAGTGACAGTGTGTACTTTCAGCGTATTGCATTATTAAAAATGATTTCAGAAAATGTGTGGAAAAACAAACAAAACATAATTAGCACGTACTCGTGCTTTTACTTCAGTTTCAGTTCACTGTGATGAGAAAGGGGAGTCGCAGAGCTGATGTAAAACTGCCAACTCAGATATTAAAAATGTTTCTTGACATAATTTCTGCCGCCCACCCGTTTGGACCCAAGTCAGACTCCCTGCGCATATTCTCTCCCTCACCTTTTCCTGGTTTTTAGTGTATCGACCTGTATGGCAGTGGCTCTTGACACTTTTGTGTACTGTGGCTGTTAAAATGCAAATTTCACAGGATTCAGCTTTCCTGTTCTGTCGGCAATTTACTGTATGACGTCCCCATCTCCTTGCTGCTGAGCAGAGATGTGAGTGTCAGCTATATCCATCCTCCTGAGCCTCTGTAAAATACCTTTTTTGCACAGACTGCAGCACTGTTCCTTTCAGGCTCTAAGGCATGGAGACCAGCGCAGTTACAAGCACCTCACTCTTGGGTCTCTAATGTTTTAGGCCCTGACATTGTTTGCACAACTGTTGTATGTGTTTTAAGGTTATGGTAGTTCAGGGAAAACCTTAAGCTGTGCTGTTTCCTAGCTGCATTCAGACAGCTGCGATAGCTCATCTCCTGTGTAAACACTGGGAGATTTGAAGACCCTTTACAGCAAGAATAAATTTCAGACAAAACGAGCCCCTGAAAGACAGTGGGTTGATAGTATATTCATGTCACACTCTTTTGTAATGCCAAAATGCACATTATGCAGGGCACCTTGCCACCTTTAGATTGCCTACACGAAGGGCAGGTCGCTATCTGGCTGATGTAAAGTTTATAATGTGGATCTGCTGCATTTATTAAAAATGCTGTGATTGGAGACAGGTCTGCCTGTTGCAGATGTTCTGATAGAATCGTCCGTTCCCAAGAGAAAAGTGTCTTCTCAACAGCAGTTTGTTAGTTGCAGTACTAAAATATATGCACAGAAGCTCCAAGAATACATCTCTTTCTTTGTGGAGTTCCCCGCTGCCGCCGTGTAGGGTTTCATCAAAGATGCTGCAGCAACATTGGCATTTTGTAAACACGTGGGATTAATTGTCACAGTCTCATTAACTCACAGTATGCAGAGTAAACAGCCTTAGCTAAGGTGAAATGAAGCATACTACGAATAATGTGCACTTAGCAAGTGCACTGTGCATGTGTGGGTGTGTGTGTTTGTGGGTGTTCTTGTGTGTAAACCTGCAATGAACTGGCCCACGGTTGCTTGTAGATAATAAGTGGAAATGACAATTGAATGTCAGGAAGAGGACAGGATTAACAACTGAGGGGGCAAAAGGACACTTTCCTTTCCTTTCCTTTCCTTTCCTTTCCTTTCCTTTCCTTTCCTTTCCTTTCAGCCCTATCATGACACTGAGTCATACAGATGATGAATAAAATAACTACCCATGAAATAAGTATCAGTGTATGTCCATTCTTATACCTGAAAAAGCATCAGCTCGTTAGACATTGCTGACAACCTTGTATATTAAGTCCTCTCTTCAGTAAGTACAAAAAGGTGTAATTGTCTTTGAGCATGTACAGTACATGCTTATCTAGATAGCTTTTGGTTATCTAACCCACACGCTCCACCCTTTTCTGTCCTCGGCCCAGTCGGACTACAGATTGTGTCTTTAATATGAGCAGCGCAAAGGCACTGAATAATTCATTGTTAATATTGTCACCTCATACTAATGTGTGTATGGTGTAGTAACGACAAGGGAAATTGTGGCACTTAAAAGTCGATGAACACGCCTTCTTTTAAGTACTCCAAATGTAGCCCAGCATCGCAAAAGCCAGTTCTTTTGAAATTTTAACAATTTTTTTTTTTTAAAGTTCCTCTTATTGAGGTCTGTGTTGTACCATTCATTTTTATTCAAAGCCACATGTTTTCATTTGGGAGATAAAATTATTTCTATCACAGAGTTAGATAAGAAAACTGAAGACTGGAAACGGATCCATTGTGATCAGCGCTATCGCGGTCCCAAATGGTTGCTGTTGTTGTTGTTGTTGTTGTCAGCATTACGTTGCCGAGATTCTACAATACAACTTGGGTTGCTCTCAGGCTCACGGATGAACAATCGCTGTGACACTTTTTTGGTGTGCTTAGGGATTTCACTGCGAGTTATGCTGACATGCTTTGGCATGTAATTTACTTCAACCTGCAATAACTGATTTTATTTTAGCCAACTGGGGGCTGCGGAAACAAGCTAAGCACAACACTGATGTATCACCCTAGAAAGTTAATATGGCAAAAATTGTTAGCAAACAGCTGCTTATTTACACATTCTGCAGATGCAGAGCAGCATTAGCATTTATTTTGGATTCCTATTTCTGGCCACCTGAAGGATCCTATTATTCACTGTCTGCTTTCCATCTCCTCTCGTTCCTAAGAAATGCCTGATACTTCAGCATCTAAATGTCCCAAGAGCTACTCACCAACTTTGACTGTGTGCTGTTTCCTTCTTCCTGCGTTTAGAAAGAAAACCAACACGAGCAGTAAGACTGATCCAGCGTAGTAACGCTAAAGCCCATATAACCAAATCAGTGAGCTGACAGATGCTGAGTGACTATGCAGAGATGAGAGGAACTCTAGAGGCCGATGATAATTATCCACGGGTTCATCACTACAAGCAGCGTCTCATTTGAGTCTGTGCTTATGCAAAAATATTGATTATAGCAGCTTTAACAATAAGTACTTTGATGTAGTCTGTGTATTATCTGTTGTGATGATTTGTCTGGAGTCTTTTCAGTCAGTGTTGCCAAAATGCTTTGCAAAGACCCCTCTAATCTTGTAAGAAAAGAAAAGCGCACGCACGTTCCTGAAAAGTGTTGCAGGCCTCTGCTGTTGGAAGAGAAACTGGTCTGAGTCTGTCTCAACCCCTTTCATGGTAAAATTCTCTGTGTACGGGCCTGGAAGAAGCCCTTGTGCTTTGATTCTGTCAGGCTTTTATGTAAAATATGTGAGATCTTAAATGCTTGAGGGAAGATGTTCCTTTTAAAGGCACTCAGAAACCAGGAAACGGTTATTATCTTTGTCTCAGCTGTGTCTTTTCTTCAGTCAGCTCAACAAAAAAAAAAGTGAGTGTGGATGCACGTCAGCAGTGCCGATTTTGATGTAGAAATCTGATGTTTGCACGCGCAGGTGAAACACACTAGTAAACACAATTGGTTTCTCTCCTATCTCTCAGTATCAGTGCGTGTGTGTGTGTGTGTGTGAGGGGTGTGTGCGAGAATCCTGAAGGACACTCATCCCCGGTGGGTTGGGAGAGAGCTTTTGTGCCTTAAGCGCTTTAAGGGCTGCTGCTCTGTCAGGTGAGTCTATCGGGTGTCCTCAGCTGTCGGCCACATCTACAGAACAAGGACACAAACGTTGCTGCCCACTTCAACGCAGCCCCTCCTGGGTTTGTCAGAGGCTGTGTCACCTGTCAGTCACGGCTGTTTAATATATTGTCAAGTGCACAGGGCAAGGGCACAGCAAGCTGTGCTTATAATTAACTCTGCGGAAGACCTTTGAGTCATATAATGGGGGTCAGCACACCCCACTGTAATTTTGGCATTGGGTAAGAATTGTCCTCCATGTGGAGCAGTGTGATTAAAATGACATATTGTGGGTTTCTAGGCAGCAGTGGTGGAGCGGAGGGACGTGCTCCATCAGTGCTTATTAGAGAAGGTCATCTAGAATAGCTGTTTGTGATTTAAAAAAAAATATCCCAAATTGCAAAATGAGAGAGGACAGGTCGGATGTCCTATCTGGAAAGTTTTATATTCCCGGTTCTGACCCAACGTACCTGCGGAGTCAGAATCACATCACTCTATAATGAAGTCTGAAAAACTGAATGGGTATCACCAGCTGCCTGAGTGGGGCACATTATGACTGTATGCAGTGTTTGTGAAGCTCACCATGGCATTTTTATTTTTGGTAGTCAAAGAGTCTAGTGTTGTATTATGTAAGGAAAACGCTAAGCTGCTATACATACATTATCTCGCCGACATTACCATAAGGATGCAGACAACAGTTGGAAATAGAAAGAACAAAGTACTTTTGAAGTCATAGCAAAAGGATGAATGCTCCTCCGCATCTTTAAATGCGGCTACTCAAGTGGTTGAAGTGATTATGATTACTTTGATAACCCGGGGGCAAGTGGGTAATATTTCAGCATTAGGCTGTATTCATCTCCATGACGACCGATCGAGCGTCCGCTGATGATAACCACAATATGTGATTACAAGCTTCAGGAATAATTGGTAAATGGGGTAAATAAGCATAAAGATGAGTTAAAGCGACACTAATAAATATAGTCAGTCTTACTCAGGGAGCAAAAGAGAATTATCACCAAACTCTGCATGTTTTCTCCGCTCATGACCTCATGGCTGTTTTGGTTTTACAGCGTGGAATTTTACTGCAGCTGCAGCCGGCGGCTACTTTAATCCAAAAAAGGAAAGAGAAATTCAGTTAGCAGGCATTAAAACTATTTTTTGTAAAATTACTTTGAGAATATATATAAATATAGTAGTGAAAATGTTACTTTTTTTCTTGTGATTTTATTCCAAACCTTTCTGTAATCTGTGTTCATTATATTTCAAGCCTTTTTTATTTTGATGATTATGGTCTATAGCTCGTGAAAATCAGAAACCCAGTATCTCAAATTATTAGAATATTTCCTAAGATGAACCAAACAAAGGATTTAAAACACAGAAGTTCTGAAAAATGTGTTCATCTATGCACTGAGTACTTGGTTGGAACTCTTTTACCATGAATTACTGCATCAGTGCGGTGTGCCATGGAGGCGATCAGCTTGCGGCGCTGTTGAGGTGTTATTGAAGCTCGGGTTGGTTAGACCGCAGCCTTCAGCTTGTCTGTATTTTTGGGTTGGCTGTTTCTCATCTTCCTGTTACAAAACCCCATAGAGTCTCCTTAAGGTTCAAGTCTAGCAAGTTGGCCGGCCGATCAAACACTGTAATAACATGGTCGTCAAACCAGTTGGTTTTGGCACGGTGGGCTGGTGGTAAGTCCTGCTGGATATCATGAAGCTTGTCAGCAGATGGAAGCACAAAGTGCACTCAAATCTCCTGGTATACAGCTGTGTTGAGTTTGGATCTGATAAAACACAGTGAACCAACCACCACCAACACCAGCAGATGAGATGGCACCTCAAATCATCACTGATTGAGGAAACTTCATGCTGGACTTCAAACACCTTGGATTCTGTGCCTGTCCACTCTACGACCTTGATTTCCAATTTACTTCCATATGAAAAGAGGACTTTGCATCACTCATCAGCAGTCCAGCTCTTTTTTCTCCGTAGCCCAGGTAAGACACGTCTGTCTCAGGTTCAGGAGTGCCTTGATATGAGGAATGTGACAGTTGTAGCTCTTTTCCTGAAGACGTCTATGAGTGGTGAATTTTGATGCACTGACACCAGCCTTAGTCCACTGCTTTGAAGCTCTCCCTTTTCCTATCACACTTTTCCCTTCCAGCCAACCTTCTGTTAATATGCTTCAATAGAGCATTCTGCGAACAGCCGGCCTTTGCAGCACTGACCTTCTGTGGCTTTTATATCAGCAATGGCTCCTTGTGAATGGGTGATCGTCACCTGGACAACTGTCAAGTCAGCAGTCTTCCAGACTGAGAGACATACAGTACTTACACTGCTTGAATTGTAATTTGCTTAAATATGAAATGAAATATTGTGACGATTTGAGATATTCTGATCTTCTTTAGCTTTAAACCACAGATGAGAAAATTACAACGAAAAAGCCTTGACATTTTTCAGTTTACATGTAATGAATATAGAATGGATGAAAGTTTATCTTCGTCGCCATATTCAGATTTTTTGAGGATGCACTAGTAATATAATGAGACATGTAAGTCTTGCACAACTAACGGGGAAAAAAATGTACAAAACATTTACCACTGGGAAACAGGAAGTTTGTTTTTTCCATATGGATATAGATATCTGACTGCAAAATGTAGTGTCATGCCTAAAGTCTTTTGTTCACACAGGTAATCTCTAGGTGGCAAGAGCAGACTCAGCCTACCCAATACACTGCATGGACAAGTACCAGTTGGATGACAGCGATACAGCAGCTTAGGTGCCAGCTGTGCAGTATGAATTGAGTCTTTAATAGACTGCAATGCCTTCCCTCTGTGGTGTAGTAGGCTGTTAGTGGCTCTCTGTCGTTTTGCATGATTTGAAAAGTTCTGTCATTACATTAGCGGCCAGTGTCTCCTTCTAATCCCATTTGCGTGGTGGTAACAAACAAGGCGCCGGCAGAGCTACTCAGCTGAAAGAACAGGGAATCCATGCTTTATACGAAGCACCCCTAATTCAATTGACATTACTGGCTGGCTTTAATGGATTTTACCTGGTGAGCCTGAAAATTGAATATTTTAAAGCATATCAACTCCTTTGGAGTAACTGAAGAGAAGAGGTGCAATTTTCATTTCGTGCGCATTTGGTAATGAGACGGCGAAATAACTGAGATTGTAATCCATTCCTCAAGTTTGATTTGATTCATTTGATTTGTCTTCTGTAATGCGGTGTCCCTCTCACCTGTGGTTTGGGCTTTTATCTCCCTCAAGTCATTTGATGTTTTTCGCTGCTTCTGCTTTTTAGTCCCCGAGCAGAGACATACACAGACACAAAGATAAATACTTACCGCACACGCAACACGCCAACCTTTTGTACGCCTCAACTCTCGTAGCTTCAGTCACGTCTTTCTGTGATGAGTCAAACTTTGTTCTGTGTCATCTCATTGAGCTTCTGAGGTTGTTATTGTTTTGTCTCTCACTGTGTTGATCTCTGTGCGAGGTGGGCGGCCGTCCTTCCTCTGCTCTTTCTGTAAAGGTCACTGAGCTGTAGATGAAGTTGTGTCGATCAGATGAGTGTCATAGGCTGACAGCTAATTTTCATCAAAGCAGCTATGGGTGAGGGGGCTGAATTACAAAGTCTCTTGTCTCTCCACTACTTATTGGGCCTACTAACTCAATGTGTGGTCCTGCATCTGCTCAGATCTTGTGTTTACTCTCCCTATAAAAGGCTGTAATGCAGCTGTAATACCACTTCATAGGCAATAGAGGCTACGGAAATTTCTTTTTTTTTTTTTAATTTCTGGCGCAACCTTGTCTGATTATCTGCACACTCCACGCTGCCTTTGTTCCTCTCTGTATTTTTTTTTTGCCCTCTTTCCTCTTCTCTTCCTCTTTGCTAGTATTCCAAACATAGTTTGCATTGATTTATTCTCTTCCACCAATTAAAAGCAATTTTGTGAGCATTAGAGTAAGCCATGCCGGGGGCCGTTTACTGCGGCAGGCTGTTCATTACCTCATTGTGTGTGTGCGCGCCTGTCTGTTCCTCTGTGAAAACTCCTGAGTGCCTCTGTTATGCTTATTCACTCAGTGAATGTGTCTGCACAAGCATTAGCCTGTGAGTGTGTGAGTGCAAACATGTGCACTTCCGTGCATGTTTTCTAGGTCTACATGAGCAGATGGGTGCAGGTTCGTATCAGAGATTCCCTGCACGCGTGGGGCATTAGCTTTCTGCTTGCAGGCTAAATCCTCGTGTTGCAGAAGCGGTGTCAGTTGCCTCTGCCGCAACACAAAGCTTATCTTTTACCAACTCCCGTACCCCTTGGGAAGGGGAGACCTGGCGACAGGGTGGGGAATCAGGGAATATGTGAAAGCAGGCAGGAAGCCACGGGTTGGTGTAAATAACCCTGGGCTCTAGGGGAAGGTTAAGGAGCAGACTCGATGCTGAATACTAAGCATTATCCCTGAAGGACTGAGTGCCCCTGCGCTTCTCTTGTCTTCTTCACGCTGACAGAGCTCTGTACCACCATGCCAGTCATCAAATCACTGTCACTGTCACGGGTCTATTTGTCAGTGACTAGAACTGTCGCACAGTCTGTTGTCATTGCTTTGATGTTGTTCCTACTACATAATAATTGGAGTTGCTCCAGGGTCATCATGCGACTGACCTATTACATTACAGAGATGTCATAGCTCTGTAACCTCATTGAGGTGAATTCTACTCTGATTCCCTTTCCTCAAGTTAGCATTCTACACATAGACACCAGCGTCGGCCTACATGCTGTTGGCTTTTTGGAGGACAGCACGTGAGTGCTTTTCCATGGCCTCTACATTAGCTGTAGTACCACAATCCCTCCCTCTGCAAAGCCAAAGAGTTATGCAAATGGACACCGATAAGGGACCTTAAATCCCACATTACCCCCGTGAGGATTTTGTCACTCCACCCTGTAACTACCCAGTCGGATTTTCTCCCAGAAAGGCTGCCAAAGGCCAGCAAACTTCTCCCACTACTCTTTGCATTTTCCCTCAAGTCACAAAGCTGTCACATCACAGCCACGTAATTGTCAGCTGCGATGTTGGTCCTGGAGCAACATCAGTTATGATGATGCTGTTGAAATAACTCCAACATGGCGATATCAGATCAACTGCCAGTTATCCTTTTGGAGGACGTTTGCAATTTTACAGCATTGCTATAACAGTGTGTTTGGTTTTTTTTAGACAAAGATCGATCACTGAAGTTGTGTTTCCCAATGTGGTCGTGCAATTGTGAAGACGAAACACATTTTTATAGTGGTTACGGACCAATCCGGTTCATTTTTGCTCCTCTGTGGCTTCAGATGTGAATTTCCTCGTTCAGTTTCTGTTCGGTTACAGGATGAAAAATTGAAAAACACTTGCAAAATAAATGTTTGTCATGCTAAAATAGGACAAACACACACACACACACACACACACACACACACACACACACACACAAATGCAGAGCCAAGATGTAATAATAATGCGTGTTCTTAATCACAATCTTAATTTTCTCAGCCAGACTTCAGCAGTTGGAGTTCACAAGAGCTGCTTGACTTCACTTATCATGTACTTATCTATGCATACATGCATGGAAATAAGGTATGAATATTTTCAAATTAATTTTTAGTATCTGACATAACTCTGGAGCAAAGTAAAAAGTCTGAATGAGAAATTGTTTAAACTTTTTAAAGCACCTTTGGAGGGCTGCCACTTTTGATTTAACACTGACGTAAATGTGCCCTTGTAGTTGCAGCCCTGTATGGGGCTACTGTCCATAAAAACTGACCTGAAAGAATGTGGCCCTTTGTAAAATCTACTTAGGTAAACCGAGTTTGCGATCCTCACCTTCACTCATCCTTTGCAACCTTTGGCTCTCTCCCATCCACTGCACGAAACCAGAGGTGAGACATCAATATGTCAGCACTGCTTCCCATTTACTAATCAAATGTGAGCATGCTTCTATTTATTCCCCCTATTTCCTCAAAATTGGAGATAAAATGAAAATGAGCTAAAAAGATGAAAAGTGTTCAGTTCGGTTCCTTGCCAAGGGTAACACGGTGACATTATCTTTGTCCCGGGCCCCGCTCCTGTGAGCGCATGCTTCTGTGTTTGCCTGAGCGTATGTTCAAGCCATACATGCGTGAGTACACGTGTGCCTGTGTACATTTGCATTTGTGCTGTTGCTGTTTTGCTCAGAATGAAAGGCATCATGATTGCCTCACACGCTCATCTGCAGATTAGCCTTTGGCTGCCTGCTCACCCCCCCGTGCAGGAGGGAGTGGAAATGCACACTTTCCAGCAGCCTTTGTTGTGCCACACTACCCGCTCACAATAAATCAACCCTTCTATATACACCTTAATATTTTTCATCAAGGGATGATACTCCAATTCACAGAATTGTTTCACAAGCTTTCAAACTAGCGGCAGTGAGTCAGGTGACATTATTGAATTTAGATTAGTTGAAATCTAGTCTGGCTTCATAGAAAACCTTCGATCCAGTGAAATCTGTGCAAATATTTTATAAGTCTTAAAGTATCTTGGCAAACACATCCAAGCATTTTTGAACCTATTTCTCCCTTCTGATGTTTTTCACCCTGCATGTTTTTTTTTTTTCTCTTGCTGTGCACTTGGATGTCGTGAAAATCCAATTAGGTGGACTCATTCTGTGAGAACACCGCAAAACCACACTCCATGATAGCAATCATATGAATTCTTCATATGGGATTTTAGATGCTCCCCTCTCTTTGCACACACTGTGTCTACACAAAAGATAGAGTAATTGGCAAACAGATCTCCATACAAAATGCTTCCCCCCCTCTCCTTTATGGGCTCTCAGCATAACAATGGGTACTTCTGTAATCTCTGCTGTGTGATTCTGAAATGAAAAACCAATCAAATGTGTCTCCTGTTGGGCAAATACTACCATATGTGGAGCAGGTTGCCAACATTTAGTGGCTCCCCCATTGACACGAGAGCCAAAGGAACAAAACAGTCTAATGCATTTGTTTGTTTTAGACTTTTTTAGAGTTTATTTTAGTCTGTCCTTTTGTAAATCAAATAAAAGCTAAAATAATCCTTTTACACTTATTGGCCACTTTATTAGGTACACCCATTCAACTACTCAACTACTCAATTATACAGCTAATCACATGGCGGCTACTCAGTGCATTTCTGCACGTAGACATGGTCAAAACAACCTGCTGAAATTGAATCTGAGCATCAGAAAAAAAGGTGATTTAAGTGACTTTGAATATGGCATGGCTGTTGGTGCCAGACAGGCTGGTCTGAATACTTGAGAAACTGCTGATCTGCTGGGATTTTCCCACACAATCAACTGTAGGGTTTACGGAGAATGGTTCATAAAAGAGAAATGAAGAGCAGAAGAGCATCTCTGAATGTACAAGAGGTCAAACCTTGAAACAGATGGGCTACAGCAGCAGAAGACCACGCTGGGTCACCAGATCTCAATCCAGTAGAGCAACTTTTGGGATATGGTGCAAAATGGATGTGGAGCTAACAGATCAGCAGCAACTGTGTGATGCTATCAGGTCAGCGTGGACCAAAATCTCTGAGGAATGTTTCCAGCACCTCGTTGAATTTATGCCATAAAGAATTAAAGCAGTTCTGAAGCCAAGAATATTTCAAGTGTAGGTGGGGAATCCTTAAAAATTTATGTTGACATTATGGTGCTCAAAAGAAGAGCAAACTACTTGTTCTTTCTATATTTTTTATTTACATAAAGAAACAGCTGATGCGAGGTCAGTAGCGTGAGAGCATGACAGTGAAGGTCTGTGTCAATAAATTTGTGATTAGCATTTGGATTTTGTCACTGTTACAAATCTCTGAGCCTGTGTACATCATACATGTGTACATCAGGATTATTTGTAATCCACGCTATCAAAGCATCTTTTTTCCCCCCTCACTGCTGAGCAGCCACGAGCAGCACCACAGAATAGTACAGTCATGCTCTGTGGCTTCAGGTGTATTGACTCAGTCGCTCTGCCGCTTCTTTTACCCTTTATCTTTGTCACTGTTTTTGTACTTACCCAAGCAGTGCTTCATTTCTTGAAGAGTGAATTAAAAGAAGCAAGACTTTAAGTGTATGCAGCCGCGTTAGGAGCTCTGTGATGTCGCACAGCAGCACTCCGGCCTTAAAAGAACCAGCGTGTACCCCTGAATATCCCAGCATGGCGCCTCTCTTTTCACGCCTGTGGGAGAACTAAACTAAAAATGTGAAACCATTTCTAATTACAGATAATTATACACATAGTAAAAAAATTAATTGTGTTAAGAGATTATCCTAAATATACCTAGCTCTTTTAAGGACAGCTAGCATTAGTGTGCCAAAATGCTAAGAATGACTTTCTAGCATCATGAAGATGCTAACCAGAGGCCTGTACTACAAAGCAAGTTCAAAGTAGCCAGGGTATCACTCTGTTGTCTGGATACCCAGGATTTCCTCTGCAAGTTCACATGAAACAGGTGGCGTTGGCAACGTCTGACCAATCACAATTATTGATAAGTGTCCTGGCAACAGAGTGACTCATTTTACAGGCGCTTTCCTCAGAGCAACTTGGGGACATTGCATGGGAAACATGATTTTGTCTGTTTATGCTAGTCAGCCTGATGGCTGCTAAGATATTTTGCAGAATAAGTAAAAACGCTTTGTAACCTTGACCAAACTTCATAGCGATCCATTCAATTGCTGTCAAAACATTTCTGTCAGCATTGCCATGCTTTGAGCCATATTGCCAGTATGGCAAAAAAAAAAGGACAGCAGCTAATGTCAGTCAGCGAGCACTCACACGCCCCTGTTCAAAGCACACTAACAAAGGGAGAGTTTTTAAATTCCACAATATTAACATTTAAAGTACATGCACTCTCTGTCACATGTGCAAACACAAAATCAGCAAAAGACATTTACAATTTTTTTTTTTTTAGTTTTGTAAGATTCTGCATAAGTTTTAAAGTCTGATTGTGCGTTTGTGAAATAGAGTCGGTCTGTTCTGATGCTTTGGGACTTAATGTGGGTGTTTGGCCTTATTTTGTTTATGTATTTTTTAAATTACTATTTTATTTTTTGGTATGTTCTGTATATATATATATATATATATGTGTGTGTGTGTGTGTGTGTGTGTGCGTGCGTGCGTTCCAATCTCTGCTCTTGCAGCAGTTATTTTCTGTGAAGCAGCAGACTCATAGATGAGTGCAATGCTTTATACTGTTCAACCGTTACAAAGGACTGTCCTCCTGCTGTCTCTCTGCCATTCCCTCACACTGCAGCTTCCCTCTTTTCTTCATTTCCCACTGAGCTCTTGCATTCCCTGCACACTGTTTATGTAGGCGGGATGGCACAATAAAACAGAAAGCTTCCTCGGGGAGCTGCTGATTGCCGATGCATATGGTTCTCAGAAGAATCAGTGGAGGCAAATGGTCAGAATAGGTCACCAGACCCTGTGATGCAAGTGAGCCAAGAGCAGCCCAACAGAGACTGATGGAAACAGGCTACAGAGGTAAGCAGGAGTGCAGCTCCAGTTGCGGGACACAGAATGCTGGATAGGGACTATCGTCAGTCTCAACCTTATTGGATTTCCCCCGGAAATGTTTATTTCTCTCACTGCCCTGCTGAGAAGTAGCTCTCCTACTTAGCTCATCACTATTTATTAAAGGAGCCCCTGAGGAGTCTGAGCATATAATCAGGTCTGAGGGAAAATGGCTGGTGGAGAGAGAAACAGAGTCTGTACAGGAATAAGAGGTTAGAATTTACAGCACTTTCTTTATCTGAGAAAGAGTAATGACGATATGAAGCGTCGGGAAGGAATTAGTTATAACTTACAGCACTAATTAGATTACAAAATTAATGTAACTGTAATCTGTTTCAGTTACAGAGAAAAAATTTTGTTTACCAAAGGGTTACATCAAACATTCGTTGGTAAAAAGTTCATGTGGTTTATGCAGTCAAACACTCATTCTTTTGTGCACGGGGAATTTTAAAAACTTTAGAATTGTCATTTTACACTTCTGATTGAAAGCACAAATAGTTTGAACAGTTCTCTGTTCCCACATAAAAGACGTGGTTTCAGAAAATTTCAGAAAAAAATGGACTCACAAATTCACAGCGCTTTCTTTGTCCAACCATGAAGTTATCAAAATAACTCAAAGAAAAAGCAGTTAACTTTGGCTTTTACTTCACAGACAGCGTTTCCAAAGCCCCCTCCTTTCTCTTCTTGATAGTCTGGTGACCGCAGACAGTATAAAACTATGCATTAACAATACAAAAATTAAGCCAACGGGGAAGTACCTTAAACCTGCATTCTCTCTTAAAGCCACCAGTTGGCGATAGCTGTGATTTCAAAAAGACTCCTGCTCCTATAGAAGTGTACGGGAAAACCTGACCTCTGTAAACACTTTCCTGCTGAGTTTATGGGCTCAGTCGCAGATTTTGTGTTATACTGAACAAAAAATTAAGTCTGTTTTGTCAATTTTGGCTGAACTGCGTTTCAAAATGCACCATAAGATATTTTTATGGAATGAAACATGTTATTAGCCACTGAGTGTGTTTTTTTTTGCAGCCACAGTGGAAACGCTCATTTCGAAGCTTCAAATCAGGACTTCAGAAGCCAGTGGGTGATGTCACGGTAGCTGCATCAATCTTTAATACTGTCTGTGGATTTGACAGATAGAGCTAACAATGTAATAGCCTATCAGAGCAGAATGTCCCTCTGGTTGATCAAATCTAACGTCAAACGTGCACGAATGCTTTTTTTCCCTCCTCATATTTCATGACAACGTCAATCAGCAAAGCCCTCGGGACGAGGCTGGATTTGTGTAGACAAGCTTCATTTAGCTGACTTGATTTTTTTTTTTTTTTTTTTTTTTGGGGGGGGGGGGTCTGTTTTATTTTATTCGTACTCACTCATTTGCTATTTAGCACCCACAACCAGTCCACAGCCAGTGGACAATAATGGGTCATCAGCTGTATTTTTGGCTTTGGTCGCCTGGTTTGAATGTATGTTTTTTTTTAGAACTAGAATAAAAAAGTAGTCAAAAAGTAATAAATTGTAAATGCAGTACTGTAGTAATGTAGTAAGTTTGATGAAAAAAATGTAAATAGTTACTCATTACATTTATAACAGCTGTGATTTCAAAACTACACCCTGAGAACACCCTGAGTCACAATTCAGTGCTGTGGTTTCACAGGAGACCTGTTTAGTGACTGAAGAGCCCGGGTGCACTGATATAAAGTTGTTGTTTCCTTCACTTTGGGAGAGGAGTGTGAGCTTGTCAAACTTTGAGAAGAATTGCTCTCTGACTCGCCCTTCATTCTTTACCTGAGTCCTGGGATGTCACACAACTGTGTGATTAAGTTTAGCTTTAAATGTGTAATGCAAGCAGAAAAACACATAAAAATAAAGCAAGCATAACGATGACTCATGCATTTATACAGCAGGCTATATATATTAGTGTTTCTTTTCAACCTTGTTTATGCCATCGCTCTGTAGGGATAGGAATATTGTTGGATGGTTTTTTAAACCTTCTTCATGCTTACTTATGTTGCAGTTTCCTGACTGTTCTTCTAATATCTACTACAGAGTCATGGTGTTGGCTTTTCTGAGATGACTTGACAAGCACAGAATGGATTAGCATGGCATTTGGTGTTGATTTCCATGGTCCTCAGATCTTTTGAGTTTATTTCCTGCATCACAATTAGCAGATTAAAATACCCATACTTATGTATTAAATGATACCGGTTCTTTCACAGACTTTGGCTGTGCCATAAATTTTTGTGGGACATTTTGGTACGTTTATTATTGTCCTGCTATTGTTGAATTGTCACAACTTCTCATCACATGTCACCTACCGCCACGGACACGTGACAGATGATATTCCCATCAGCCTTTGCTGCACATGTTCTTTTTTCTAGTGCTAATTAGTAATGTTATGCTGAAACGGTAACAATGAGTTTTGATGAGGAGTCCTTACATGGCCGTATTTTATTTGAAGTATACGCTGCCTCACTGAGGTTTTGCATGAATCCAGCAGTCACTAAGATCGAATGCGCGCTATTTAACCTGCAGGTGACTCCCACACCGACTGCTTACAAGACCAAAGTGATCATTAAGTCAATAAAAGATACTTGAACCACACTCCAACAACTGCTCTGTGAGCTCGGATATGGTCTGTGGAGTAATGACTGGTTCCCCTCTGGGACTAAAAACATTGTGAAACCTCACTAGAAGCCACTGATAGACATCCTGATCACTGAAGTGTAAAGAAACCAGATACAAGACCCCGCTGCACCCACTGGGACCCGTGGAGGACTGTACACGAGCTTTTTGTGTTGTGTGCACACTACTGGAAAGTTTTACCGCAGCCCTCTCTTTCACTCTGGTTGAAGCAGTGAATCTACTTTTTAATAGGAAAAAAAAAAAAGAATCCAGTGTTGGATTGATACTTTAACAGAAGCTTTTATTTTGGGATGTTCTGTGTAGCTGCATAACAACATGGGGCGGTAAATAATTTTTTTGATGTAGCTACTTTTCCTCCATCTGTGATTACATGCTGTTCCAAAGTATTTTAACGACCAGGATATTTTTGCATTCCTTCAAAGCAAAAATACAAACCAGCCTCGTAGCCAACGCTGTGGACAATGAGTATTTTTAAAATTCCAGATATATTGTATTGTGGCTGCTTTTTGTTATGAGCTACTGCTCTTATTGCAGTGCACAAAAAAAAAAGTGAATTTTATTATTCTACAAAAGCTTGATGACAATATAACAAGCAGCAGAGCTGGTACCGTATGCCCGTTACAGTTTGTATTTATCTATTTTTTTTCTGCAATTTGTGGCACGAGTACCTGTAAGTGAAAGAAATACTGTAAGAATAAGATTCCTGAGGAAAACAGCCCTTCACAGGAGCACCTTGGTGATTTAAGTACTGAATTTATCTCTGCCAGTTTACAGATTTAACAAATAATGTTGATAATAATAATAACCTGAAGAAAAGGATCATAGAAGATGCCACACAAC
This sequence comes from Cichlasoma orientale, assembly GCA_034780415.1. Taxonomy (NCBI): domain Eukaryota; kingdom Metazoa; phylum Chordata; class Actinopteri; order Cichliformes; family Cichlidae; genus Cichlasoma; species Cichlasoma orientale. The sequence goes on from JAVDPK010001154.1 coordinate 83,171, forward strand.
TGTGCCCATTATTATCCTCCAATTTTGAGTAGTAAAAGAATCAAACAATGTGTTTATTTATGGTGTTAATTCACTAATCTTCAGTCATCTTCCTTTGCTTGATCTACAGTCGGATGCTTAATACAGGCTGCACAATATCAGCGAAATAATAGGTTGACTCCCACACATGTGGGGTGACAACTTGTTGTGTTCCATTAACATGACTCATAGAAGATTGCTCCTCATGTAAAGACCAAAGCAATGAAACCAAATAAATGCCACCTGTGGATGCAGCGTCACTCCCTGCACACGTGCAGTCAAGTCAAGATTATTTATGTAGCAGATTTATGCAAAACAGGTTTTACTGAAGCAATACGGAAATTTAAATTACAAAGTGGTGAGAGAAAATAATTAAAAATATAGTATATAATTATGAATAAGGGCAGCACGGGGGCATGGTGGTTAGCACTGCTGCCTCACAGCAAGAAGGACCTAGGTTCGAATGCACCTTGGCCGGGACGTTTCTGTGTGGAGTTTGCATGTTCTCCCCATGTCTGCGCGGGTGTTCTCCGGTTAGGGTGGAGTTAGTTTAATTAATGATTCTGAATTGTCCATATGGTGAATGATTGTCTGTCTCTCTGTGTTGGCCCTGCGACAGGCTGGCGACCTGTACAGGGCGTACCCCGCCTCTCGCCCTATGACAGCTGGGATAGCCCCCCCCGTGGAAGAGAACGGATGGATAATTATGAATAATTAAAGATAACACCTTATACTGTCCACAGAATGACACTGTTGCAAAGAGCAAAGGCGAGATTTGAAAACAGAGTTTCAGAGCTTGCAGCTGCGAGGGACCGATTGGCTGCAGAAGCCAGTCTGGAGCTGTTAACAGCTGCTGATCAGCCGGCCTAAAGATTCGACAAGGAGCATAAAACTGTAACATCTCTGACAGATACAGTATTTAGGGGCAAGCCCATCCGAGCACTCACATGTGAACAAAGGGATTTTAAAATGAATCCTAAATTGCACAGGTAGACAGTGTAACAATGCCAAAGTAGGTGAAAAATGTGCGTGCCAATTACCTACACATTCACTCTCTCGCAGCTGACTGGGAAGAAAACAGACTGCTTATTGACTTGTTGAAGATTGCCTTTTATTCATAAACCTGCCATTTGTCAGTGGAGCTTACAATTCACTGTACTCTGAGCACGGTTTGAAGAATGGCAAACTATGATTGCGCTGTCCAAAAAAAGTGTGTCGTCTGATCTAGACTGCACATGTGAATTTGTGGGAAAATCTATAACTGTACTATATGGTCTCATCTATATGCACACATCTCAAAGGGAAGCAGCTGGCAGAAAGACATCAAATTATCGTAGAAACACAGCAACACAAAGAAATATTATTTCACACACACACACGCAAACACATGCCGTGTGCACACTCACACAGAGTTCCCTTAAGTGTGTTTATCTTTGTTCCTATAGAGAGATGAAGAATACCATCTGTCATATTACCCATTTCACTTCTCACATATAACTGCCCTCACAACATGAGACGATATTACATCAAAGAAAGAGGACTGACTGAGGAGGGCCGGTATATTCATTGGCATAGAGACACGCGATTGCATTTTAAAGTGCAGTAACAAATTCAGGATGAAAGCAAAGCCCCATCTTTGGTCTCATCTGCCAACCTGGTATGGATTGGATGGGGAAAGTGATTGGGCCTTCTGTTATAATTTAGTCTTCTCCTCAATCTTGGAACTTTGCTGCCACTCTCGCATAAAATCACATGGGGCTGGGGCCATGTTATTGATTGAAACATTAGCCTAAATATATTTTATGTCAGCACTTTTACCTTTAAATCAGGCTCTGTGCAGCGGATGTGCTTTATAATATGGGTTACACTCAACAAAGGTTTTCATTTACTTTATGTTCTTTCATTTCCTTTGGGCATTTTTTTTCATTCTTTGTAGCCCGCTAAGCCAAGGACATTGATGCTGTAGTTTTGCTGCAGTCAAAAAAAAAACCCTTTTTATAAAATTTTCTTTCAGACTGCGACGGAGTGAATCTATTACTGATGGAGGCAAAGAAGGGAGAGGAATAGCATAATGATATGGTCACATCCCGCTTGATGTTATGGCAAACAGAACATCAACCACAGATGGCAGATCCCAGTGAGGTTTTACTTTGTTAATTTTGATACATTTTAAATCAAATCCTAGTGAGGGTTTAGCACATATGCACACCGACACTTTTTTTTGAGGATGCACAAACATGAAATACGACACATTTTTGCAACTGGTTGAAGGCAAGACGACGCACTGTGTGCATGAACATTACTGGAGTGACTCGTACATATACATTCATTGGACATGTATTTTTTTTTCCTCCACAGAGTGAAGTTAAAAGAAGGCGTGACGTTTCTTGGCGCTCGTCCCAGCAACCCCACTCAGTGGATAGTCAGCCAGGATGTGAGGAGTGAAGGCCACCGAGTTGTGACTCTCCACTGCCGCAGGAAGGAGTCCGGCTACGATCAGCAAAGGTCAGCCCATACATTGCTTTTCTTCAGAAGAATATATCAATTTGTGGGAGAATGGCCCCTTAGCGACCTTTGTCTAGTAAAAATAATAAGATATGAATGAGACAAAACACTTGTAAACATCTTCATGACCTTCAGTGATGAGACAGTGGGTGACTGTAAGACTAATGCTTTTCCTCACTGACAACACTTTTCAGTATGTCTATTTGTTTTTTTTTTAATTTATGCATAACTACTGAAATCAATTGCCTGATTTCACATTAGCTGCTAAAAGGGTAGTTGTCACCTTCTGTGTACGCACAATTTGAGTTAGTAACATCAGTTAGATGGCTTCACTGGGCTTATCTCCAGGATGATTTTTTTACTGCCGAATTTAAAAGTTGCTGATTATTCACATTTGGAAGGAGGCGCACAGCCGCCGTGTGAATGGTTATTTAAGCGATGTTCTCTTTGCTGAAATGACACACTTGACTTGACAGAAAGGCCACGTCTGTTGACACAACTGTGGAGGGAGAAAAGTTAATCAACTATTGCAACATCCCCTATTCTCTCTCTCTCGTCCCTCCCTCATGCTGTCATTTTGTTTGCGTACTTATTTTCTCCGCTAGCAGGCCTCAAAGTTGTTTTGGTCATTTCCCATCTGCATTCACATCCTTAAACTAATCTGGCAGATAGGAAAGTGATTGCCAGCACAAGGGGGAAAAAAAAGGTTGCCGCGTTAATTAAGTGCTGATTGAAGGCCTTTGTGCGTTTTAATGGTTTTTCCTTCTTGGATCAGGAAGTAGTTTTAATAAATCTAACTTTCTAGTGACAGGTGTAATTTTATGGATTAGAGGCAGATGTGAAGCTGGGAAAGGCTTACTTATTTGCTCTTAAGCTTTCGTTCCACTTAGCAAATTCTAAACCACTCCCTTAAGAAAACAAGACTCCTGACATTGCAACTGCAACTTTATAATCAAAGTTGTGCAGGGGTTATTTAAGTATAGAGCAGCCCGTGAAACATGTGTAATTTAAGGCTGCTGGTCCAGTGGTGTTTTTTTTTAGACATGCTGCTATTAGTGGATCATTACAAGGAATGATTGTAGGCTAACTGCAGTGTTACAACACATAAAACAAAGACAGCTGTGCGTGCCTTTGAATAGCTGTAGCTTTAAAATTAGGAGCATCTAATAAATATCATCTTGTGTCATTGTGAATCTGCACAGCTACATAAAGACCAAGAGCTGAGTCATGCTGCGTCTGTTGCAGATGGTTACACTCAGATCTCTCAGTGGCCTGTTTATATGAGGATTTAATATTTTTACTTCTCAGAACAGGCAGCACATTTTTGGACTTTATTAACAGCCAGTTTCAAACATGAACTGCCCCAAGAACTCAAAGTCGCCTCCGCACTGAAAAAAAAAAACTTTTCAGATGTTCCATTCAGCTGCATAATAAGTTTTGACAGCTCAGTCTTATCATTATGTTTGTATCTGTCTCTCCATCCTATTTTTACTCACATAGAAATAATGGTGAGAACATCTCAAGCTAACATGTTTGCTATCATGACCGAATAAGATATTAAACAGACTTTGAAGCAAATGAAAGCTGAAATTTATTTCCATTTTTGGAGGTTTTTTGTGAGATTTTAAATGTGTTGATCTAGAGTTCATCTTGCATTTGCAACAAACCTGAAGAGTAAAAAGTTTCCTGGCACAAACCCGGTTGTTAAAGGCCACTCCAGCTTTATTCATTCCAAAACCAGTTTTGAAGTGTGTTTGGGATCATTGTCCTGCTGGAACACCCAGTTATGTCCAAGTTTCCACCAGCTAGCTGTTAATTGGAGGCGAAGTTGAACATCCTAATCAATTTCCTCTCATCTGACAGTAACAGTTTGTGTATGTATATATTTGAGCCTGTTTATATACAGTATTTTTGACCCTGTGTGGATTAGAAAAAATCCAAAATAAATTCAAACTTGTACACCCAATTCTTGTTTTTAAAGTTATTAAAGATGTATCATTCCACCCTGGAAAAAGAGCAGTTCGAAGAAAATATTACAAGTTCAAAATTACCATGACATTCATGCGTGTATGTAAACTTCTGACCACAATTGTAGTGGCTGTTGGCAGTTCAATAAGGAGAGATCATTAGGAGAAATTGAACATGATTTATTGGTAATACAAATAGTTGTTTGGTGATTAGACTCTGATGGCCCGTTGAAGCTGAAGGGAATCCCAGTAGAGATAGGAAGTACGCAGGATGCTGGTGGTGGTGGGGACTAAGACAGAGACATGCTAGGAGCTCTGACAGATGAGCAGTTAAATTTAAAGGCTGATTGGCTCAAGGATGGTGGGCAGAAAGACGATTGGACTAGCAGAGATGAGGTCAGTATTGAGTTTGACAGCGTGGGAAAGTGGAGGTGATGACAAAACAAAAGAGGCCAAACACCTGGGAAAGAATGGGGATGAGTGTTTCCAGATCTTTCTTATTGAACTTATGCAGTCAGAATAAAGTTGGCTTAAAGTGTCTTGTTTTAGACTACGGATAAACACTGTCAACAAAGTCAAACAAAGCTTCTCTAGAAGACTCCAAGAATAAAGATGTGGAATGAACAGTTATCTCTATAACTTCTGTTCTCTGAATGACAGAAATGAGGTACAACACATACAGTATGGGATATCATGCCCCCGCATGTCCTGGCTGAAGACACCTCTAATCACAGGCACATGGCCTGTGATGACATGTGTGGCCCCACTCGCACATATATACCCCGTCATCACAGTCATCCCTCAGTTCGATAGCCGCTCTTCACCAAGCCCAGCTGTGCAGTGGGGCAGCCTGGTGTTGTACATTGTTCCTCTCTTTCAGTGAACAGTAGTTATAGTTATAACTGTTCATTCCCTTTCAGTCAATTCCCTCATTACAAGATATATAGTATGGGACGTACATAGCAACCACCGAACTGGAGTCGGCCCACTAGCACCCTACTGCAAGGCAGACCCTTTATTTCTTATAGTAGAACTTTTCTTATAGTAGAACTTATACCACAGAAACGAGGCAGCCTGGTCCGGAATCGAAACCAGCAACTTGTAGCAACGGTTCTCACCACCCACTGAGCGGGGGTGCAAGTTGCCACTGAGGGAGGTGTGCAGCCAGTTAGCTGACCTGCAACATTGTAGGTGAGGTGCTGTCATCCCCCAGTGTGTCTTCAGATCACCTGCCTGGCCGGACTCATTTGGCTCACAGGCTGAGGATTTGCAATTGTTTGAGAATATGCATTTTTTTATTGATCGTAACATGGTAACGTGCACATTCATAGAGTTTGTTGGAGGCACCTTTATTGGGGTACAACACTGAAATACAGTGGGAATGCTTTGATGTGGTCACCTGATCATTTAATGTATCCACACCAGGAATAACAACCTGAGGCAACAAAAAAACATTTTTGTGTGCAGGGGGTTAATGCTTGGGAGAGTATAGCACCTTCTGGGACTGACTACCTGAACAGAACTTAGGCAACACCATTTGGGTGGCAACAAATTGGGGGATGCAATGTCTCCCTGCCACTGGAGCCCCTCTCCACTCAATCCCACAGCTAGGAGGACTGAGGCTTCTTCCTCCTGGGAATGGAATCCCTCTTGGGCCCCAAAGGTGGGCCTTTGGCCTGGCATGGAATCCGACCCGGAGCTGTGCTCTCATTCGTGGCGCACCCACAGCAGCAGTGGGCGTTGCTCTCTTGCTGGCAGCAAGAATCAAAATTAGTGCTCTGCAGGCAGCCAACACACAAACTGAATGGTGGGGGCTCACACCAACAGAGGCGTTTAAGCTAACTTTGAGTCGGCAGACAGCAGAGCCTCAGCAGAGGTGTTCTTAGCAAGGTGAAGAGCATAAGAACTGAGGTATGACTGTGATGACGGGGTATATATGGGTGGGGACGCAAAAATGTTTTTACAGGTCATTTGCGCTGAAGGCGTGAAGAGAAGTGTCTTCAGCAGGGCACGCAGGGTTGTGATATCCGATACTATATGTGTTATACAGAGCGAATTGACTGAGAGGGAACTTTAAATTAGCATAATAGCTCCACTTTAAAGGTAGCCTGGGAACCAGATGAACGCTTTGGATGCACGATGCCACATTTTGGTCAGCTATGGATAACACTCCTTGGAAGTCAAAACTGACCTGAAAGGTTGCACACTCATTTGCATTTGTGCATTTGTGTGAGACTAGCTTAAAGGTGTTTTGCTATAAAATCACTTTTCTTGAACTTAAATTCTTAAGAAGTCTGTCAAAGTTTGTAGAACTGCAATCTTGGCCTCTAAAACTCATATTTTCATGCACCTAATATACTTTGCTTGTGGGTCTAAGCAGAGCTATATGGCAACAGCCTAAGTAGGATTGAGCAGGAGCACTTGGCAGCTGGCTCCTCCTTCCCTCCGGAGCTGTTCTCCTCCTTTATGCGGGTTTTATTCTCTCCACACTATTTCACGACGTCACCATCTCTGTCACACACATACGCATGCTCCATTACAGTGGTAAAATCATGTTTTATTGATTTACTAAGTGAAGAAGCCAGAGACAAGAGTGAGCATATCTAGTCTAATCCCGGCTGTTTGGTCCATGTACATTGGGCTGCTCCTTAATCCCCACAGCTGTCAAAGTCACTTCACAGAGAAGACCAAAGAGGCCCCATGATGGCTATACAATGCACAATGCTCCAATTTTTCTTTCGTCTGGTCCTCCCCGTTCACAGTGTTTTCAATGAAGCTCTTTTAAAAGGGGATTAAACATTGCTATCTCATCTGTTGAGCTGCCATTCAGTCTGCTTTCGTCTCTCCGCTGCTTCCATGAGGAGGGGGAGATGAGGAATGTGAATGCTATAGGTCAAACAAGTGAAGATCCAATTAGCATTTTAAAGTTTGTTTTTGAACAACAGGATGTATACATGATTATACAAATATGAGTTAAGTACAGGCATTCAGTCATTAACTTCCGGAATCTCCGGAATCTCTGGAAAGCCTTTCTTCTGTAAGAAAAGTATGTTTTGAATTGTAATTTTCCTCATCTGTAAGAAAAATGTCCAAATGCCTGTTTAGGTTACAGTTTATAATTTAGCAGATTCGACCAAACAAAACAAAAATATGTTCCACTTACTAACAAAGTGCTTAGAACAGTCTTACGTCTCAAAAGTATGGATTTGCTTATTTCTGCACACTCGATGTTTTGACTTATTACCCTTTCATGTGTTATATGCCCGATTACACAGTCACATACTTTAACCATTAGGAGGCAGCCGAGAAGTCGCATTCCCTGTGACAATGTGCAAAAAACAGACACAAGCGTTTCTCACTAGAAGATTAAGATGAAAACAACCTTGGTGCACTCAAACATTTATGACAAACATTTAGACTTTTGTTCAGTATTCTCAAGTGTTCCATTGAATTTAAAAGATTCATTTTGAAATTTAGGCTGGCAAAAGTGGTTCAAGTGGCAAATTAATGATTTGCACGGTCACTCTGCTTTGGACTGTTTCCTGGACTGAAGTGTCTTTGAATAATGTCTGTGGGGCTGCTAATTGAAGCCCGTATGTATGTTTGCCATGATGGGGCTTCAGATCCAATGCGTGCATGAGAGCACAGCATTACAAATGGTGTGTCAGGTGTACACTGTGTGCTGGTTCAGCCAGTCGCTTTAAGCTGCTCCCCCTGGCCAGCTGAGTCCCTACTTTGTACACATTCACACCTGATGCTCTGACCACCACCTGACTCTCTGTGAGTACACATTTAGAAAATACATGTAAAAATTGCTTACACTCAAGCTTTGGTTTATGTACCATCATCTGATTTACAGCTAAAAATCATATATTTTTTGCAGGATTCATTGGATAATATGATTTTTGAACTTCAGAAGTTGTCAGACGTGACTCCAATGGTTTACACATTCACCTAATAAGCCTAATAAATAATCCCCGATCGATCCCGGGAGGAGACACAAACCCCTTTGGGGTTGTGTCAGGAAGGACATCTGGTGTAAAAATCTGCCAAATCAAATATGCAGAGTTACCTGCTGTGGTGCTGTGAATAAGGGAGCGGCTGAAAGTAGCTATTCTTCTCAAAAGTTGTTGAATTTGATCAAGGGGAACAGCTGAATCTGAACCATCTTTACAGGCCGAATTTCCCTATGGAAATGCAGACCTGCACACTTTCCCTGACCAGCAGCATCTAGTCTAATAAAAGCAATAGATGGCAGCTTTTCATAAAGAGGTGCTAAAGCGTAAAGATAAGTTGTGGTTTTAACTGGAAATAATAGAACCGAATTCTCCTTAAAAGGCAGCAAAGGAAAAGCTGATGGCAGGTCTTTCCAATTCAATGAATAAATAAATAAATAAATGTGTGTACATATATGTGTGTGTGTGTCTGTGTGTTAATAGCTACTCAGAATATTGTCATGAAAAGAAAAGAATCAGATGTGCCCCAGTTGTGCTGGGTCACACACGTTACCTTGAAGCTCAGTACCTAAAGAGTTTGTAAGTTAGTGGTTTCCTATTGCTATTTTGAAGCCAACACAAAGGCAAAAAGGGTAAAAAGTGAATAAAATGTCCTTGTCACAGTCAAGACTTCAGCTGACAAAACCCATGCAGTTTGGCCTGAAATGAGAAGAGTGGTTTTTTTCTCTCTCTCTGTACAAAAACAAGGATGCAAATTTTTGGTAGAAAAATATGTCTCTTTTCCCACTGCATACATCACATGTGCCAGGTAGCAGCAATAACAAGGAGAACAGGTTTGGTTCCTTTATTGCTTTTCTATATTTCTCTGCTTTTTGATATTTGTCATCCTGTGTTCTTAATGAATAATTGATATACTGTAAAAAGAAAGATTTTCCTTTCATACACACGACTTCTTGTTGAGTTTATGAGCCTCTGTGATGGGAAATGACAGTACTGGATATTAAGAGGGCATTTATATATATGCAGATTATTTTAACCTTATATCATCCATTGAATCAAACACCCTTTCTTTGACAGGTTGAGATTTTTAGTGATGGTGTGTCAAAGATCATCATCAAAATCAAAATACATCCCCACAGAAAAAGACAAAAATTCCTATGTGGAGTGCATGTTACTGGGTGAAATGCACTCTGGTGGATTGAAAGGTTTACTTTGTCATCATTAAAGGTGAAACCATTCAAAACAAAAGCAGTCCTGCTTCTTCAGCATGTCATAAGGCATAAGTGGGTACCTTAGTAAAAGTGCCATGTCTGGTCCTTGGTTGTTCATTATGACTGTCTGGGTGCAGCTGTAGCTCTCTTGAGATCCACAACTTCATTAATCCCCCACACCACACCACACCCAGCTGGGGGTCGGCAGGCGGTCCACTCATTACAGCCACTTCACAAGGGAGCCAGTCCAAGTAGCAGCAGGGGTGCAGGAAGGATATACGATATATCTAAAAATCCTGTTCAGTTTAATAATGGTCACATCGTATCCTGTTTTATATTGCCTGAATCAAATTTGCATAGAGTTTGGATTAATATAATTAAATTCAGCATACATCCATTTTGCCATAAAGAGACATGACTTTTCCACTAAAGCAGGCTTGTAAATCTCATCAGTGTGAATACTTAGGATCCCAGAGGGAAAGAAATCGCACAGCTGTGTAATAACAGGTGAGATTTGGCAGCGACCCCACAATTTATCTCAATTTCTAGAGTCTAGAAAACCTTTAACACAGGATTATTTATTGTTTGTGTCATTTATTGCAAAACTGGAATGAAACAAAGGCCTCAAGATAGCTGTTGTAGTCTTCTAGGCCCCTGGAAGAACATTAACCATGTGTGGCTCTTGTCTTTTTTGGGACTTACATACTGATAATGTATATGTATCTTTCTCCAGACATATGAAAAAGTTCTCTCTCTCTCTCTCTCTCTCTCTCTCTCTCTCTCTCTCTCTCTCTCTCTCTCTC
>JAVDPK010001154.1:100635-111597 GCA_034780415.1 Cichlasoma orientale
AGAAGTACAAGACCGGGGGGGGGGGGGTATCCATGTGGGAGGGGGGTTAGAGAAAGGTTGTTGAAGAAGTTAGCGCAGGGAACACAAATGGGCAGCTCTGCTTTCAGTCAAGAGTGGATTCAATCAACCAGGAGACAAACAGAAAAGGTACAAGTCACATCCTCTCATCTGCACTACAGCACTTGTGGTGCTAACACTGACAAGCAATCTTTTGCTGTCCTCTGTTATCATTCCTGCTTTAACAGGTTGAAAGCAGAACTCTGTCTTTCGGATAATATGCAGGGAAAAGTAAAATGTCACTAAAGGCGCTCTTCTCCTGCAGCCTAGTGCCTGTTTAGGAGGACTTACCACCCCTGACATGTAATCAGGCAGTGTGTACAGCAGCGTGATCGAGCTGAACAACAGATACATTTTGAACTGAAACTAATTTATTTAACTTGGCACATTTATTGCTTTTAAAATAGCCACTCTGCATTTTGTATTTAAATATTTTGATGATATCTCATGTGCTAATAGTTAATATTATGCCTTCAAAAATTATATTATGAATCAAATTTTATTATCTGCCACAAAAACAATTACATTTTATTTTATTGTTTTTAAACCAAACTGTTCATCCTTATTCACCGGCACCCTGAACAAATCAAAACAGCAGGACCAGCAAACACGTTCATGCCTCCAGATGAGATGCCACACTTTGTACATGTCACCTCTTCCCACATAAACACTCAGCACAGATTTAGGAGTGTAGATTTTCCCACTTTCTCACGCACGCAGACTCATGAGTGCTGTTGGAGTGATTCAGGTTGTAACCTCAGGTGATGATGAAGCATCTGAAGCTGTCCTTGACTTGTGGAAGTAACAGCGAAAAGACACCCACAAAAGCTCCTTGATTAGGCGATGACTGCATTACATTCATGGGCACTTGTGCTCAGAACAAATGCATGATTTACAATTATTAGAAGGCCTTGATGGATATCTGCGTGCTTTTCACTGATGTGCCTGTTAGTGGTGGCAGAGCTGCAATCTCAGCCTGATGCTGATGCAGTCAGATGTTTCTGTGTGATCTAACTCAACTGTTCACAGCCTCTGGATCAACCCTCCATCTCTCACAGGCCATAAGTCAGCGAGCAGCACTGAATCACTATGTTGAATATGTAAATGGATGCCATTAAAGCTCTCTTTCTTTAATTAGTCTTTTGATTTCATGACTGAGTGCTTCCAATTATGGATCAATGTCTCATTTCTGCGCACGGACCCCTGAGTGTGTGGAGGCAGTTTTTCCGTTACAAAATGCTTTATAATTTCTCCTCTGCCAAAACGGCTGTTCACATCACACTTCCAAAGTGCTGATCAATGAAAAATTTTGCTGCTGTAAGCCCACTGATATATGTGCGCTGGTAATATTTTTTATAAACATGATCAAATTTCAACATATTGATGGAATGGCCGAAATTTGTGCTGTGAGTGGGAAATATATGTCTGTGTACTTACTCTGGTAGTAATTTTGCAATGAGCACATTAAGTAGTACACGAGAGGGACCTGAATAGAGCGTAATATCAAATTTCACTCCTGACTGGGAACTGCGAGTATACTTAGGGAGAGGTGCTGATGTAGCAGTATCACGCTACTCATGTTCTGCAAAAATGGCATATAGGTGTATGGATTAGAGCAGATGGTAGGCGCTCCAAAAAGGCTGAAATCTCACAGATAATTGGTCAATGTGTCCACAAAATGTGTGCAAAACTAGTGTTTGTGTACGCTGGGAATGCTCTTTTCGATACAGGTTGACTCTTGAGATTCTTTCTTCTAAAGCTTAAAGCTTAAAAAAAAGATCAATTTTTTTTCAGTATAGAGAATGAAATATACAGTGTGGGAAATATTTGAATTCATGACATAGTTTCATTTTATTGGAAAAAGATAAATTCAGAAAAACACATAACATAAAAGTTAGAAATTAACTTTTGTGTCACTGAGTGACACGTATTTGATCCCCAAACACGACTTAGTGCTTGGTGGAGAAAGCCTTGTTGGCAAGCACAACAGCAAAACATTTCTTGTAGTTGGTCAGCGAGTTTGCACGCATCTGAGGAGGGATTTTGGCCCACTCCTCGTTACACAAACTCTCTCAATCCTTCAGGTTTCTTGGCTTCTGCTTGGCAACTCGAAGCTTCAGCTCACTCCACAGATTTTCTGTAGGATTGAGGTCTGGAGACTGGCTGGCCCACTCCATGACCTTAATGTGCTTCTTCTCTGGCCACTCCTTTGTTGCCTTGGTGGTATGTTTTGGGTCACTGTCATGTTGGAAGACCCATCCATGACTCATATTCAGTGTTCTGACTGAGGGAAGGAGGTTCTCATGCAAGATTTTATGGTACATGGGCCCCGTCCATTGGCCCCTCCATGCGGTGAAGTTGTCCTGTACCCTTAGCAGACAAACAGCCCCAAAGCATAATGTTTCCACCTCCATGCTTGACTGTGGGGATGGTGTTCTTTGGGTCATACTCAGCATTTCTCTTCCTCCAAACACGGCAGGTTGAGCTGAAGCCAAAAAGTTCAATTTTGGTTTCACCACAGCACTTCAATCCATTACAGCAAAGTGTGTTACCAGTGGTGTTCATGGTGACTGTGGTCCCAACTGCCTCCAGATCATTAACAAGCTCCTCATGTGTAGTTTCGGGATGATCCACCACCTTTCTTGTGATCATCATCACCTCATGAGGCAAGATCTTGCATAGCGCTCCAGACAAAGGGCAATTGATGGCTGTGGCTGTGGACAGGTGTGCTTTATACACATGATGATTTGAGATCAGGAGGATCTGTAATTGATTGATTGATTGATTGATTGATTGATTGATTGATTGATTGATTGTAATGTGTGTGGCACATGGGCACACAGCCAGTCTGCAGGTGCCAAAATTCAGGCTGCGTTGTAAGGGATCAAATACTTATTTTACTCAATAACATACAAATCAATTTATAACTTTAATGTAATGTGTTTTTTCCTGGACTTTTGGTTTGGTCTCTTTCCATTAAAATGAAACTACCGTAAAAATTAGAGACTGCTCATTTCTTTGTGAGATGTTATGATCGGGCCACATGGCCATGACAAAAAAGAGAGAATCACAGAAATGCCAATTAAAAGGTTATTTTATTCTAAATTAAGGGAACAGAAGCATAAGTGCAAAAATGGCATATGCAGTGTTGTCAAGTACAAGAAACCAAACCAAAAGCCAAAGCAGTGTCTCAAGGAAGAGAGCCTAATCATCAACTAACCTGTGAGAACCTGTAGAGCACTGGCACACATTGGGCCCAAGTGTGCCAATGTCTCTGATTGGCAAACGAGCCACTCCAGCCCTCTGCTGCTTGCAGGATACCTGCTACACAAGCAGGCCAAAATAAAGGCAGGGCAGAGTGGGTCGTCACAGAGAAAATTTACAAATTTAGCAGGGGATCACTGTAGAAACTCATCCTCTTCATTTAGTGTGCTTTAGTTAAAGCATTTTTTTTAATCCATGAACATTTAAAGAAACAAAAATACAGTAATTTCATTTTTAAATTAAATCCTTGTTACATCTTTCAAAGTAGCCCCAGACTGACCTTTTTATAGTGGGGGACCTTTCAACAAGCACAGCATAGATTTATTGATACATAACTTACTGGTACATAATCAGTTATTGATTTACAGTAGAATCTAACAGCATTTGTTTGAAACTCACAGTTGAACACCAGTGCAAATGTCAGGTGTACACAAAAGCTAATGCATGCTAAAAAGAATTCGATCTTTAGTTTAACAAGAACAACATGCCCCTTTGCAGGTACAGGTTCCTTGACACTCCCTTTACCCCTAAAAACCTTTGATTCTGAAGCCCTGCCATCTCCGCTGCTTTTACTCTAAAGCTCACCTGATCCCCCTTGATACTCTGTTCCTGCCCCCTAAGACATTTTGTTCTAAGCAGTGTTCGACACTTAACATTTCACATGTTGCTTATTTAAATTTTAAGTTGCAGTCACAGAAAACATTAAAATTAAATCACTAACATTGTGTAGTCTTCGTCCCTCGACCCCTACTTTTCAAAAGAGCTCAATCATATTAGCGCATGGACAGGAGTCTAATGCCATATTAATGTATTTTCCTTTGTACTTGACTTGTACTTTGACTGATCTTCAAAAAAAATGTTTGGAATACAGCTGCTGCCTACTTATAGCAGTAGGATGTAAAAAGCACAGTCAGTAAGTGGGTGTCAAGATTATGCGAGTTTCTGAATTGAAATTGATCTCTCGTGGACTTTTAAGATGGAAGGATACGCACAGAAGTTGACTCTTCATCACTAACTCTGACCTCTCAGATCCATTAGACACTACATTAAGACTTGAAGGCAATCACACTCACGCAGTCTCCACAGCACTTCCCCAGCGACACTGTAATTATCACAAACAAAGCAGTTCAGTTTTACACATTTATGTTTGCGGCTCTGTATCTTGTATATTTTGGAGCTATGTGTGAACGTATCCTCGCAAAAGTGCACATATATTTCGTGTTCACCGATTAGTTAATACGGCCGTGCGTGTTTGATGTTTGTCCACACGCATAATTCTTTGCATAGATTTAAAAGGTCTCGGCTGTAGTTCAGTGGGGTCAAAAATCCCCCCATTTAGATCAATTTTTTTCTCCATGAGATGCTGGCACTTATCTGGCTCTGCTGTTACAGCAAATTCAACATCTGGCTCGGCTGTCCTTATCTACCGCTGACCTGTTTGCAAAACACATGCTGTGATGTTGAGCTCATTCTTTCTGTGGCTCTTTCTCTGACACAGTTTTTTTTGTGTTTCACGGAGCGGGAGCTTAACCTTGCACAGGCAAGCCTTGGGGGCTGCGGTGCGTGTGAGTGACGGGGGGGAGGGGATGCAGGCGGGTTGCAAGCCTAGGTGGCAATAGGGTATCATTGATCTGATAGTCTGGGCCTCTCTGGTCAATGACTCTTGTGTGTTTTCCAGGTTCTGTTGCCATGCCAACAGTGGCAGAGCTGAAAGGTTTGGTGGGTTTTTAAGGACTTTCCCGAGAAGGACAGACACCATCAGTGTCGGAGCACCTGCAGGTGCAAGTGCAGGCCCGGACGGTCACATGATGTCGCCCACAGATCAACCAGGGGAAGCCTGTAAGGGGGGCGGGATTCAGTTTAACTGCACAAACATTTGTATCATCACCCCAGGGCTCAGTATCTGCTGCCCTCTAGTGTGTGTGTGTGTGTGTGTGTGTGTGTGTGTGTGTGTGTGTGTGTGTGTGTGTGTGGTCGAATTGTCAGGGGCTTTGCTGGTCGTTCCCAGTGGTTAATGCCTGTTATCCAGCCTTGAGATGAGCGTTTAGATGTGGGGAAAATTGAGTTTGACTATCAGGACAAGTAGCAATTTATTATATTGCAATTTGCCATTTAGATAGCTTTCCTATGAATTAGACAGATATAGAGTGTAACTGACTGAGAACTGATGTCTGATGCAATAAGGTCTGAGGTCACCGGTGATGATGACTACCATCATTAGGGATCCATTACACTATGGAGCCTACTTCAGCTGATGGACTCTAATGATGCTGCACTGCAGAAAAGCATTTGGTTTTGATTAGACATTGGTGGAATGGTGCATTTCATTAACTCCGGGATGAGCTTTTGTTGTCTGGGAGATGATATGCCGCCGTTTGAGCTCAGGCGAACACACTGACTGTGCCCCTGGAGCAATTTAAGAAACAAATGTAATGAAAGAATATTTCCCTCCTGACAGTCTTCTGCCTTTTCCATTCACTGTCCTTCCCTCTTTACGCCACCTAAAACAAACTGATTACCGCTTGCCTAACTGCCTGGCAATATGATGTCACAGCTTTCTTGCCACGCCGTATTAGTGCACTGTTAAAATGTATAAAATACTGTTTTTATGTTAGAAACTGCAACATAAACATGTTTTACAGTATATGATTTAAGAGACCAAAAAAAGAGAAATGACAAAAACAAACAAACTAAACAGTCATGTCCACATCAAGGCCACATATTGCAGTTAGGTATGGTACAAACTGAACTCCTATTTTTTACATCTTGTGTCTCACAGTTTGCATGACTTACAGAGGCAGCCTAGCAGAGAAAGAAAGCAGTGAGTGAGTGAGTGAGTGTGTGTGGGAGTTGAATTTTTTTAGCAGCTGAATGCAGCAGAACACTGTTAAGATAATTAGAAATATGATCCCCTTATTGGGTTTGATGCACACAAGCCAGAAGCCCTCAGTTTGCATCTATGCTTCATTATAATTGTATAATTAATAGTACTCAGCCCTTTTGTCTGTGTCGATGTTAGAAAGAGCTAAAGAATAAGTGATTAAATTAAAGGGAATCTGATGCTTATTAAATGTGGGTTTTAATTGAAGCACTGTAGGTTGTTTGAAATATGACAGCCCAATATTTTGTATTCACCCCCCTGAGAATAAAATCAATCAAAACTACATTTCCATAAGTATTTCTTTCCTGTCGGCAAGAACAACGCGCGACAACGCAAAACACCTTTTTAGAGTATATGTGTAATGCTTTTGGAATTCTGCAGGCATTTTAAAATCGTTACTGGAGAGCTCAAAGAGGAGAAGTAGAAAGAAGTGACACGCAAAGATCTCAGACAGATGTGAACCAGCAACATTGGATTTTATGGTTAGTGGCCTAATTCCTGCACCATCTGGGCACCCCACAGAGCGCTAAGCAGTCGAGAAGCCGTATTAAGAAAATTGAAAACGGAAATAAATGCCAAACAAAATAGATTATAGATTTACAAGAGGAGGCACTGCATAAAAGAAATTAGAACACTGACGTATGTTTACAGAGAGATGTATACATTTAGCCAGGCGACCTGTCCAGGGTGTACCCTGCCTCTCGCCCTATGACAGCTGGGATAGGCTCCAGCCTCCCCCCACAACCCTAAAAAGGATAAGCAGAAGAAAGTAGATGGATGGATTGATGGACGGATGGATGGATGGATGGATGGATGGATGGATGGATGGATGGATGACTACATCTGAAAATAAAAATCTTGCATGTGTAGTTTGTTAGTTACTATTAGCACAACAGGCTAAATGCTGGACTCTCAGGTTGTGGATTTAAGAACTCAGGACGTAGATGCTGTTGCGAGGTTTCACTGTGGTGAAACTACAGTGTTCCAAAGATGCACTACATAAATCTTGCTTTTGATGCTTTTCCCTGTGTGTTCATGCAGGCTGTACAAAAGTGGACAACCAGATTAAAAAAAACCCAAAAACAAAATAAAACAAAACAAAAAAACCTCACCATAACCAAGATTGAAATTTTTAAAAGTAATAAATATCAGCGATCACAAAGTGAAAAGATTGGTCACCATGCTGCCAGCTCATTGATTCTTCCTGCTAAAGAGATCATGTCGATTTTTAACTTTTGCCTTTCGTAGAGGCAAAGCTTTCAGCGTCTTTCACTGAAGTAAAATTAATTAAAGGCTGGCAACACGGCAACACTTAAATAAGGACACAGCTAATGCAACAAGGTTAACCTCGCTGTGATTATCCACGGCTGTCACTTAGATACTTCCAGGTCACTTCTGTTAGTTAAGGACCTTCCTAAACAAAAGTGACTACAGAGCCTTTACCTCAGACTAAACTAACAGCAGGAGTCTTCAAAGAGTGTATTTAATAAGCCAGTAACTCTGGTTGTACTGCATTGATTTTGATAGTTTCTCCAAAAAGAAAGAAAGAAAGATGCCAACCTATTCACAGCGAGCCGACCAATGTTGTGCGATGGTGTACCCGTGTGCAGTACTTTACTTAATTGTTTCATTAGTGAGAAAGAAAAAAGAAGAAGCTCAATGCAGCAGTGCATTTACCTCATTTTTTTGTTAATTTCCAGGTTCATTTCCTAAAAATAATCATCAAACTGATAAAAGGGCTGTTTTTTTACCATAGACGAAAAGCTTCCTGTAATCTTTTTGAGCATCCACGTCTTCTTAGCAAAGGAAATTATTTTATGGAATGACTGTGTGGATTGTACTCAAGAGGAATTTGTGTGCCAAAACAGAGATGTGTTAAAGGATTTATGCTTCCTGTCGGCAATTTTATAAGACTATTACCACCATGTTTTATTTATTCCATATCCCCTAACAACCTTTAAAACAGAGAGATTCTTTTAACAGCCCGGCTCGGTATTTTCCTCTATTTTTGTTCTGCCAGTATAGAGAGGTACAAATGAATGTCAGTTGACACACCATAAATCAAAGCTATTGGTTTAGTATCTTGGAGGAAATTATAGCAACATGAGTGATGCACCGACTCGCGTGATTGTATCACCAGCCATTCATTGCAGCCCTGCGTGTAGGAGGCGCTTCGACACGGTTGAGGCGCGGGAATCTCGGCTGCACGTGCGCGTAAACACACACGGGAGTGCATCCGTACGCGGGCGCAAATGCCTCGCAGATATCCATTCAGTGGAGGCTCGGTGTTAAAATGTTATTAAATGTAAAACTGGAAATATTTTGAATGTCATATTGACAAGTTAATGTTGGGTACCAGGGGTTCCTGTCGGCAGGCACTCAGTGCAGATGGATTTTTATAGCTCAAGTCGCGGTGATGATGGAAAGAGCACTCAGCAACTGCTGAAAAGTTTCTGTCAGGTGAAAGGAAAGAAAGGCGCTTTGAATTTGGGGTTCTTTTTGTCCATGTGCGTGTTGATTTTTTTTTTTTTAAATGACTCACGCAAACGCGACACTTTGTTCACCTTTTAACACGTAACCCACTTTTCACTCTCATCTGCTGCGGCGATTCATGCAATGTACAGATTTAAAAAAAAAAACACTATGAATAAGTGATATATTTATTGTTATTTACACAACAATATGGCATTACACACATATATAATTTAACTGTCTACATTCTTGTACCATTATTTTCTCTTCTATCTGAATCTAATGCTCTTGTGGCCACTGCATACAATATATCACTGCATAACCATGAGCCTCCACAGCCAGAGAGGCGGCTACACCTTGGTGACATTTATCACTATTATAGTCATTCTTATCTTCCCTTTATTTGACAGTGTTTTGGGGGGAGTTTACACCTTTTTCTCCTCCTGTCACTATCTCTCTTTTCTAGTCTGGACAAGCCTGAATTGTAAAGGTCTGCTGGGTATAGGTGTCGGAAGATGCTATTCTCCTACACTTTTCCCCACTGCTGCCCATCTCCCGCTTCCTGCACATATATACATGTGTTATGTACCTTTTTGATAATGCTATTTCAGTAAAAAGAAAAAGACTTCTTGAATACTGTAGTCAATCTCAGGCTGAAACAAAGTGTCTGTGCAAAGGATAAATCGCTCTATACTTGTCACAGAAAACTGGGTCGAATTAAAAAACAAATCTAGAAATATTGTTGGCTTTCTCCAAAAAAAAATTACGTTGAAAAATCCAAGAGCTAATCATTATTTCGCAACCAACACTGTATGCATTTTCCCAGCTCGTCTGGAAGCACCTGAGGGAGCAATTTGAGCAAGTTGCTCTGGAAATGTCATATGGGCTGCTCCGCTCTACCTGTTCATACCACAGCGATGTGGTATGAACAGGAAATGATGTGGTATTCATGGTATGAAACAACTTACTGCCAAGATTACACACATTTACTAAATGGGGATTATAAAAATAAAAATGCAAATTTGTTGCGAGAAATCCCTTTTAACATTAAAACTATTGCATTTTCCAGCGAGGCTCATACTGTCTATTTTTTCCTTTTTTCTCAGAAAGAAGCTTGACCGTCACGTTACATGGACACAATTTAATTGGAAAAAGTAAAAAAAAAAAAAACCATCTCATCAGCTCATTATTTTCAAGCCTTTATTGGGAAAAACTAACATATTTTGCACTGCAGCCTAATTTAGCCTTTATCACATTAATGTGAGAAAGAGCTGTTCCTTCAGTGTGGCCCTCCACCCCTCCACTCAAACTCTAATAATAAATATTACATTAATAATAAGTATCCATGGAGACTCCAATCCACAGACACTATTTGTTCTCTTAACTTCCCAAATTGAAGCCGTGTAGTTTTAGCTTTTTGTCTGCACTGACATTTTGACTTTTGAATGTATCCATGACTACAGTACATTCAGGCATGGAGTAATTTGCTTTGATTGCAGAGAGGCTAATCAGAGGGCAGCGAAAATGTGACTGGGCTCCGGTTAGGGCTCCCTCAGCAGAGAGATTGCGCTTCATGCTGGGATCATCGGAGTCCTTTCTCAGAAATCAGGCCTTAAAAGAGGCTCTGACCTCTGAGGTGGATGCTTGTTGGAATTAGCCTGGGGTAAATCACTTCTAATGGGCTCCCTACAGACTAATAAATTAAATTCACCCACAGCTTAGAGACAATTGTGTGTCTTCCTATTACTGGCAAAACAAGTATTTGTGTATCTGTTCGTCTTTTCTTCCATCTTTTTCCTCCTGGATGTTTCGAAACAAGTGATTTTAAAGCCTTTTTTTCCCCCCTATCTTTCGGTCACATAGACAACCTACAGTCATGCTAAAGATAACTTGAAACGCCCCTTGATTAAGTAGCACCTTTGACGATGACTTTTTCAGTCTCTCAAATAGCTGAGCAGGAATTTTGGCTCGCTCTTCTTTACAGTGTTGCTTCAGTTCATTGAGGTTTGTGGGCATTCGTTTATGCACAGCTCTCTCAGGATCCCACCAAAGCATTTCAGTGGGGTTCAGGTCTGGACTGTGACTGGGTCACTGCAGCACCTTCATTCTTTTTTTTTTTCAGCCTTTCTGTTGTAGATTTGCTGGGGTACTTTTTCACACACATGACTGTATATATTCTTCAGCCACAGCTGTAACAGTATATATATATATAATAATCCCAGCTCGCCCCTACGGGCGGTCTTTTTTGCCCTTCAAGCTCGGGTCCTCTACCAGAGGCCTGGGAGCTT
>JAVDPK010001154.1:112894-140233 GCA_034780415.1 Cichlasoma orientale
TGTGTGTGTGTGTGTGTGTGTGTGTGTGTGTGTGTGTGTGTGTGTGTGTGTGTGTGTGTGTGTGTGTGTGTGTCCTAGCTTCATTCTGCTGACTGGTTTATTGCTGTTCCAGGTGACGGAGCATGAGAACAGCAGAGATTCAGGGTGCTGTTTTCAAGCACCACTGAAGCCACAAATTTCATTATTTTCACCCACAAGAAGTTTAGAGTTCCATGCATGAGGCCCCATGCTGTATGCACACACACACACACACGCTCGCTCGCGCGCTCGCACAATGCACACAAACACAGACGCTGTCTCAGACTGTTCTGGACAGCATCTCCTCTGGTCCCATCAGCCTGCATTATGCATATTCATTCTGACATTCTGTTCAACAGCCCTTGTTGCAGTGTTTCAGCAATGTTTCTTCAGATTCTCTGGTGATGTTTATTGTGCGCCTTTGTAGTGTAATTTACACCTCACACTATGTATCACACGCCATACAGTTAGAAAAGAAGCGCGTTGCTTTAACTACAAATGTTTTTCCCGACATCATGACGTTACTCTGGTGTTACTATAATACGACAGGATGTCTAAGAATACTTGACCTACAAGTTGAAAAATGAAGAAATTGGACCTGAAAATGTCACTTTACTTATTCCACAAAAGCTCCCTGTCTCTCTCTCGCTCTCTTATTCTCTAAATCCCACGAGGCAGTGGACACAATGATCCTATCACATCAGAGGGAGATTAAACAAGCAGTGTCACAATGACACAGTGAGTTTGATAATGGCACAATAGAAGCACTTTCAATTATAGCTCCTTCTCTGGAGATATCTACAAAAAAAAGGGGAAATTCTTCCAATAACTTTGTCCTGTGTCTTTTTATTCATTTTGACATTTAAATCTATCTTTCTTTAACCTTCCTGCAGCCTGAATTCAATAGCTTTCTAGCATGCTGCTAACAAGATAAGACTGAGCTGAATAACCTGTGCAAAGGGCCTTTTAGACTGTGCAATTAGTGAAGACAGAAGTTAAAGAACAGAAGTTTGAGTCTGGTGATAACACGTTTTGAAAGAGCATATGGAGGAACATTAGTTAAACACATTAGGTGTTTGTGCAAACCTTAAACCTATTTGCTGCAACTTGGTAATTTGTTCTGTTTGTATTTGCAAAACAGAGCTGAGACTGCGCGCTAATTAACTTAATTCATTGCCAAAACAAATGAATCAGTAACTTTTGGATTAATAGCTTGTCATCTAAAGCAATTTAAAAATAAGAAAAGAAAAAAAAGGAGAAGATCTCAGTTGTGAGAATTTGCTTCCTTTCACTGTGATACGTGGCAGTAAACTAAACATTTTAAGAGCGTTTGTATGCCATTTCAGATGAGGTGGTTTGCTTTTTAGATTGCAGCTTGAGAATAAGAAAAATAACCAAATTTGCTTTTTTTTTATCTCAGAGTTATGTGACGGCAGATATTTCTCCTTAATGGGTCTGTTAAATGTAATGTAATAGACAGCAGCTCTTTGTTTAGACTCAGCAGTGAGTCACCAAACTCCACCAACCCACATCTCTAAGGTACTTAAGTAATACAGGAACTAAAGGGGGAATTTTAAATTAACTGTCTCCTAGCATCGGGAGCTTACCCAAAGATACGCTGGCGTGCAGACTGGAGCATCCAGGGATCGAACCACCAACCTTATTATTAGTAGATGACCCGCTCTACCCTAAAACTTTAGAAAAGCAAAGGTAATCTGTTATATGTACAACTACTGCATATTGTGAATTTATGTATTTATAAAAAGACCTTTTAAAAAAGTCCCCTCCTAAGACATGCAAACTCGTGTCTTGGGGGGGGGGGGGGGGGGGGGGTTGCAGGTGTGAATGTGAGCATGAGTTGCTGTCTTTAAGTGTCAGCTCAGTGAGTGACTGGTGATGAGTCTGCCTGAGGTGTACCCTGCCTCTAACCCAATGTAAGCTGGAATCAGTGCTAGCACTCCATGACAGTCTAAAGGATAAGCCGATATATGGGTGGGTATGACGGAGTTGATGGATGGTATATAGCACACGCCAGTGGAAAACTTTAGAAAAGTAAAGGTAATCTGCATGTCTTTAACCTGTGGGGATACCAGCAGGCATACAAATCATGTGAAAGGTTACCGTTATCATAATCACATCCGTTTATGGAAATGATTGACTTTACATTGTCATTTTGATGCATTCCTAAGCTACATATAGCATCTTAAACACATTATGATGCTAAGGTATTCACTTATGTTTCATTGTGCGTGTCTGACAGATCTGCTGGTGTCATTGTGATTTATGGGCACCCTGAATGTGCCCAAACAGCATCCTCTCAGAGATCTCTGTGCTATTCTCAGTGAGTCGGTTGTCAGCCGTCACCGACAGCACCTTGTCAAGTCTGATTTCCTCTCCAGTCCACTCCCTGAAACCAAAGGGCCAGCTGCTTCTAACTTTTGGGCCTGTTATCTCTCTCTTGCCTTTGGCTGCCCTCTGGTCGTTTGTCTGGTCTCAGATTTAGTCAAACCATGGCTAGCTTACAGATAATTATCAGACTGAGGCCAGCTGTGTGGCAAGCATCCACAGCCCCCTTTGTTGCTAATTGAATTAGACCCCATGCTGGAAGTGACAGAGAAATGAACAGTTTCCCCCAGCGAGCCATGTGATTAGCAGACTTGGAGAAAGGAGGTCAACTCAGGATGGCACGCTGGTGTATATGGTTGATGTCACTGACTCAACAACTGTGACCACATTCAACCTCACACTGATGTTTCTGTCAGGTTTCATTTTATGATGTGTGTCAATGGGGGTCAAGTACAGAGGACAGTCACAAGTGGACTGCTGCCAGGCTTGCTATGTCACTTTAAGAGCCAAAAACATGCATTTATTAGCCCTTCTTTTTTGCCATCTGTTTTACGGTTTATTGTGAGCTACGTATACTGTGTGAGCAGGAGCTCTGGTTTCTAAGATTCTTTATTGGTGTACAGAAGTTTGGACGGACGTGGGCAATCGCACATGTTTGATTTTTGCAATTCCATGCACAAATAAATTATAAATTTGCTGTTTTTCAAATGTTAAGAGTCATTCACATATTCATGAAAAAATTCTTTACCCATTTTTTTCTTGCAGGTCTCTTATTTATATTCATATAGCCATCCCACTACTCACAGATATTCAGTGATGCTCATGGGACAGTGAGCTACGCTAAAAGCTTACAGTTTATTATAGAGGTGTGCTTTGGATCATTGTAGCCTACTGCTGTAGAAGCCTTTTTTCAGTTTCACTTAAGCATCCATTCTTCCCTTACTGTAAAGGGACAACAGATGTTATGATGCACAGGTCTATATATTTTTAATGTTTCTGATATCGCTCTGTTAAATGTTGTTGGGTATAAGAAACTGTGCAATTTCTTTTTTTTTGTTATTAATTTATTACATACACATGATTAACTGTCAATTAATCATTTAAGATGTATCAGTTGCCTATGTTTTTCCAGTTACCAGTATTCATAAGTAATTCATAAGGAGTCTTTTATCCAGAGTGCATTTGGATATGGACTGCACAGCTTTTTCCATAAGGTGGTGCTAAGTGAGGCAAGTTTTCACAGCGAAGTGACAGAAGAAGAAGAAGAAGTGTGTTTTCCCTTTTTGTCCTGTTGTTGTCCTTAGTATGGCCTGCTGTCAACACTTAATACTCATAGATCTCAAACTGCAAACTCTGAGAAGGAAAAATTAATTGAGAGAAAAAAAAGTAGTTCTCCCAGTCTAAAAAAAAGGGCTGAATGGGCTGAATTTTCTTTATAACTAAACCTTTTAGCACGTTTATAAGCCTTACAGTTTGCATTTTTAAGGATGCTGCATCAGTGTGCACCCACCTATTGCACTCTAATGCGGCACACTAGGCTGATGGATTTGTGCTGAAGCCTAACACAAATCCAGCTTCAGTGGGTCAGATTACTGGTCAGAATGGGTCAGAATCAGCTTCCTTAATCTGACCCACTGAACTGGCCCTCGCAACCATTTTATTCCAATTATTAGACCAATAATATGGCTTTGGTGATTATTTTTACTAACACCATATCTAAAAAGCTTTTGAATGAAATCCTAGTATGTTACTTAGCATTAATTAGCAGGACTCAGTACCCATACAGTCTATGGATACAGCTTGCTTGCAAAATTTACTGGCATTAGCTGATAGCTTTGTCCTTCACGCCCTCCTTTCTGGCTTCAAGAAAGTCAACATGGCAGTGGCCAGAATGTCAAAATCATGGCTTCAAATGGGACTTCCACAATTTCCTTTAACTTTAAAAGAAAAGTGTTGTTTAAAAATCAACCGGACAAGTGGAGGTCAAAAGTGGCAGCACTAAAAGACTATCTACAGCAGATGAAAGTCATGTCCTGTCAAGTCAAGACCTGACACAGGACCTGAGAGAAGCATCTGACCCTTCAGTTGTTCCATGTCCTCTTCACCGAAGCACCATCAGAAATGGTCTCAGTGGAAGGGTGGCTGTCAAGAAGCCATTCATAAGGACAGGAAACAGGGAGAAAAGGCTGAGGCATGCCAGATTACACAAGAACTCGGCTGAAAGTCAGTAGAAAGTCTTATAGAGTGATGAATCCAAATTTGAAATTTTTGGTTCAAATCACTGTCATTATGTAAGGAAGAGGTCAGGAGTGAGGTGAGTGTCTACAGCCATCTGCAGAACATCTGCATCTGCATTTCAGCCAGTGGTGTACCATCAGATTTTGATCATACAGTACCATCTGGAAAGTATCTGATTGGTATGACAATGATCCTAAAACACACGGTTAAAGGGTGCCGGGATAGAAAAAAAAAAAAAGCACACAGTGGAACGCTATCAGTCATGTACTGGCCTCCCCAGAGCCCGGACCTCAGCTATTATTGAAGCAGCGTGGGATCATCCTGACAGAGAACAGAACAAAAGGGAGTCTACATCCAAAGAAGAGCTTTGAATGTCCTTCAAGAAGCCTGGAGAACTATTCCTGAAAACTACTGAAAGAAATGACAAGGAAGCTGCCTCAGAGAGTTCAGGCTGTGCTGAAGAATAAAGGTGGTCACATCAAATATTGACTTTCAAGCTTGTTAGAATTGTTCAGACTCTGTTTTTGCCTTATATACTGTATTTCCATGTGTGTTTGCACATTTCAGTAAATCACTGCTCCTACACTGTAAAAAGGATATTTGAGTTACAGTTGAGGTAATGCATTGTTTTAAATGATTCTCACTCAGCTTTATGCTGAGTATATGCACTATGTTTTTGGGGTTTCTATCAGCTTGAAAGTGCATCTTGCTATTTTTATTTAAGTGAAAGCACGCCAGTTGGCTGACCTGACTTGTTTAAGCTAATTTAAAAAAAAAAACTTAATTAAATTATGTGTTGTCAGGTGACATAATATAATTAATTATAATTACGTGTTCCAACAATTCTCTTTTCAGTATTTTTCACATTTTCCTAGTAAAACATGCACTCTATTGCCAAAAGTATTCGCTCATCTGCCTTCGCACACATATAAACTTGAGCGACATCCCATAGGGTTTAATATATCGGCCCACCCTTTGCAGCTATAACAGCTTCAGCTTTTCTGGGAAGGATTTCCACAAGGTTTAGGAGTGTTTATGGGAATTTTTGACCATTTTTTCAGAAGCGCATTTGTGAGGTCAGACACTGATGTTGGACGAGAAGGCCAAGCTCGCAGCCTCCTCTGTAGGTTGAGGTCAGGACTCTGTGCAGGCCAGTCAAGTTCTTCCACACCAAACTCGTTCATCCATGTCTTCATTGACCTTGCTTTGTGCACTGGTGCAATCATGTTGGAACAGGAAGGAGCCAGATGGCCAGATGGAGAAGCATGAAACCTGAATTCAATGATTTGGATGGCTTAATGAATACTTTTGGCAATAAAGTGTAGGTAGGTTTGTGGCTCAAGATTTTTGCACAATATTGTATTTGAACCCTTTGCATAGAACCTTTCCACATTTCCATCAGTCCGCTGCAAAGGTGCGGTCAAATAGAGGCCTGAGTTGTGACGAATAGTGTAGATTTTGATGTTTGTGTTCATCTTGTGTGTTTTAAAGGTACATATTCCTCTTTCAAAAATGCTAAATTAGCAGCATGTCTACATCCTAAAGTGAGAGTTGTATTTGTGCTCTGTATGATCTTATAACCTCAATAGTTTGTTGACACTGTTATATGAGAACCACATAAATATGAGAAATATCAAAACCTCATAAAAGTCCCAGCATTTACAGCAGCTATTAAACTCTGCCAAGCGGATCATGCAAGGAGGGAAGTAACTGACATGTTTCAAGGATAGCAAGAAAAAAAAACTAATAATACACTGTGTCTGTCTTTTCCGGAGGCCCTTTGACTTTGTGAAGGTGTGCGTTCCTTTCCCATACCTGGGAGTGCATGTAAAGTATAATCAAACCTTTCTGCTGTGCAGTCTCTTTCATTCTTTTGCCTGTCTTTCTTTTTTTGCCTGCCTAAAGTGTGTGATATTTTTCCAGAACAACCTGTGCTCGGTAAAAAAAAATCCGCCTGTTCTAAGAAAAGTAGGCCATTTGGACAGATGACTGACACGGGTTTTGTGTGACACTGAAGCACTTTATTCCAGGACATTTAGTGCATCATCTGTTGACTTTCTTTGCCTGCTGAAATTTGTGGCTCTGCATGTCTTTAACCAGATATTAGTATGTGTCTTTTTCCGCTGCAATGTGGAGCAGTTATGTAAGTCCATGCTGTCGTACTATGTTTTCAGCGAGTCGCTACTCTGATTAGAACAATAATATGAAATGTGACACAAGTTATTTGGTTGTCATCTTAATTATTTATACACACCTCTGTTGGATGTGAAAATTGGGTTGTTGTGCTCTGCTGCGTGACAAATCTTTCATTCTTTCAGTGTCAGACTGAAGAATACGGGAACAATGTGAAAGATGTGTCCTCTCTGAATATTTCTATTATTTATTTTGCTACTGTTTTTAGTCTCCTATTCATAATTTAGGATGTTATACATTTGTGCGCGCTGTCTTTCCAAGAGTTATAGTCATCATCTCTCTTTATGGCATTGTATTATTTGCTTGAGATAAGGCTCTATCTTTTTTTCTGCTTCACGCCTCACACTATTTCCCACATGTTGTATGCACACGGGCCCCTCTCTCCAAACAAAGAACCATGTGAATTTATTCACCCCGTGCTTTTCTCTGTCTCTCCCCCACACCATGCTCAAATTACACGATGCTGCTTTGTGCCGGTGTGCCACAGAGACCGTGCATGAAATTTATTGGCCCCGAGTCCTGCCATTTGACACGCGAGATGTGGCTAACAGATTTTGTGCCATTTCCCATCTCCTCCGGCTCCCGTGTAATGCTGACCTTTCCTGCCTCTGGGCTATATTTAAACCGTGAGCACCAGAGACTTATGGCGGCGTGGGAAATTTTATTATCAACGCTCTCCATTTGTCTGACTTAATTCAGGCCTACTGTAGATCGAGCTGAAGCATGTTGTATATTTACACTCCTCCAAGGCAAACAAGGGCACCGGTGACAAACCCAGCTATCAACAACTTAGTGGGGGTTACTCTTGGTGAAATATTCCTTTGAATTGCTCTTTGGAGCATCTGAGAGATTATATCACAGGTTCTGTTTGCATTGCACATCACCTACTGAAAAGTGTGAGAGGAATGTAGAGCAGGTGGGATGATATTCCACAAAGCAAAGGGCTGAACAGAGTCAAACGCAAAGGGACTTGGCATTTTGGAGAACCTCAGCTGGTAAAATGTCATAGATATCACCCTCAGACACATTCATCAGCCTTTACCGTTTGTCATCATTAGACCAGAAACCGGGCTGAATGAACTCACGAACACACATGAGCGGTGACATCCACACACACACTCTTTTTTTTCAAGCTCTCGCCCCGGCCACCTGCTAAACCATTCACTCAAAATGTCTTTTTTTTTTCTGCACGCCGATAGGTCCGAGATGGGGGTTCAGAGGGTACTCCAGGTGGATCTGAAAATGGAAAGCTTCCCAGAGCCGATGGGCAGCCGCTGGATGGCCTGGCAGGTGGAATATCCCGCCAGCCCTGCCGCCACTCAAGAGGTGGAGACAGAGATCCGCCTGGCTCAGGAGGACGTGGCGGGCATCGTGCCCCTGGCCATGGTGAGTGATGCCACTTCCAGCTCAATGCGGTGCCCAAGTATATAAATGCTTGGACACATTACCCCGAATGTGTGTAGTGCATGCTGATAACATGGAACACCGTACTGTAAATTCACACCAAGAATCAGCATTTCCACGTGTGCTTGTACAACAAGACAGAAATGCATTGTTCTGAAAATGGCAGAGAATTTTTGCTCCATTAATCATAACCAGGGACGGCCAGGATATAGGTAAATTTGGGTCAGACGTTTTGTGCATATTCTTCTTTGGATTAGATTCAAAGCATTAATAAACTATTGGTGCAGCAAGCAGAACACATTTGCATTATATGGAGCGACACAAAGTTGGCTGAACCTGAAGTATCTCTGATAATAGTGTGTTTATATCAATGATGCCATCCCAGGAGAAAAGAACATGCAAAATTATTCAAAGTCTTTTCTCTGTCCAGTCTTTTGCTCTCACGACACGACGGAACTTAATTTTAACATCAATATTAGATTTTGCTTAAATTCAGCTTTTGAGAAATGGCCTTCCTCTTATCTCAGCGTGATCCCTATTTAAGATCCTAAAAAATACTCATTTTCTCTCACTGCACTCTCACTCGTTATTTGACTGTGATAATCAGCTTTTGAGATAACAGTAAGATCGAAAGGAGAACTTGATTGGGTTGTAAATGGGCCTTTAAAATATAAGAAATTTCTTTCATTGATCCAAATCAGGGATTTACCCCCCCCCCCTCCCCCTTTTTTGAGTGTGTATTCCTCCAGTTTTTCTCAGAGTGGACAGGATAATTAATCTTAGACTGATTTATTCTTTTGCTCCTTATTTCTCCTAAGGTAGGAAACAGGTTAGAAATTAGTAATTTCCATGTATATGAAGATGATTTATTTCTAATAAAACAGAAAAAAAAACTATAAAAAGCAGGATTCAATGTGTCATACACAGTTGCTCCTCAGCTGGGGTAGAAATTAACAGCATTGAAGTGTCTGTTTGTTTGTTTGTTTTTGATGCTTCATTACATTTCACAGTGAATTATTGCACTTTCTAATCAAGTGCATGAATCTGACAACAAAACACGAAGTGGGTTCAAAGTTCAGTGTATTCAATAACAAAGTTTTTTACTTCATTTTCTTGGAAGCAAGCAAAGGAAGAACTGCAAAATAACTGTTCTATCTTGTTCTTTTAAAAAAAAAGATAAAAATAAAATCAAAATGCTAATTGCACGCTGGCCCTGTATATAAACCTGGGAACTGCGCAGTTAAAAATTTGTGCATAAGATAATAAAATGTAGCCACATATTAACAAACATCCAAAAGGTGGCAGATGAAAGAGTATTAATAATCCAGTCATATATTACATATCCTGTATATAATGATGCTGAGAGAAGAGCTATTCTGCATAATAACCACTTTTAATATATTTTAGTATGTAGAGACCTTTCACATTGTAGTATACTGTAGCTACTTTAACTTCAGTAAAGGACCTGTATACTTCTTCCCTTACTGTTGTGTAGACAGAGAAAGCAGTGTCAATAATGTAGGTCTGTCCCCACAAAGTGTGTTTAGGAGCAGCGCAAGAAGAGAGCATCTGTAGCTCCCAGCTGGCCTCAGATGGAGTCTCGAGGCTGGCTCTGGCCCGAGGGTTAGCCTGGAGCTGTGTGTCTCCCTCAGCGAGGCGCAGGTACTCGGTTGTGTAGATTATCCCTCATCGAAGTTCATGCAAGGAGCACTTCGTGCATCCTTGTAGCTTTGCTCAGCGACCCAGAGAACACTGTTTCTGATTTAGATCAAGAGTGTGCGAGTGAACAAATGAGTGAAATCAGTTGTGTTGACAAAAGGGAAAGACATACTGTCACATCGGTACTGATTGCTAAAGCAAAGATTGTGTTTGTTTCTGATTCGGTGCTTCTGATCTGCATGATACAGCCCTGACTGTTGTGTCATTGTTATTCTGTAAGTATTGCCTGTAGCTGTGTAGATGATAGATGCCTGTGGGTGGCTGTTCCTGGATTCAGAGGAACACAAGGCATCCTCACCCACAGATCCATTCTTGGGATAATTGAAGCTGTTTTTAATGCTCCAGTATCATTCGAGTTACTTCCCTCACACCTTTTTTTCATGTCACTGATGTATCAACAGTGCACCTTCCTCACTCTAGCAATATATGACTAACTTCCAGTGACACAAACTGCAAAGATGATTTGCATGATTACTTTGCAATGGCTCTGCTTGTGGAAAGAGACCCAACCAAATAATCTGCGTCTGCTTGCTCAATGAACGCACTTTAAATTAAGTCTTTATTTGGATTATCTTATTTGATTTAGGTGTTGTGCAAGGTCATATTCTTGTCTGTATTTCCTTTATTATTTTTGTAAAATGAAGTCTGTGAATGAGTGCACGAGCCTGCGCACAAGTCCCTCCATTTTCTCCCTGCTCTTTGTACACGGAGGAAGGTTTTTATTGCTCGCTATAAATCACACAACTTTTTAATCACAACAACAAAATCCATCTCAATTAACCAAATATTGCAATTATTTGCTGGACTTATAGACAGAGGCCTTAAAGTTGACTGAGATGTAATGTGTTCGCTAAAATAGATAATCTACTCAGTGTGTGTGTGTGTGTGTGGGGGGGGGGGGGGTGTACAGTATATATTCAGCAAGGCATGATTTTTCCTTTTCCTTACCTTGATTTGCTATTCTGCTCAAAGGGCTTGTCAGTGAGTCAGGAAGGCAGCTGCTATCGTGTGTGTGTGTGGATACAGTATATAAAAAAGGATTGGGTTCACTGATCAGGCTATACCTTTGATACCGACATTTCTAACATTTTCATCGTCAGAAATTAATTTAAAAATTTCTTTTTGTGACTTTTTTTCTTTCTATTTTATTTGGGTTCAGCACAAGAACGCACAAATTCTCTTTGCTTTTCTATTTCATTTTCCTCCATGGCCATCTCCCACACATACACGTTCAATAGCCAAAAGTGCACAGCAACTCCAGCCACCCCCAGCGGTGCAGTACTTAACACATAACACAAATAGATGGAGATACATTCAGAACTCATTAACTCTCATTAACTGTCTTTCTCTGTCCCCTCTTTCTCTACCTGCACACCCACACATACACACAAGCACGTAAGGCTTTTGCAATCTGCATGCACCAGTATGAGAAAAGCACACAAGCGAGAAAGAGGAAGGCTGAATTAGATTACTTGGGATCACTGTGGCATGAAAAAGCCCACAGATAAGTTCCTCACCCTCCTCCCTGCTACACTCCTCGCTGATAGAAAAGAGGAAGTAAGGTAATGTAAGAGCAATGCCGTCAAACCCCCCTTTACACACGCACACACCTGCAAATGTGTCGCTGCCATGGCCACCTTTCCCCCGCAAGAGAAAACAAAGTTCAATTTTAAAACAAAACAAGTTTCTGCACATAGAACTGAAGTTAATATCATTTCCACAAAAATGTGAATGTGGACGGGAAACATCCGAGTGGGTCCTGTGACATTCAGCACTGGGACATTGGCAGTGGGTACTTTGGGTGCTGTGGCTTGGGGGCCTCCGTGGATTAGGCCTAATTCCGACACTTGCCGCTCCTTTCCAGGCAGCTACCCACTAGCCCTCTGCCTGATCCCGAGTCTTTGGCTGCTAGCCGGTTGCCTGGTAGCTTGCTCTCTAATCCAGCCAACCAACACGCCATGTGTTAGGTTGAGTCTGCTTCATCTCTAGCCAGCTACTCATAAGCTACACATACTACAAGCCACATTCAGCCATTCACACACACATTTATACAGCACTTTCTTTCTGTGCCTTGAAGTGTTTCTTTGTTTTGTTTTGTTTTCTAACACTCCCACACATAATGTCACACATTGATGGATGCATCTGGGGCAGTTTGTGGTTCAGCATCTTGCCCAAGGACAATTCGACATGTGGACTGGAGGATCAATCCACTGACTGGTAGACGGCCCGCTCTACCTCCTGAGCCACAGCTGCACCTTCCTTTTTCCCCCCTGAGATTTCCTTTTTCGGGACTCGGCTTGCCTTCAAATTGGTTTCCTCATGAAAGGATGGATCTTGACAACGTCAGAACTCTGTCAGTCAGTTTCCTGGTCTCATTTGTGTGAGATCTAGTCAGTTGACCACTCACTAACACAGAACCAGTTTTTTTGGTCACCTTTATGGGTGACATGTCAGCCAATGCCCAGTAAGGGCCTGAGTCAGTCATTTCCATTTCTGGAATGCTGACCTTCTTCCTGCTTCCACCAGTGTCTCGTCTGTACTTGGTTTGGCTGAATTCTTATCATTTCCTGAGTCACTTCCTGGGTTGGATGACACCTCTTTGCTCCACTCCTGTTTTTGGCTGACATGTTACCAAGTCTGGATTTGGTCAGTGAAGCCCAACCTTCTTTACAGTTCTGTTGGTCCTGCCAGGCTGACCTGCCTTCAGGTCACCTTCTTCAGTGGCTCCTTTCAATCACAGACAGCATTAAGGTTTCCAGATTGCAAATTGTGCTACAGAAGCTCTTCTGAGAATTGGACCGCATGGGGCAGCTCAACAAATACATCAGTAAATATCTTTCAATGAGCACACAATATCAAATAAAGGCTACTTAAGTGAATGTATTAATGATTTTATCAAGCTGCCACTTTTCTCAAGCTGTCACAAAGGTAGGGTTTAAATTATCTTGACAATCTGCAGGATAGGCTTATTCAGTATCTGATCTATCAGCATCAAATCGAATTGTTAATGTTTATACAGTACATTGCTCATACATCTATCAGGAACACTGATGCCTCTTCACAGCACTTACCTTAACTGAATTTGATATTCAGTTGTGTTTTTAATGTAATTTTTTAAGGTAACTGTGCTTTGTGATCAGTGATGGTGACATAAAATTCACGTTTTCCATAAAAAGAATGGAAAAATCTGTGCAGAGAAGAGTAGACGCAGTGTTTCTGGTAGATGGTAGAGAGACAGAAGCAGAGAGGGCAATTTTCCAAACTTCACAGAGCATGCTGAAGGCATCTGTTGACACAACAGCTTCTCTAGAAACTCTTTTTCATCTGTAATTAGCACTAATTAGTCTAATAAGCTAGACTGAATTTTGTCACTCACAATGTAAAAGCCGCTCTAATTGTTTTTTGAGCAGAAATCTCATAAACTGAATGCAGATCCATAACTGACCGTGTCTCTAAAGGTTATAATGTAATAAAGCTAATGACTATTAGTAATGGGAAGCTGATTTTTGGTTTGATCACATTTATGGCCTATTACTTCAATGGCTCCTCCGACCCATTCCCTGCCCATTTATGGCGTGTTCTAAATTATTGCGCCCTTGCTTGAAGTGATTATTATAAAAAGCTCTTTTTATTTCATTACCCAAGCCAAGTGAATGGCTCTGCTATGGGTGACGCTTCTGGGAAAGCACCGACATCGTTTTGAAAGATGAGCTCTCCTTTTTCTGCTCTCTTTGAAGAGGGCTCCTCCTGTGTGTTGTCACAGATCCACCTGCATTGGGAGGGCTTAGAGCACCGCTCTCCACTTTGTCACCAATTTCAAACCGTGAAGCAGGAGTTCTGCAAATGCAGCAATTATTTCAAAAGACGGAAATGAAAAGAGTACTCAAAAGTTTCCGTCAGTTTAGAGCGAGGGGATGCCTCTGAACTCCTTCTGTCGACTGTAATACCACTTGGCTGTCCTAGCTTGTCTCCTCTTCCCCTACTTTGTAGACTCTTTCTTCTTTTTCTGTGACCCCTTTCTTCTCTGTATTTTTTTTTTCTGTTTGCTCCAGATAAACATAAATTTATATATTAACAATGCAGATTAATTGCCTCCCTTCTCAACCTCTGCCTCCTTAATGCAGGCATCCCCCCCTTTTTCAGTAAAAGTGTGAAAAAGCTTTGTGGGGTTTTTTTGTGTCATCTTGAGATGGATTTTAAAGGCAGTAATTGGATGCCTGAGCAGATTCCCCTGCACAGTAGGAGGCTGGTCCATTATCTTTTACCATCGTAAAGTAATATGCTCCTGTCCAGGCTACCCTCATCATCATTACCCATGCTGTGGATGCCTGGTGATGGAGAGGGAGCGGGAGGACAGGGCATACATCATATCTGGACTCATCAGTCTTCCCATTCCAGCCGAGACACCAAACTGTGCTCACTCACACGAGCATTCACAGGCATAGAGATGAGGAGAAATGAAAGAAGCCGTTAGCATTCGCATACTGCTCCAATGTATTGTTAACCAATACATCATCACCCTGGCCCTCTCTGGCCACTTCTGCTCTCACATGATAAAGTCATCTATCAGCATCTTCCAATGAATGTTTTATTTTACTCCTTTCGATTCCATTACCTCTGTTGCAATGCATATCTTTTCTACCAGGCAAGTGAAATCTAGAGAGCCATTTATCAAGCATATAGTTAGACATACAGACACGAGCACTTACATCCCAGCTAATTACGCAGAAATGCATCAAGGGCACTGGTAACATCATGCAAGCTGTATGTTACAAGGGCATGTACTGTAAACTTTGCAAACTTTGTCTTCTGAAAAGCTTAGCCACTTTGTTCCACTACGGCTCTGTTGCATACTCCTGCTATTTTAATGAAACGTCGCATTTTTCCCCCCCAATCTCATGAGTCATGCAGTTTACAATAAAGGGCTGATGGATGCACCCCAAGCGAACAATCCATTAGCATCTACTACAGCTTTGAGGCTGATGATGAAGTGGTAGCACTAATTGAGGCTGCTGCCGTATGCACATGGCATACCACATGTAATGCTAATTAGGACAACTGATTGTGACAAATGCTCTTCTAAACCAAAGTATGATCTGAGCACTTGAGACTGCGTGGCTAAACATTTTCTGTGCGCCTTTGCTCCTTTGTCATCACAGGATGTAAAATGCGCTTGGAAAGGACTGACACCCTGTGATGCATATGCAGTGAGAAGTGAGTGGGTGAACAGCTACCTTTTCACTGCACCGCTGCACACAAAAGAGCACACACACACACACACACACTGAGGTTTCATGGCAAATCCATTGTCACTCGGGTAGACTTTATGTTCTGAAATCTTTTTATTAAACAAAAGATTATAAGTGAGCAGAATGGGTCTGATACCTTTTAAAGCTGGCTCATTATTATACCGGTCGCCATTAAGACAGCTAACCTTTCTACTGGGGTTGTGAAAGCTTCTTCAGAGGTCAGGTCAAGGTACTTGTTTACTGTGCCGCTGCATATCTCGGAAGAAACATTGCATAATTCATGCATAAAACACGGCATTTGTGCGCAGGTTTATTTTCTGGTACCTACAGAAAATGGCCAGGACCTGCACCCTGTGGAACCACTTATAGTTTTGTTCCTCTAATAGATTGTGCTGAACCTAAATTGCTTTCACTGTAGGCCTCTCTATCCTGACTCTGCCAGTTGCAGTGAAAAAAAAAAAGTTTGTTCAGCAAGGCAAAAAGAAGAAATGCAGGGATGAAGTGAAAGGCAGGATGCAGACTGACAGATCAATTTCAGAGTGACATATGTCCATATCTCACATCTCCCCGTGATTGTTAACATCCTACTTCACATTCTGCCCCAGTTCCACTCACTCTGACTTTAAATCCTTACCCACTGAGGTTTGAAAGGAATGTGTGTATTTTTTTAGCAGTAATGGACTCTCCAATAGAGCTGACCTTTGTGCCTGTTGAGAGAGGTCTGTGTCCAGAGGGCAGCTAAGCCAGGCTAAGCCAAGCTAAGCTGGCAGTATGGAGCTCGATCAGAGACGGGTGAAGAAATCAGACAGAGATCAAGAGGTCATCCCCCTACAGGCATGGCTGGCTGTTGCTGAAGAACTCTTCATCGATTGGCTGTGTGTGATAGATATCGGGCTGAAATTGAGCAGACTGGCGCAGGCAGGGTTGTTTCCCTGCCTTCTGGCCTCTGGGCCCTCACTCAATGGGCAAACAGCAGGGGCACACACAAGGTATACCCGAGCCAGCATCAGTCAAAGCACCCACCGGCTACCTCCCCTGAGCCCCTGCAGCTTTCACACTCGTCTCTAGGCGAGCGCAGAGCTGATTGTGTCCGTGGTGGCTGACCTTGATTCTGGGTTCTGACTGTTATGGAAATTCACCAGGGACATATTCGCCTCCCTTCTGACCCACTGATCTAGATGTATTATAGGTATGGTATTCATGAGAATTGCAGAGGATTCGTCCAATAAACTTAAAATGCAGAGCTTCCACAGGCAGCCATGTTTTATTCACAAGTTCCCTTTCTTGGCAAGAGTGGCAATTCAGGGCCAACAGGCTCCCGAGGATGGCTCTGTCCTTTTAGGACCAGTCCTCAATTATTCCTGTATATTTAATTTTGCAAGCACAGACACTAATAAGTCTGTTAATGTATTTTCATGGACAGGCAGGTTTACAGATGGCCCGAAGATGAATAGATGAACAGAGTATTACATTTGCATGCACGTTCACTATGTCATACCGAAACTGAAAAAGCCCTCCCTTTGTAATGTGAGTTTTTTCACAAATACAAATGCAGTTAGATTTTATAACATCACACAGACTAAGGAATCAGACACAAATAAAGTAATTATGTGTGGGGAGATCTGGCCTGTCAGCAGCGTGTCATTGTGACACTTCCCCACAGTCAAAGTTTACCCATAACTTATGTGCACTCATAAATAATTTACATGTGAGAGCAAGACAGTGTGACGACAAGATCAATATTGTCCATAAACTGTTGTGTGAATCCTCTTGCATAACTTTGCAAGCAGATTAAATGAAAGGAGTTCTTCATACATCATCGGCTGCCCTTCTTTTGAAGGCTGTGAGGGCAAGAAGACAATAAAGAACAGAGGGACGATGATTTATTCTTTTACTTCACTAAGAGGCACCTCAGTCAAGGGCCTGACTATCTAAATGGTTATATAGTCAGATTTAGATGGAAGAGACTCAGAGGGACTTCAAAGAATCTGAGCAGCGGCAGCAAGGATTCAGCTGGAGAACTCACCACCCATAATGAATATTTTAACATCTTGGGAAATAGGTTTATTATATAAACTATGTATAGCCAATCATCACAACCATTTTTTGGACAGTATATATGAAACTGCAGCCATGAAAGGCTCAGCTCAGTATAAAGAGTGTAATCAGGGGTAACAAGGAGCATATTTTATTATTTGTGCTTTCATTGGGATTATTTATTGGACTTTTGTCTCCCCCGATCCCCACAAAAGACCAGAACTTGATATTTCCCCCCCTTGCATTTCAGTTTTTGAATGATTAAACAAACAAGACGTGTAGCTTTTGGAGTGCTGATCGCGGCTTTTTTCTTCTTTTTTTTTAACCTTTGGATGGAGCCGTGCTAGCTTTTTTCACAAGCTCACACTCTTTATGCAAAACCTGACTAATTGGCTACTGGTGGTTGCATCATGTTTAGGGTACAGACATCAATCGGTTTATCTAAAAAAAAAAAAAGAAAAAAAAAGGGAATAATCATGCTACTCAAAATGTTGAACATCTGCTGTAATAACTGCACACTTCAAATCTTAGTCCACCCATGAGGTTGAGAGGAGGGTAGGAAACAGTGAATGATGTACTACAGAATAATTTCACACACGCACTGCTGCCCTATTGTTTCCGAGATCTCACTAAAGTTGCATGTGAACATACAATTCAGGGGTTTTTAACCTACTAGCTTCCTAATGCAAAGTCCATGTAATGTCCAGTTGTGTGCTGCATTGTCGAGTCAGCAGCAGTGGGCAGTGTCCTGGCTTGATTCTGACGGCACTGTCCAGGAGTTCATGTGTGAAATCAGCTTAATAAGGTACACTTTCTTTGATGTCTCTTAATTATTGACTGAGGTATCTACAAAAGTGGCCCTCAACATTACATTTTATTCTGAGGTGGCAGTTCATCCTGTCCATGTCCTCAACATGAGCCCTCATTACATCTCCTTTTAAAATGAGCAGATCAAATATCAAAGCAGCCATCGAGTTAATCTTCTCCCTGCCATCCACAGCCCACAGTAATGAGCAGATCAGATCTCTGACCGGCATGTACCTCAGACAGGCCACTGCTACTGAAAGGCAGTTAGATGTCTTTTAGGAGGCAGCGAGGGTTGACCACTAAGTGGAGATGGGTCTTGGAGTGCTTCATGCGGCAGCCACCTTTATCCCATCAGCTGGGAAGATACAAGGAAAAGGGGGAAATGAAGACAGGAGAGTAACTTGTCCTTACTTGGAGAAGTAAAAGTGGGATGACAAGAGAAGGGAGCAAGAGAGAGAGAGAGAGAGAGAGAGAGACCCTCATTAAAAGGCACTGTGTTGGCTTCACAATCATCCCACCACTTCAATGCGCTGTCATGCAGTGATGTATCGCTCTGCATGGCGCTACCAAGGCCTTTATTCCCACTCTCCTCCATGTTTTTCTCTTCTAGCCAATTAAACGCCCACTAGAATGGAGGGGAGGAAGTGCCACATTGAGCATTGCACAATGTGGAGAGAGAAAGCTGATGAAAGGACATGTCTCTTTTAGTCTGCTTAATAGCTCCAGGACACTGTCTGAGTGGCGTTTAATGTCTACAGCATATGCGCTGTTCCCGTTGTCCCATTTCAGTTTCCTCACACGTACGTATTCTTTATCACCAAGGGATGAAAATATTTATCCCAACTATGAATATTTCATTTACTATAGTTAAGCTGAGTATTGGCAGGCATCATGGCTGCCTTAATGCACCTGCTCTTGAAATGACATGAAAGATCATAAAGAGGCTCGTGTCCAATAACAAGTCATCAATCAACCCAAACACCAGATTAGGTGTTTTGGCTTGCAGGATTTTTCACTGCTGTGGCGTGTGCTTTTTTTTTGTTGTTGTTGTTGTTGTTGTTGTTGTTTTATCTTGACAGCCTGCTGGCTTTAGGACAGCCTCAGCAATGTGGGGTTGACACAAACAGGTGCACACGCCACGCATTTACACTGTATTTACCGCACTCTCTCCTGTCTGTCGCACTATGAATAATGCAGGCCCTAAAATCCTCAACTCGACAATGTGTTTGACCTGTTCATTTGTAGCTGCAGCCTGGATGGCGGGGTCAGAATATGGATGTGTTAGCGCAGAGCCGAGGCAGAAGTTAATCGCAACACCCGGACGGCCGGCTTCGCTGCTTCTCATGCTGCCCGTGTCACTCAGGCTGACACCATAAATCTCACTTATTTTCAGATCCAAGTGAGACACAGGCAGAAATTACGGCCCAGAACACATTACCAGCCTCAGCAGCGCGCTGAATGCTAACAGAGAGATCCTTGATAAAGCAGACAGGCAGGTCTCGCACAGATTATTGGACAAAAAGAATCCCGTGTATTAGACTTGATGGGGCAGACTGGCTCGCAAGTAAAGCACAAACGCCAGTGTCAACAGGTGAGACGCAAACTAACATTCAACCCACATACATAGAAATTTTTCTAAAGGTATCAGTTTTTAATCCTGGAAAGGAAAGTGTGTCAAAAAAAAAGAGACTACAATGTATGAAGAGGTGAAGGACACCTCAATTCACATAATACTGCTTCTGGCCAGTCCTCATGTTTATTCCTGCTTTCCACAAAGGCATTAAAAAGGACTCAGTTTTTATGAACTGTGTGTGTCACTGTCAGATACCTGCTGCATGCACATCACCTTTCTAAGCCGATGCTCATTGGGGAGGGTGTTTCAGGTGTTACTAAGCAATAGCATCTTTTGCCTGGCTCGATTTCCAGCCTGTCA
This sequence comes from Cichlasoma orientale, assembly GCA_034780415.1. NCBI lineage: Eukaryota > Metazoa > Chordata > Actinopteri > Cichliformes > Cichlidae > Cichlasoma > Cichlasoma orientale. The sequence continues at coordinate 132,839 of JAVDPK010001154.1, forward strand.
TCGTGCTCAAAAAGAGACCCTAGTATCCTTTTTTTTTTTCTCCCACAGGGGTCTCTAAAGGATTAATATTGCCTGATAAAGATAATGCCCACTCTCTATTCAAAGGCCATATTACCACAATATATGAATGCAGAATATACTTAACTGCACATTTTGATCAGAGGTCAGTCACCATGCTGCTTCATAATTGGATTAATTCCTTTAGAACGTTGCAGTGATGTTGCATATTGTTCTTTGCATGGTGCATTATTTCCTGATAAAAACATTGTTTGTCATGGGTTCTCTTAGGCCTTGTTATTCTTGTAACAACAGATCATAAATGGTAATAATTTAAAAGATAACATTGTCTCTTAAGCAATACTGACTTTCTACACGATGTGTGAGATTTGTAATCTGTTGTATTATGCAGTACAAAGGAAGCTCACCTAATGACACAGCATAGAAACTAATTACGTTATAGCATACCTTATCTCCTGTTCAGCCAATTTTACATGAAATGCAAGATGTATTTGGTGCTATCAAAGACTGCTGTTTTCGCACGCTATGATGTGAAGAAGGTCTTTAGAAAACTCTCTGCATACTAAACATAGCACAAGTGTTATAAATAGTACGTTTGGCACCCGATAATATTCTGAAATTAAGGACTATTGAAATAAAACTGACACCAAACGTCTGTTAATGGGTCTTTATGGGATTCGCCTCTGGAAGCATCTCAAAGACCAACCTGGCTATACTGCAGTAAGAACACGTTACAGTTTTTCCGGCTTCACACGCCCGTATTTCGCTGTGTCTTCATTCACACTATTTTAACCTGCTGATGTTCACCACTGGCCTCTATTATGTGTTTAATTGCGCTGTCTGTGTCAGAGTGTGTGGACCACTGATGCATCACCGGTGGGATCCCGCTGTGGCTTATTACTGCCAGGCTTTGCTCTCTTCTGCTCTCAACCCGCTGGGTCATATCCAGCTGCTGTAATCTAACATTAGCCCCCGCTTTCACCAGGTCCCCACCATTTACCCCATCATATATTATAGATGACCCTCTGAAAATGGAGGAATCCCAGCAGACGTGGAATTAATTTACAGCATTCCTCAGTTTTAAGGGGGATTGAATCAAAGTCAGTGGCACAGCAAGAGAGGGGTTTATATTGCTATATAACACTGTCACAGTCTATAAAATTGTAATGAAATGCCATTTGAAGATTAAGTGTTTTTTGTGAGTCACTTGTATCTCCTGGCTTAGCTAATAATCATTTCACTCCAAAGCTGAATGGTGTTACAAATGACCATTTGTAAGCTCAGAAACACGTGGGGAAGTCTTTGGAAAGCGAGTGCACGGCTCTTGTGTCCTTCCCTGGTGACTGTGGGATACATATGAATATGGACAGGAAGTCAGGCGCTGTAGATTGGTCATGTCTGTGCCTGTCAGGTTTAGCAATAAAACTCTAAACAAATGTGACATTTAATTCAACAGGCATCACTCCAGAGGAAGATTTCTCTGTTAAAAGGAAGCAAAAAAAAAAAAAAATAGCAGCAAAATGTCTTCAGTGCTGGCAAAGCTTCAATACAGTGGCGACAGAAAAGACGCCTTGGGCTTCTCGCCTATCGAAATCAAGGAAATCTGAGCTTTTGTGAGACTGCGCCAGCAGCAGAATCAAAACATCTTGAAAATAGAGACTTTTGTCACGCTTTAAAATTAGCTGAAGTCACTTCAGTTCACCAGTAGTAGTATATGCTTGCTGTACAGTATAACTATTGAAAAGTACACTTTGACCTTAGTAGCAGCAGCTATTTACTGTGGCGCTCAGGGTTCCACGGCAATTTGTATAATTGAAGTCCAATTTCTTTGGGCTGAATAGGCAGAAGGGACAATCCAATGTGCTTTGGTGACTTCAGAGAGAAAAAGTTAACTCAGACTTATCTTAATTGGTCCCGATTATCTTCTGTGACAATACTAGTGTGTGTGTGTGTGTATGTGTGTGTATGTGTGACTGTGTGTGTGTGTCTGTAATGAAAGGTTAAGATTTCTGTTCAGAGTAATGAAGCTGTGCCAGTGAACTTAAAGGACCAGGGCTGTCTGATCACTGAGGTCATTTACTGAAACAATCTCCACTGCAGCCCGGGGGCAAATTGTAGCATTTGGTGCTTTTTTCACATGGAGCCTAGTTAAGTGGGATTGGCCAGTAAGTGCCAATTTATACATAATGGGACTGACTAGTGTTGGCAGGTTAAATTTCACCTTGACTTTTATGAAATACATTATAGATGAGGTGCGATAAGATAAGATAAGATAAGATAAGATAAGATAAGATAAGATAAGATAAGATAAGATAATAAGCTCCCCATCAGTTATTTATCGAGAATTGATTAACTGAGTGGCACGCAAAGCCTCTTTAAATCATTGTCAATACCACTTGCCTTCCTGAGCTCTTACTGGATGTCTCCAACTGTTATTTTCGCTTTGATCTCTGTCTTCCTTTTTTGTCTTTAGGACTGTGAGATTTTGAACACCGCCGTACTGACTGGAAAGACAGTGGCTGTCCCTGTAAAGGTGGTGACTGTTGGAACTGATGCCTCTGTCACTGACGTCTCTGAAGCGGTGACGTGTCGCTCAACAGACGAAGATGTGGTCAAGGTCAGTAAGATCATCTTCTGAAAGAGGGAAAAAAAGCCTTTGCAATCTCTGCTCTCATATAAACACCCTGCCATCAAATGCTTCTGTTGAGGTTTTCAAAGACTGACATTTTTTTTTTTACATGCTACAACATTGTGCAGTACAAAGGTGATGCCCTGTGCAAAAATGTCTCTAGAAATATGGCACAGTGCTAGAATGTAAAGCATTTTGATTCTTAAGTAATATTTTGTGTGTCTAGATTTACCTGCATGATACTTTTAAATGATTAAATCTATTAAAATGTGAACAGTATGTTGTTTAAAATGCCTGCAGTCTATTTACAATAATAAAATACAATTTGCAAATGCAAAACCCATCAAAGTATAATTGCATATATTAAAGACTATGCAGGTAGAAAGTGTTCAAATTAGATCACAGGATCCTCTACGTTTAGCACATTTAGCACACACACGCACCCTGCAGAAAATATAAACAAACACTGGAAAACAACATGAAAGAATGTGTTTGATATGCAGTGACTACTGACAAGTTTTTCTTTATATAGCCCCTTTTAAACCTGCGGCATGAGAAAGGAAAAAAAAAAAAGAAAACAGTTCCTCACAGCGTTGTAAACTTGAGCCTCGGTAACAGTGGCTTTGCTATGCAAACAAAGAAAGTCACTCTCACACAGGATCCTTGAGACTCAGTGCAAAGGCAAAGAAAAAATCGGAATCAAATCAGTCAGCACCCCCCACGGCTCATTTGGATGAGCGTGCAACCCGTGCACAGAAGGCTTGGCCCTGCCTGCAGTGTCTTGGTTAGAATCTGCCCGAGGCCCTTTGCTGCACGTCATCTCCCCTTTAATTTTCCCGCGGTCTTTTCTGCCTTTACCGGCTCGATCCAAAAAAGCCCCACAATGAAAAACATCTTTGAAAAATCGGAGCCTATTCCAGCTCGCCGTAATTGTTCATCTTATAATCCCTGATCTGTGAGTGAGGGATAGTTAAGTGTTCTGGACAGTTAGATGGACAAGGATGTTTGTCCACCCCACCTGCTGTTTAGATCTCCAGGCATTCATCCTGCATACTTACTGCTGCTCGCTCAGCAAAGTTCATTCTAATCATGGCCTGTGATCATATATGTAAAGGTGACAAATTTTGACCTGGAGAATTAAGATTAAATAAACACAGGGTGACATTAAAACTGAATAATGAATCACTTTTCACATTAAATGATGCGTCCACTCACTCATGGCCTCCTAATTACAGTAAATTATAAAGAAATACCTCCGGTCACATGCTTTTACTTTAAACCTCTTTGGGGATTTGCCCTGTTTACACTAATTTTCTCTGACACGCAGGAAGAAATAGGGCTATGCCTGTGCTATCATGCACAGCTTTTTCTGGATTAACATGTTGACAGTTGAGTTTAAGGCTAGTGCACAGCTCACGATAAGGGCTGCATATGCATATTTACTGTGTGTAACCCTATGGAAGGCCAGTATGCATCCACGTAGCTGTGGTTTTCAAACTGTTTGTGGCTGAGGCGCTACAGAGGCCAAGCTCTTCTGTTGTTCTATTGTCAGATTGAAGGAATTTGGATGTCCCATTTGTGACTTTTGTTTTTCTTGCGAGACTGTCATCTCCACTAGCATATAACTTGCCTTATCAGGCACGTTCACACAGTCCTAAAAAACTGTCTTGCTACCTCTGGCTCAGATCCAGCACTCGTCTGGAGAAAGCCAAGTTTCTTTCAGAAGGCATTATTTGGTTTCCAAGTGCCTCTTTAGCACTATTTAGCACCATGTTAGCTGCCATCGGGCCAAAGCCATGGGAATGGTAGCTTTTAAAATACTGTTGATTGACATGTTCAGGTGGTGGGTTATCTGCACTGGCCTTTGATGTGTCACATTTTCATAAATATCACCCTCAGGCAACTGTGCAAGTTAACTGGATTTCGCCTTTGACAAATATTTTTAAGGGTATAGAATTTGCCTCTGTGTGAAGAAAGCACTGATACAGCAAATTAACAATTCATTCATAACATGCATAACTTGGAGCCCTCTTTTCCCATATTCTGGCACTAAAGTATTTCTTGTTTCAGAACTGACCTCTGCTAGAAAAGACGTGCAGGAATTCGGTAGCTCCCGCAAATAAAAGAATAGCTGAAATGGTAACATTTCACACGCACATTGATGACATTGCAGGGAAATCTTGCATCTCCAGATCAGCCATGGAGGTTGTGTTATGAGTGAGCTCCTACAGCTCCTGCTATCATGGAGGATAGTCGTTAGAATCCTTGTTATGTACAAACTCTTTCCTTGCACTGAAGTGAGCGCTGATTCTTATGCAGAGAAGTCGGAGCAGCTTAATTGGTTCTGTCAAACCGGCTCTGTGTACAAGCCACAGACAGACTCATCCTACCTTCATGCTTCCTACTCCCATCGCTCATATCTACCTTGGATTGTGTCTGTCTGGTGAGTAGTTAATTTCCTGGGCTAGATCCAGAGACAGCCTTAATGTTCTCTGTAAGTATTCTCCCGTTAGCTGCCTAATGTGTCTGATTAATGTGGCAGTGGATCCTCCTGGACGTTTATGATACTTTGTAAAGAAGAATGATGGAGAGTGTGTAACTCACAGAGGCAGTTCCACCCTCAGTGTGGCACAATGCATACCCAGTGGTGAGGGTGGAGGAGGGGTTAAAGGGACTGCTGATTAAGTGACAATGTCCTCTTATGTTGCAATATTGATTTAAGTCTGTTCTGGCCAGTAAGAGTGCACAGCAGGACAGTTTAAGAGTGTCTGTGTAATGGGCTGGGACAGCGCAGTGTCGGCTGCCATGTTTTCCATAATTGTTTCTCCCTAGATTACTGGGGGGGGGGGGGGGTGATCAAAATGCTAGCAGGCAGTTATAGTAATTCCCCTGTCATTAAAAATACTGTAGTAGAGCTGTATATTAATAAATACCAGTTGTTTGCAAATTATTTTATTACTTAAAACCTAATATTAAAAACATGGCAAAATCTACAGTAAGACTGATAGCATCTCCTTCACTGTTCAGTTGTTTAGCTACTGCAGTAGCAGCGAGCCTTGCATGCTGTCCGGTCGGGCATTGCAATCCAGTGCTCATGCGGCTAAGTTGCTTCACATCAACTAAGTAAAGTCAGAGATGAAGAGGCTGTCAAAAGCACTTCAGTCTCAGCAAACTGAGTGCAGTGAGAGAAAAAGAGGCTAACAATGAGGGCTGATAAAGAGCTGGGACTCCTCTGACATCTTTATCTTTTCAAACAGACTCTCACATTGGGAATCCTGAGTCCAATCTGCTCCATGAATGACTGTAACCAGGGGAGGGACGCTGCACTTGTAGAAATGTTTAAAAGCTTCTTTAAGCTTCTCTGTCGCTCCCTGTTTCGTTGCACGGTATTAAAAGGTACCACTTTGTCTGTTCTCTGTTTTTAGTGTAATAACAGAGGAAATATCCATTGATCCCGCATGTGTCCACTTGAAAATGCAAGGCTTGTGCAGTCCTTAACAGAAGTTCTCTGATGGTTAGATGTAGCCTTGAAGGATGCCCTGCAGCGTGCTTTTCATCTTTCTCACGGGAGCTTTCAGAGTTTCTTCGTCTCTGGTCATAAAGTCCACTGCCTTTGACAGCTCGCTGTTGTGTGGGAGAACTTTTTTTTTGTAGCAATTTAAGAATGGCTGGTGTAAAAGCAATTGTTCACAGTCAAACTGACATGAAAATAGAATTTGCTAAGTAATTTTTGTAAAAATTATAAAATTATTATTTGCAGTGAGAAGAAATTGAAGCTGTATTTATATTTATATTTTCAGCTGCAACAGTGCGGCCTGTGTATGTGTTTGGCTGAGCGTGTGAATATTTGGTCCTTTGTCGCAGTGTTGTTGTTGTGGTAATTTTATTGGTGCAATATCTTTGATGGGAGACACAATAAAGTGTTTGTTATATCACCTCAGTTCCAACAGCCGAGCTGTGGCCCACAACAAATTCTCTTATTTGAAATTACTATGTAATTATATATACCTACAAATACTTACCGGCACCTACACTATAAAGAATCAAGTTTTTACAAGAAAGAAGAAATAATTATACAGTGAGTAATTTTAAGTTGTGCGTAGCTTCAGGTAATTTACAGAAAGGAGACACAAATTATACTATAAGTCATTTTAATTAGTGTGCAACTTCTGGATAATTTAGTGGAAAAACGAGCAAAATGTCTCCATCTTACTCTGTAAATTTGCTGTACTGTGGACCGTGTTATGTAGCAGCTTAACCTTTTACATTTTGATTATGCATTATATTGATGTTCCATTATTCACTACTGTCACCGTTTTCCTGTTATAGTTTAAAATGTGATGAGGACTGTTCTCTCCTTCCTGCTTAGGAGAAAAAATAAACAGCAGCAAACACTGCAGGGTGTACAGCAGGGCCATGTATTCTTATACTAGTGGAGCCAAGTCAAATTTAATTTTTTTTCTTTTCTCAAACACTGTTCAACCATCAACCAGAACTTTCAAAATTGCCATAAAAAGTACAAAAAAAAATATATATTAAAGTATATTACCACGAATGAAGAAAGACGCTGATAGAATGATTTGTTTTTTATTTATATGCACCCCCAAAACTGAACATATAGGAATGCTGACTTATTAGCTATGAATAATAGCTTCTTTATGTTCTTTCTTTCCTTCTGTGTGTGTGTGTGTGTGTGTGTGTGTGTGTGTGTGTGTGTGTGTGTGTGTGTGTGTGTGTGTGTGTGTGTG
>JAVDPK010001154.1:142149-176376 GCA_034780415.1 Cichlasoma orientale
GTGTGTGTGTGTGTGTGTGTGTGTGTGTGTGTGTGTGTGTGTGTGTGTGTGTGTGTGTGTGTGTGTGTGTGCGTAAAGCCTTCTAATCAATAATCAAGGGGCATCTTTAAAAAAGTGAGTCAAAGCAGGAGCGTATCCGTATCTTTCAATAGCTCAAAATTGTCTCGCTCATTCCTTCTGTGAAGTAATTTACAAAACCAGTAGCTTTAACTTTGGTCATTTTATCAGGAGACAGTCGCTCTCATCTTACTAGTGTCCATCTGCTGGCTCTTCTTTTAGCTGTAGGCTGAACAATAATAAAACGGCGGACTACGCTGTGCTTTCCCTCAGGTTCAAAGATGTCCTCGCTGTCCTCCTCCCTCTTCTCCTGAGAGTGGAGCAGATCGAGGACCTTTCATCTTGTTCAAAGTAGTTACAGGAATACTACATCAGTGGAGTGCTCAGAAGTGTAAAGCCTTATAATCAACTCGCAGTGCCAGGGCCAACATGATACTCTGTACAGTATATTGCACTGTGTAATTCACTCTGTAGTCATCTGGTGCAGCTGTCAGAAGAGCTCAACTTAAATGCTGTCTTTTTTAATCCCCCCCCCCCCTCCTCCTCGCATGCAGGTGTCTGACAGGTGTGACTACGTTTTTGTGAACGGCAAGGAGATGAAGGGCAAGGTGAAGATGATGGTGAACTTCACCCATGGATACCTAAGTGCTCAGCTGGAGCTCAACGTGTGGATCCCTCGTCTCCCCCTCCAGATTGAGGTGTCAGACACGGAGCTGAGCCAGATCAAAGGGTGGAGGGTGCCAATAATGGCCCCCAGTCAGAGGTACAGTAGCGTGTGGATCTGTTAGCAAAGGGGCTTTGCGACTGTGTATTCTGCTCTCTCATTCGCCATTTCTCTGGATTTCTTTCAGGAAGACACTTGTTCCACTAATTGGATGGAATATGAGTCGAACTTTATAATTAACAATTTCATTTTCTCACTTTTTTGTGTGTCATCGCTTGTGCTGTGCGATCCGGGCATAATTTGCAGTTATCCGAGGAAGAACACCAAGGTTACGTCGCAACTTTTAATTGAAGTTGTTGAGTTTAACAAATAAATTAGTCCCTTGTTCACTTTTTCGCAGCAGCGCTAGTTTTAAGACAGCAAAGGAATCGCCTTTCTCCCAGGTGACGTATTTGATTTCAGTAATGGCAAAGATAAGGTAATGATGTGACATGTGACGAACACCACTCCACCTGTCTCTTCCTGACTTCTGTCCTACTGACAGGTCTTGGCTAATAACAAAATGGCTGACCTGTGCATTACAGCTTGTCATTACGACTGGTGTAGGGTGGCCTGCCATTGCGCCTCGTGCTTGTCAGTTGGAAAGGACATTATTAGAGCTGTCTGGAGGTCAGACTTCTCCCCTGGGGCCTCATCACTAGCAGCACCTTTGCTAACGCCGCTGCGCAGTGCTACTCTGCAACTGTTGAAATCCATCAATTGATGGAGCAGTTATCAGCTACCTACAGTAATTACTTCAGGACAAGCGTTAAAGTTGGACTTTAAGTCATCCCACGCACCAGTGTGGCTACTCTAATTATCCCTGCTCCCCTCTTATTTTGAGTGACAGGATTCAACTAATACCACGGCTTGTCCAGGTTGTTGCCTTTCCAGCTGTGTGCCGCTATGCCTTTATCAGTGGAGACAGCCACGCTGTGTTGTCACTGTTGACGCCAGCGCCAGAGCTTTGTTTCTGCCCATCTTCCACACGTTTTTGTTTATCAGGGGATAGCAGGCGTGACCTTGCAAAGTAGCACTATACCTGTTGATGAGTATGAGCTTTAGTCCGCTGTCCATAAGCACACAGAGAACTAAGCCAATGAGCAACAATAGCAAGCGGCAGACCATTCCTCCGTCAGCCAAGCCGCTATTTGTGGCCATGCTGGGAGGAAAGCGAGAAATATAAAAAAAAAATAAAGAGACATTAGGCCTGTTTGTGGGAGAACTGCAAATGTACTCCTCACACAGTTTTGACTGACACTGACTGCATGGCTCACCTCTTCCCTCCCTAAGCCCTGTCAAAACACAGACAAGATAAGCCTTTGCAGACAGCAAACCTAAGTGTAGGCGTAACACTCGGGCATGCACCACTCCTTTAACACTTCTCTCAGGATATATATGTTGAGATATTCCTTGTTTAATCAAGTTTACTATTTAATAGTCAAATCTTTAAAAAAAAAATTTTTTTTTTTTTTTACTCAGTTATCTTAGACGATGTGTGCCAAAGTGTTCTCTTCCTGCTGTAAAACAAATAGCTGTACTGACATGCCTACAGAATTCAAATGACTTTAAAAAAAAATCGACCTCTGTCTTTTCATATAGAAACAGCACTGCTTTTATAATGACAATCATCGCGTTATTGCAGTGGAAAGTAAAATGCCAGCACCAATACAGCACATGATCCACGGGCACAACAAAAATAAGCATGACACACGCATTAATATGCAGCACCTCCTCTGAAGCCTGAGCTGGGCTCCAAAGCGAACGGAGCGGAAAGAAAAATTGCTTTGTGAAGCAGGTTGTTCTCAGCACCGAGTGTGATTTGTTTATTAGATTAACCTTAGATTAGATTTTGAGATGGTTGCACAAGTATTGGCATGTAGGATTTACACCGGGCCTAAAATGGTTGGACTTCTCCATCAGCAACTAATAATCACATTTATAAGTGTAACGGTTGCAATGCTGGTCCATGTCAGCGCATCAGTGCTGTTTGTAAATTTATTAACTGTGGATTTCAAGCGAATGTTTACTCTCAAAAACACAAACGGATTTAGCCAACAGTGATGAGAAACTTTCAGTTACTGCTTTTGGAAAAATAACATGGTGACTCTTATTACTGGGCGGTGGGGGGGGGGGGGACGGGGAGGGGCCCCCCCCCCCCCCCCCAGGAAAGATCATCTGTCCATCCACGATATGAGTTGCAGGGCAGGAGTCTGGGGTTATCCAGAGCTACTCTGCTTAGGTGTTCCCCAGCTAGCAAAGAAATATTTTCTATCCAGTCTGTCCTGGGTCTACTCCCAGCTGGACACACCACTGGTGGCTGGGGGGCATCCTAATCAGATGCCTGAACCACCTCCTTTCAATGCAGAGGAGCAGTCACCCTTCAGAAGAAGCTCATTTCTTCTGCTTTTTTAAAGCAGAACTTGGTCTTTCAGACACCACTAATTACACAGTTCTCTCTTCACCACAATGGACCAGTACAGCATCAGCATCACTGTAGATGCTGAACCTCTCTGTATGTTAAGCTGCTGCGCTGCTCTTCCCTCACCCTCACACTTGAGGCAGCAACTCATACCTAATCTGGAGCAGATTAGGTATGAGGTATCCCTTTCAGGGATCGAACCATGACCTCTAACTTGGAGGTAATTCTTTACACTTGGATTTAAACAGCCCCCAGTGGTCAGGTGTGTTGTGCTGCAGTAAGGCCAACAGCCTTGTGGCCAGAGCTCCATGCAGCCAGCTCTTCAATGGAGATGTAAAATATGACCCATTCAGAGTACTATTAAAACAAGATCTCACAGACCAGGACCCCAGCATCATCCCCCCGCCACCTGATCCAACTCACCCCCTGGTGGTGATCAATTGAGAGCTCAGCTCCTCTCTTCACCCAAGAGTCCAAGACATACACACGTAACGCTGACGATACAATTTACAAAATCGATCCTCGAACCACCGCCTAATTAGACTTAGCTGGTGACAAGTGTAATTATCCTCAAACATGTTCTTCATAATGGAAAAAATTGTGATTAGCGCAGACATCCAGTAACAGAACACTACTCAGATTCAAATCATGCCCCTCCGGTTTTCAGTGCCACGGGCTAATGCCAGGCACATCCAGTGTTGTCAGTGAGGCCTTCCCCAGGCTTAGCACTAGGGTGGGGCATGGTGTGCTTGAACCAGACAAGGTTTCCTTATCGTTTCCATGTCTTACTTTTCTTATTTTTTTAACCATACTCAGTCTAACCTGTCACCTGGAGCCAGTTTACCTTAGGACACCTATCCCAGCTGTCACTGGGAGAGTAGCAGGGTGTACCCTGGACAGGTCACCAGTCTTTCACGGGTGTTGTAATCGTTACACATTATTTGTTACTTCTTTTTTTTTTAAAGTAATGCATTATGTTACTTAAGTACTCCCTGGAGAAAATATTTAGTTACTTTTGCATTACTCCATAACGTGGCCTGAAATGCACTCACATAATCACCAGTTAACAATATAGACCTTGAGCTACAGTCCCACACACTGACACAAATCCCTATCCTAATGAGGACGCACATGCGATCTTTCTTGGCGCGTTTCATTATGAACACAAAGCCAACAACACAAAGAAAAGTTGAAAACCAGCTCAAAGAGACTTTAAAGAGATCTCCACTTTGATTCTGCTGTAGAAACATGCACCAGTAGAAATGGAGGCTTCAATGCTACAAGCCTTATTGCTCATCGCTGCCTTTGTTACCTGTTGAAGGTCAGGCTCTGGCTGCTGGGCTGGGGTCAGCATGCACTCACTCTGGGTTCTTCACTAGCTTTGTGTTAGCGTGCTGTCTGTGCTGATGCTTGCAAAGGGTATAATACAGTTGTTCTGTTAGGAGCATAATACAGTTGTTTCTGTCCTAAACGCAGTTTGCACTTTGCCATCACGCTCGTGTCCTTTCGTGCAATAAAAAAAAAAAAGTAGTGTCTACATCTCCACTCTTCATGAGCTGCAGACCGCTCCACCGTGTTCTTCCTCCCTGCACACAAACTGTGATGTTTTTTCTTTCAATCTGCCCATCATGCAGATAATTGAGGATCCTTTGCAACACAAGTAATGACACAATTGCAACTGTAATGTGATTACTGAAGTTAGCACAGTTGTGTGTTACGTTACTGTGCAAACAAAAAAATGCAGTGTGATTATGTGTTACTTTCTAACACTTTTTATACCCAGAACTGCCTTTCACAGGGCGCATTAAGGTTAAAAGAAAAAACATTCATTTGTTTTTGGACCACAAAATCCAGTCGAATTGCAGAGGTACTTTTCACGAGTGCGCGCTGTGACTCGGCTGGATCCTTTGTGATGATGCCACAAATTGTTTTCTTTCGGTGTTACAATATCGACTGCGCAATAATTTCTCTGATAAAGGCGGTCATTCACTTGCGAATATGAAATCAGTCCCGCCAGCAAAGCTTTTAAGCCCTTAACTTCAAATCTCTCTCTAGCCTTGGCTTTCCTCTAGAGAATGCGGCTGACATCTTTATTCCCACAGCTTCGCATGCAGTCCGATTTCTCGGGGGATTCAGACAGAAAGAGACAAGCGGAGCGGATAATCACAAGAAAAAGAGTTTAAGAGATTAATTTCTTTTTTTCCCTCCACTTTATCATGATTGCAACCTTTACTATGTGTGTGTGTGGGGGGCAGAGAAATAGAGACAATGGAACAAAATGAAGATGATTAGATGAAAAGGAAGGCGCAAGTCTATAGTAGAATATAAGATTAGTAGTTGTGTTGACAAAGTGATTTTTTATTTGCGAGAATCCCAAATGTGACCCCGTGTAAGACTAAAGAGCTGTAACAGCATTTATTTCCACAGATTAACCATTCAAACATCGCTTTGTCAACATTCCAGGCTGATTGGGTTTTTTTTTAAAGGTGTTTTTTTTAAAGCAAAAATTGGAAGAAAAAAAGGCGTATAGTTATAAGTAAACTCTAATGATATTGCAGCTGTATTGTAACCATTTAAACGTAGTTTGTCACACTTAAAGCAAATTTCCTAGTGAGAGATAGCTGTGCCTCCGTTGGCTGATTTGTTACCGAAAGTAATAAAATTAGATTTTCCAGCAACAGAGCGATCCGGGAGGCTATTAAGTAAAGCCGTAAGGAGGTGTATGCACATTCGCAATCCAGACTGGGCGCTCCAAAATAGTAAAGGAGAGACATTTAGAAAGAGAAATGATGGCCATTCACTGGATTGATCCCCCTCTTACTGGTTTAATCAACAGCATTGCATCATAGCTGGAGCTTTGGCGGGTGAGCGTCCCTGTATGAGTTACGCCCATCTGTGTGTTTGTTGTTTACTTCAGGTTAGAACGCTGCTGAAAATACCACAAACTATACATCAGTGCAGAATGAGAGTAGATGCCGATAATCACAAAGAGCACAAGAGCATTTTGTTGTTTAAATTTCACAATTAGCACCAGATACAAAGGCAGCCAGTTAGCAACATATCTGTCATGTCTTGTCAGTGCATTTTGAATGTAGGTAAAGTTCTGCAAGAAATCCCTACCCAGCTTCAAATTTCATGACAGCTTATCCAATATTTTATTTTATGTTTTTGTTTTTTGAAACGACTGCTGTCTCTAAAGGCGTGCCACTGTCACTGCTAAGAAGAGGAATTCTTTCCAGTTTGCACATCAGACTGTTTTATTTTTTATTTTACTGTTTTCCTTTTTTTTAAAAAAAAATAGGTCCACTCGGGACAGCGAGGATGAAGACGAGGAAGACAGACGGGGGCGAAGCTGCACTCTGCAGTACCAGCACGCCATGGTCAAAGTCCTGACTCATTTTATAGCCGAGTCAGCTGATCCTCGAGGCCAGACCAGCTTCATGCTCGGCACCGATTGGCAGGTGGACATTACAGACCTTGTGTGGGACTTCCTCAAAGTAGAGGACGCACAGATTGCACAGCTGCTGGACAAGAAGATACTGGTGGGGCTCGACGTAGGCATGACCACTATCCAGGTATATTATGGGTTGCCTTTAAAGTGGCACTATATACAGAAAATCATGTAACATTAAGAAATGTTAGAGTATAGCTAATGAACAATTATGTTATAACAAAAGTTGTTACAGTTGTCTTAATTTCTAGTAATTAGTAATAACAAAACTGAATTTACAGAGTTCATCGCTGAGGTTTTGGAAAGCAGCATGATTGCTAAAATTCAATTTGTTGCGGTAAGACAAAATATGAACGTCAGAGGGTGTCACGGCTCGGCAGGGAAAGTAGGACCCAAACGCAGGACTCGGAAGACAGGGGATTAACTTGAAACACAGAATTTATATTACAGAGAGACAGAGACTTAAGACACATAAAGGAGGCAGGATGAAGTGACACTCTAGCACTAAACTTTAAAGGAAATAGAATTCCAAACATAATTGCAAGGAAATAAAAAAAACATCATAAAATTATTATCTTAAATGCACACACAACCAAATTACAGTTTGTACACCAAATACTTGGATCAACTTTTACCTGCAAAGCACAGTTGAGGTCTTAGTGGACATAATTGTGATTGTTGGACTAGTAAAAACTGGTGGTCCATAAAACGGAACACTTTCAAACAGGGACTGGTCAGTTGTCCTTCTTTTTCCCCTCGATCCATGCCTTGCGAACATCAGTAACAACTCTGGTAAAATAGTATCATTCAGTGTGCAATTATTCTCTGCAATCTGCCATTGTTATTTTTGTGTTGGAAGATCAGTGCCTCCTTCTAATCCTCCTTTCTCAATAATTGTACAAATCTCTTCCAAAATCTGTTGTATACACGCACGAACACACACACGATGTTAAATGCAGTGCAGAGGGTGCTTGAGGTTGGCAAAGATTTGTTTTAGTGCAGAACACAGTACGGTATAATCTGGTTATTATTCTAATGTTTCAAAAAAATAATATTGTAGTGATTTTATTACTAATTTAAGTACAGCCGGTTGGGAAATTCAGTTCTATGCCTGTGCACCGGAGATGACAGTTGTGAGACGCATTGCAATTGTGGTCAGAAGTTTACATAAACTCGTCTTGGGAATGATTGTCATGGTAATTTAGGGCTTTTAATGATTTGTGTGAAATGTTCTTTTTCCAGCGTGGAATGATTATACTGCATACATGTGTAATGACTTTAGAAAACAAGAATCGGGTGCATAATTTTGAATTTATTTTGGATTTGCCTGCTTCTCATACTGCATGCTGGTGACACACACGCGCCCGGCCATCCACGTGGTGTAAAAGAAAACATGTTTCATCAGACCAGGCCACCTTCTTCTGCGGCTCCGTGGTCCAGTTCTGATGCTCACATGTACATTTTTGCCACTTTTGGCGCACGACTGGTCAGCATGGGCACCCGGGTCGATCAGTTTCACCTGCTTTGGTGTTACTTGAATTAACAACAAGTGTGTCCTCCTGGTGTAGGACAATGTCCGAGCTCATGTAGCGAGAATATGTAGGCAGTTCCTGGAGGATGAAGGAATTGATACCATTGACTGGTTCCCATGCTAGCCTGACCTAAATCCGCTAAAACACCCCTGGAACACATCTGGAGCTCAGTGATCCATCCCACATCCATCCCATCTGCCCTCTCATTAGGAACAACATTGTTGGGCATGCATACAAGCATGCAGGGGCCATACAAAGTACTGAGTACCATTTTGAGTTACTGCAATTGAATTTCTGCAAATTAGACTGCCGCATCATTTTTTCACCTTAATTTTCGTGGTGTCTCTGAATTTAACCCTCTGTAGGCTGATAATTTTCATTTCCATCAAATGACGTGGCTTCATTTTGTTCCTTACACATTACCCAGTCCATATCAGAATAGATATCCAGCATCGTTTTTCTTCTCATTGAGGTCTTCTGTGTTTTCAAAGTGTTACTTTAATTTTTTTTTTTTTGAGCAATGTACATACATTAAATCTTTTAAGTGATGCTGAAGGTTCTACAGTGTCTACAAGTTATTCAGTTGTGTCACAACTTTACCGAGGTCTGAAAAAAGACCCAAACTGTCACCCTCAAAGGAAATTGGTTAGGATGTTCAGGAATAACCCAGGAACCACAAAGGCTCAAGTCTGCCATGAACTGGAAACTGCAGAAACACCAGGGTCACTGTCGGGTTTTACATCACGGTGGACTGAGAGGGTGCCGACCCAGAAAGAAGCCCCTGCTCTAAAATCAACACCTTTAGGCTCATCAGATCACAAAGCAAAGTCCATAAAGACATGGATGAGCGAGTTTGATGTGGAAGAACTTGACTGGCCTGCACAGAGTCCTGACCTCAACCTGATACATACCTTTGGGATGAATTAGAGCGGAGACTGTGAGCCAGGCCTTCTCATCCAGCATCTAACAGTTGATCTTGTGTGGATAAGAAAAAAATAATAAATTCAATCAGGAAATTCAAATTCAATCAATCCAATTAAATCAGGAACTGAGGACCAAAAGCATCAGATACTAAATTGTTGACACTAATTGTTGGTGTTCACCAAAAAAGTGTGGTGGTTCTATGAATCTGGCAGGCTGGAAATGTGCTCGACGTATTCTTGTTTTAAAATTTGTAGCTTCTCTATAGCAACATCCATGAATACAAATTAGATACAAATGTATACACAGACATAAAACAGGTGGTAATTCTACTTTGTATATCTAAAACTAACAAGTGTTGCCTGACACAACACCTGACAGATGACATCGTAGCTGATTTGAGCGATGTCCGTCTCACAAACATGTGACTCTCCAAACACTGAATCACTGACATGACACAGGTCCTATTGTCCATGCACAGGGTTTAAAAAGTTGAAGTAAAATAAATTTCATTTTATGGTCATTTTAATTTTTTGCAAAAGTTTTATCTCTTATAATGAGAAAATACACGATTTGCCGGGTGGGCTAATAGGGGTCGGTTTGATAGAGAGTCAAAAGTTGTGATATATATTCGCGTATCCGGATCACATCCCGATCAAATGTTACATGTCCACGGACTACAGTGATGTGCTTCTTACTATGACAAATGAGGATCATGTGTCAGCTGCGATATGGCCAAAAATGTGTTAAATGGAGTTTCCCGTGTTAAATTCAAATAGCCTGACTGCCCATCTTTCGTGCAAATTTGGTATATTGTTAGCAAACAGACAAACATACCAAAACAATAACCTGGTCCCCCCCTCGGGGGGGGGGGGTATTAAAGTATACCTAGCTTAGCTGTGGCACATTATTCTGTCAAGAGAAAAACATGTCAGAATAACACACCATAGAAGCATGTTGCTTATTCCGGGGACAATAACAATTGTGAATGTTGCTGCTGCAGTTTGACTAGTACCTCCGTTTGACCAGACAGGTGATTACTGGTGTGTCACAGCCTGTACTTCAGGCTCTCTGTAGTGAGTGGGTCCTCTCCCCTCAGCCCTGTGCTTTGTCAGGCTCTTCACACTAACTGGATGAATATCAGCCTCCTAATGACATCTGTGAGAGTGGGATCTCTTTCCTGGCATTGAGTACTCATCCGTCTGTTTCTGTGCCGACGTGTGTTCAATCGCAAACACTGCACACCTGAAAATATGAGCACAAACCGGAAAACATGACAAGTACTAAGGTCTGACAGCTGACTGCCTGTGCCATGCATCATGTTGATGTGAGGTATGGCACGTGGATAAGGATAAGCATGCAGAGGCACAGACTTCCTGCTTCTGTTTTGGGGTTAAAGTGTGCCTCTCTTTTGGATTACCAGTATTAGTCAAAGGGAATGGATTCTTACCTACAGGAGGTATGAGGGTTGGATGGCATCCAAGTTGAGCTGTTTTTTGATCTACCTAGCCTGGGTAGCGAGAGATAAAATAAAAAGTGTGTTTTGTGTATCGTTTTTGCATATTGCGGAGGAGGATGTGAGTCTTTTATGTTAGATGAAACCCATGGAAAGACATTTTCTCTGCGTCCCCTATAACTCATGTTAATCTGCTTTTTTCAAATCAGTGACATCTTCGCAGCCAAATGCTCAGTGATGTGTTGTTTCTGCGTTGCACTCGCCAGAAATCGCTTGTCAGTCAAACAATGTGACCGTTGTGGATTTTCTGTTGATGAAGTTTTTTTGTAGTTTTCTTTCTGCTCCATTCAGCTCTGTTTGCCAGTGCTGCTGATTTCTCTTGGGAAAGACCTCCCGGCCCTCGGTGTTTAGAGCAGGAAATTGTAAAGCTTTCATGAGCAGGCTGTACGCTGGGTTGAGTCACTGTTGTAGAGTAGCAGCTATAATTGTTCATACCAAATGTGGCAGGTTACCGTTTGACAGGCGTGCGTTTGTGAGGAATACTGTCAAAGAAAAATGTAATTATTTGCCTGTTCCCTTTTACGATTACTTTAATGTCACAGTTACCTGTCATCTCTTTCCTCCTCTTTTTTCTTCACTTTTCTGCTTTTGCATCCTTTAGGTGTTGTCTCCTTTGTCAGACTCAATCCTGGCAGAGAAGACTATCACAGTGGTGGATGACAAAGTGACCATCACAGAGTTGGGGGTCCAGCTGGTGACGGGCCTTTCCATGAGCCTGCAGCTCAGTCCGGGAAGTAACAGGGCCATTCTAGCTACCACAACCACACAGGAAGTTCTGCAGAGCCCCAAACAGGTCAGGGTGCTGTAATAAATACAATATCCCACAGATGTTTATATCTCTGTACATGCAAAATTGAGTTACTGCTGCCTTCAGCTCAAAGCAGTCTGGCCATTCTGACCTCTGATATTTTCACCCAGAGAATATTTTCTCTTTTTAAACCCTAGAGACGGTTGTGTGGGAAAATTCCAGTAGATCAGCAGTTTCTTCAATACTCGGACCAACAACCATTCAAAGTCACCTTTCTCCCCCCATTCTGATGCTCAGCTTGAACGTTAGCAGGTTGACTTGATCATCGCCGTCCCATTTCCTTAAGCTGCAGAAAATTATAGTCAACACTTTCATCTGTTTTAATGGATAAAACGATTAGCTGATAAAATGAGTGGATAATTAGCAGGTTAGCTGAGAAAGAAGATAATTATTTGGTGCGGCCCTTTGTGTAAGAGACTTCAGTGTGATTTTTAGCTTTGCTTAACACCTCATTTCTCCAGAGAGCCTCCTTCACAAAAATGAGTGGTGATGGTGATTCTCTTCTAATAGATGAAAATTATTCACAGGCCATTTAGACATTTTGATTAAGGAAGATAATTATGTTAATTTGTTTTACACTGGTAATTACTATCACCTAAAATGTTAAATTATTCTTCATCAGATGAAAGAAATTTTTACATCCGCTGAAGCCAAAAGTGTTCAATCTGCAACTCGAATACTGCGTTTTCCAAGATGAAAAACCTGCTCCGAGCTTGCACTGAACACTGTCAGGCTTCATAAAACGTCTGTTTGCGCTACACTACACCTGTCTTAATATGGGGTCGGTTATAATAATGTGAAATTATAAAAAGTTATGAAAAATGAAAAAATAAGGCCTCCTGTGTGTGTCCTGACCGTTACCTTTGAGGCCACTGGCAGGGTGGATGTCTTCAGATTAACAGAAACTTCAGCAGGCTGCAGCGCGTCTGCATGCCGTTGTCGTCACTTCCAAAGCTTGAGCACAATGCAGCCAGAAGGCGAGTCGTCCGCTGGTCTATTTTCTCTTAACATTTGAGCTTGTGAGCTAGCCAGTAGCTAATAAAAGCTATTGGCTTTTATTTACTTCTATTTGTATTTCCTCCTTTTTAAATATATATATATATATATTTTTAATTATTTACTCTTCTGAATAGATGTAGTTTTTGTATTATTCCTTGGCTGGTGTATTCTTTTTATGGCACTCTGTAAGACTTAAAAGCACGTAACACAATGTCTTTTCTTTGGTATCTAATAGAAACTGAAGCGAGCTCAAGCGGCGCCACACTACTGTACAAAATTATAACTTAAAATCCAAACTTGGCCATTCTGTCACGTCTTCTTTATAATTTGCTGCAGCTACTCTCACTGTGGCTTCTTTGATCAAGCTCCCCAATGAGTTCTCTGGACTGCCCCGTACCATTCCCCTTACCCTTTGTCTGACTGGGGACACAAAGGCTATTTATCAGCTCTATCTTCTTACACAGAGTGTGAGGATAAGCAGGCAGTACTGCGCTGTAAGACCTCTGGTGTTAGTATATAAGGAGCACTGACAGACCGCTGCGGGGATCTATATACTTACGCGCCTTTGGGGATTTGTCTCTTGGTGATATTAAAATGCAAATTGTGAAACCGCAGTAGTAGGCGGCCTCACGACACCCATGTATGGCAAAGCCTCAATGGCATGAACAATATTTAAAGTAACTGTTTGATCTTTTCTGCCCCTTGGCTGGGAGAAAATAGCTGCTGAGGTAGCTTAACCACAACTTAGTGAGCTTGACTAAAGGAACACTGAGCCCAAATAATCATTATGTGGCTCATTTTTACAATTCACTGTACTCCCACGAGTTAAAGCCAGCAGAAACAAGCAAGGGGATTTTCAACGCTAACCTGTTGAAAATCGGTTTCAGGGGGTTTCTGTGGAATAATTTTTATGCAGTATTTTTACACCATCATTTCCATCCTTTGCAATACCTGACAATTCTCTCTCTCTCGCTGCAGGAGGCCTTGATTAGCGCCTGGCTACAGTTCAGTGACGGCTCTGTGGCTCCACTAGACCTCTACAATCCAGACTTTTTTGTCCTGACAGCCACTTCGCTAGATGAGGAAGTAGTGAGAGTGCAGCAGGACCCTTCCTGGAAATGGCCTGTCGTTGTGACAGAGGCGGAGGGTCAAGGCCTGCTGGTCAGGGTGGAAATGACCGTTAGCGAAGTCTGCCAGAAATTCAAGCGACGCAGTATTATAGCAGCGGGGAACTGCAACATCAGGGTGAAGTTTGGTCATAGCGATAGCTCAAGGGGAGGGAGCAGTGACTATGGCCCTGATGGAGACGATATGGAAAACAGAGGCAGGCTCTCCTCCCAGGACAGGACCAGCCTTGACACGCACTACTATGGCAGCTCCATCTCTGACATGGAGGATGGAGTGCTGAAGAGAGCCACCACAACAAGAAGCGCAATAATCCGCAGACCCAGCGGGGATAAAATTCCAGTCGATGGTAGCCGGAGCATACCAAATGACTTTGCTGACTTCCCCGCACAAGTAGACCTGCCACATGGTCGCAATATGGACGATGAACTCATTCAGGCTGCTCGAGGGCTCACAGACCTAGAAATTGGCATGTACGCCTTGTTGGGGGTCTTCTGCCTCGCCATCTTGGTCTTTCTCATTAACTGCATTTCCTATACGCTCAAATACCGTCACAAGGAGCTCTCCATTGAGGGCCAGGAGAACATGAACCATGCCCATGACTGGGTGTGGCTGGGGAACGAGGCAGAGCTGCTGGAGAGCCAAATCAGCCTTTCACCTCAACAGGAGGAACAGACCTCCATGATAGACTCAAGCAGCGGCCTCGAGGAGGGCAGCCACCTGCTGAACGGAGGCTCTGCCCTGAAGAGCGTGCCAAGCCAAGTGCACCGGGCAGCGGACACAGGCTGCATAGCCAAGGACAGCAAAGGAGACTCCCCCACCACCAAGAGAAAGCGAGTTAAGTTTACCACTTTTACCACCATCCCCTCGGACAATAGCTACCCCACAGTCAGCACGCTGACTGGAAGCCACAGCCAGGACATTAAGTGGGTGTGTCAAGACGTGCAGCTTGGAGACTCCAAGGAGTTACGCAATTACATGGAAAGATTAAACGACAGTGCTTTAAAAGAGGTGGCATAATGTACTGTGTGCACTTGTGACAAACTCACCCATATGCCTTCCAGCCAGCGGAGAGTGGGTCTCAACAGAAACCAGGCCCATAGTTGGTGATTGAGGAATAAATTTACTTCAAACCCAAACTGCCAAAGGGTCATTAAATTTTAATGTCATGATGCCACATATGACCGACGATGACTGACGAAACGTATGATGACATGAGGTGGTTCTTTTTTCATTTGTTTATCAGATGATGATTTAATTTAATCATCGTTTTATTATTACAGGATTTAGAGTCAAGTAAGGATCGCAGGACCGACTTGCAGCGAAGCATTTAGAGTTTAAAACGAACAGTCACATGACTAGATAGATATTCCAAATGTGTGTGCACATTAAATGGCTTTGGAAGTTCTGTATCATTTTGGATTTCTTGTATCAGAGTTCTGGAAAGGCCAAAGCAATCCAAGACAAATCTGCATGTTGCTTGGGGGGAGGGGACAAAAATGGCACAACTTTCCGGTTCATTCTCATCCTCCTTAACGAGGCATAAGACCTGTTATGTATATACTGAACAATCTCCAAAGCATTGTACTGTTGCTCTGTATATTGTATTTTCATAACATTTAAGGAATACACAGTAATGTCAAGAGTGTGCATCAGCTTTTATTGACTGCAGCATCGTAAGGTTTTAAGTCCTTAGATTTACGGAAGTAGATGGTTGAGAAGGTAGAACCAATTAAACATTGATCTTTGTATCAAAGAGTATTTATAAGATGTAATTTACCCACAAGCCGCAACACAATCTAATCCCGTTTAACGCTGGCCAGTGGAGAAAAGCATCAACACTCTCATCTTGTCTATTAGAACCCAGTGCCCTGACATGGCAGCCAGTATATATGAAGGAGCTTTTAAACTAAATGACTGACCATCACGATAATGTGACGTTTCCCAACACCGCCCTCTCGGTTTAAAGTTTTGCGAGCTCCGAAGAAAATACCAATTAATGCCGCTGTCCCACAATTACAAGCAAGGTAGGAAACATTTTCTTTTTTGGAAGTGGATCTTTTATTATTCAGATAATTGCACAAATAATAATCTTCTCTGGAAAAAAAAACTTCCTAAACAAGTGCAGTCGGCTGAAAAATTGCATTTTCCTCAGTGAACGTTATTATCATCACAGTGGTGTTGGGGGATCGTGTGTGTCTGTGTGTGTGTGTCAGTGTTATTATTTTCCATCAAGCAGAGAAATGTTCACATTAAGTTAACTGTTGCAGCAGTGTGGATCAGATTGTTAATCAGCAGCATTGTGAAAATTATTCATTTCTGCAAATAGTGGCTGTACCTTGAGTAGAATTAGGGATGTCGGTTAGAATAGCTCACTTCTGTCAGCACTCACCACTGAATGGAGCCCCACAGACACCTGCACGGACGTTTAAGCAGCTTTTCGGGTTATTTCTCTGCCTAATTTACTTGCCATGTGTTAGATGAGAAGGTTTATACCATTCTCATGTCTGCGCATCAGCCTGAATATGACACTACAGCCAGTAAACAGTTACCAGAGGCCCTAGTAACACGAGCTTAGAGACCATTTGGCGACCCCATGGCGACTTCCGGTCACTTGGGATGTGTTTTCCCCAACTGGTTGGCAGTGCTCGCTGGCAGTCGCTGGGTAAAATCAGTCACAAAGAGGCTGCTGCACCAAAAACCTCCTTGTGATTGCTTTAGTTGCTAGCAGATTGCCACAGAGGCCCGTAGTTTGCACGGGAGACACCAACTTGTGTGCAAAGACTCACTAACTATTAGTAGTGAGTGGTAGTATAAATTAAGTTGTGCCTCAGTGCTACAGCCAACACGTTTCAAAAGATGCAACTTTTACTTTGAAGGCGAGCATTCTCTGTTTTTAGTAGTTGGTGAGTGTTTGCAGACAAGTCAGCATCTTCTATGCAAATTACTGTGTAACTGTGGCAGTCGGCCAAAGCGATCATAAGGGGGGGTTTTGGCGCTGCACTGAATACCTCTTTGCAACAAATTTCGACTTGCAACTGCCAGCAACCTCCAGCAACTACTTGCCAACTGGTCACATTTTTCCTGAGCAGCCTGTGGTTGCCTGGGCGTCACTGACCGGTCAGTAGGCCTGTGTGACCGGGGCCTGAGGTTACAGACTGTAAGACTGGAAACAAACATCTAAACTGGCTTTTCAATATTTTTAACTAAACAGATTATATTAGGGTTACATGCAGTACTACTATGAATCCCAAGATATGAAGTGTTACTTACCAACCTTTAAAAAGTGCTGGCTAGCTGTTTTTCCCCCTATTTCCAGACTATATCCTAATGCAAAATTCAGCTATGCAGACATGCAGGTGGTCTCAATTTCCTCATCAAATCATCATTAAAGAAGAGGGAAAAAAGTATATGCAATAATGTGCATTATTTTTTTAAATATATGACCATTTTTTTCTGGTGTTCCAGTGTTTTGGGTAATGACATTTAAGAAAATGAGGTAATTTAAAGAGAAAACATGAAGACTACATCTGCAGTCATCTATTGGCAATGTAACTTGCGCACACATGGACACACACAAACAATCACGCTCTGTCACTGTGTCGTGACTGGCTTCGTTCTGTGGGGTTTTCCCACTTTTGTGGCTTTAGTGCTATCTCCAGGGGACAGGAGCTGGGTCCGTGTGTGGGGTTTGCGGTGCACTGGGGCCATAGCTGCTGCGCTCGGTCGCTGGACTGTGAAGGGCGAGGAATGCCTGTGTAGATATGGGAGGGATTTAACTGCCAGCCACAAGGGTAATGATTGATGGAGGGCCCTGGTTAATTAAAACACCACTGTGACCCTCTTTCTGTGACCATTGTTGGTGGCTCCATCCTCTTCAGGTAGAAGCAGTACAACCCATTAAAGGCGCACCATATTCACCCCCTTGGGTTCCAGTTTTAGATGTGCTCACACCTGCTGGGATGCAGCATAGGAAATATAATGACTGCATTCACTTCAGTTCATGGAGCATGTTAACTCAAGGCTCAGTTTTGTTGGCCTTGAAGTCTTGACTTCATGAAAAGGGAAAAAAATAAGCTTCCCCAGGCCTCCATCTTAAATGGATTTTTAATTAAATTGATGATGTGAGACCAACAAACTCTCACTAATGGTTGGCTGTGCTCCCTGTGGTCCTAATGTGCCGAGCCTGTATTTGCAATTTCCAAATGATTATTCGCTGTTTGATTTATGTTGCTCCATCTGAATTCATTTTAACATCAGTTCACAGCAGGTTTACAACAGTTAAACATACACAAAACACTCCGTCGGAGAGGAGCGGAGGAACAGCCGACGAGGTCAGCTTGAAATTCCAGTCCGACCCATTCTTACAGATGGAGTCGCAGGGAGCCAGAGGCAACATTGTTTACAACACCCTTGTGCCAAATCTGTCTCCTGTAAACACAATCTCCCACCTGACCAGCAGACCACACTGGGAAGATAAACACCACAGCACACACCAACAAATGTTCACTTGTCTTACTATCTTTGCAAGGGCTCTCAGGCAAAGTCCTTACCCCAGCAGCAGCCGGAAGATGTAAAGCTCTCAAAGAAATAAATAAAAATGTCATAAATGTGTAGTTTTTAATTTTTTTTTTAATAAAGAGTAAAGTAAGTAAACTGTACATCTGTTAGGGGCTGGTTCAGCTACACACTTAGTACACTAATGAATGAGTGCATCACGAAGATGTGTGTTGGGGAGCTTCGCAACGACCTAGAGTGCATCTGTTCCTTATAATGAAGACATCACCCAGTGCAACAGTGTGTCTTCATTCCTTTTGGACAAAAGAGGAGCCCCGTGGCATTAAAAGAAGTGTTAGTGTTAGTTGTGGGGGGATATTCATTATAGTCAGTTAATTAGATTCTGTCTTTTTATGGAATTTCTTGACACTAAGAAATATATAAAATTTTTTCAGCCTATTGTGGATCTATTTTGGGGCTCCAGAATCAACAAAGTGACACAGGTATAAACAGTATCAGTGATGACTCCAAACTCCAACAGCAATAAACAACTACAGTAGCAGGCGAAAGGCTGCAGCAGCATGACTCGAGCACCCAGCCATGTCATTTAGATATATTGGCCCACTAGTAAGGGCACCGTGCACAGGGGATCGACATATCAGGCAGTGCTCTCAGACAGGCTGAGGTACTTTTCTGGCTGCTGAAGAACAACAGAAGGTCAGAGGGCTACCGAGATACACCTGGCACAAATGGTATTCCTCAGAGTGGCTAAAAAAAGATTTATCTTGATACCTGTACTGTTTTATGGGAGTCAAGTCCCATTCTGTACAAATAAGATACTCTAAACCACGGGGCCTGCACATAATAACTAAGGCTGATGCCATAAATCCAGATGGATGTGTGCTGTTAAAGCGTTTTACGGTTGCTTATTTCACACATCATCTGTCTGAATGAACATCCTCACCTGCCCGCCTCGCTCGGTCCTGGAGAAATCAGTCTTACAAGCGACAAGCACATTTTCTGGAACAAAAGATTGCGAGAGGTTATGTTATCCTCAGCACGACTTTGTTGGTGTAGCGTTTCAGAAACATATCAAACATGAGTTTAACAACCTGCCTCTCATCCCATTTGGACTCTCTGGACTCCAGGATGCCGTGTGATTAGTTCTAGGTAAGTGCTGATGATGAGTGCTTAGAGATGACTGATTTGTCTGCTTGGCTGTTTTCTTAAATGTCGTGTCTGCATTAACTTATCCTAATTAACATGCAGCGATACCTCCTAATCCTCCAATTACTGGAGAAACATCTCCGGGAGCATCTGACGGCCCCTCATTACACAGGTAAGGCCCGGTAATACAATTAAAAGCAGCTTAACATTCTGTAGATGAGCCTGCCCCTGAAAAATCACAGACACACAGCACGCACAGTGGTCTTAATTAAGCAATATGGAGACACACAGAGCAGAATTTACAAATAAAAACTCTTTATGGCATTTTGAACATCTTTCTGTTCTTTTTCAAGGAAACACAGTTTGATGCATGTCTACTTAGTACTAATGATAGTTGGAGAAGTATGGCCTCTAATTAAAATCTGTAAAATAACTTAATCTTCACTGTTTTAATTTATATTTTGTGGGTTTTCATCTTTTACTTCATCTTTGATCGCAATTGTGCGTGACAGTACAGCACAGAACATTCAGTTCAATTTGATTTTGATCACAAAAAAACAGTCAGCTCAAGGCGCTCTATATTCTGAGGTAAAGACCATGTAATAAATACAGAGAAAACCCAACAATCAGACGACTCGCTATGAGTAAGCACTTGGCGACTGTGGGAAGGAAAAACTCCCTTTTAACAGGAAGACGCCAGAGCAGAAGCAGGCTTACAGGATGTAGCCACTGGGATGCTAGCCATTTGTTTGTGAAGCCTTCATTTTAGTGTGTTAATTGTTGCTATGTTTGTTTGTTTGTGTGTGTTTTATTTTTCGGAGTGCTGTCGCAAGCTAATGCTAACTTTAGGCCTTCAATTTAAATGGCTGAGTTCTAAGAAAATCTGCTCCCTCGCAGTTGTACTGGAAGTGGAAATATAGAAACCAATACCATTTAATTCCAGCAAATAGACTTGTTTGTCTCCGTTGGAAAGCCACACATTGTGGGAGTCTGACTCACATTTGGAGACAGCCTCACTCGAGGTTTTTGGAACTTCTTTGTTGGCTTCATTTTTTTAGACCTGAAAGTTCAGTTTTGCACGTAGTTGAGACCAAAATCAAGGTGGAGCTCAGCAACGACTACACCCGGTACTAAGTACTCATGCAATCATGTAATACAGTAATGGCCTGTGTGCAGGTGATGTATTTTTATATTTGCTGTAGCTGATGTGATTCCATTCCAAGGCTCTTTAACTTAAGAATAGCCAGAGGCAGAAAAAAATTAAAAGAGTTTACAGTATAGACTGCATATAAAAGATGGATGTAGCCAGGGTGCAGCTCGTCTGAGAAACCGAGACACTGCATGCTCATATGGCAGAGACTTGTCAATCACAAAGGAGCATTTGATTTGCAGGAAACACTATCAACTTAGGAACTGTATAAACTTTGGAGGCTATGAATTCTCCTGGCTTATGGTTAAAAAATAAAGAGCATAGAGAAGGTTCTCCAAGGAACTGTTGTTTGTTCAAACACTGTCTCATAAATCATCCCAAAATATGGGGGGAGCCCAGCACCAAAACTACATCTCTCAGTGTTTTTTCCCCAGTTCTGCTTCCACAACCGCTGTGATGTGTCAGAAATTCCTCTCTACATGAGAAACAAGCAGCCGCACTAGAATTATGACCTCAAGGCATTGTGCTGGTTTGAAACATCAAGCTGTCTGCTCAGTCACCGCTTTGTGGGCGCTCCGACCAAATTAAACAGGAAATGGCCCTCCCTGAGCGTCACGGCTCGCAGGCCTTAACATTCAAATATGAGCTGCGATGACGCTGATTTCAATCTGTGTCTGATGAAACTAAGAAGAAATATGGTGCTTTTCCCAACGGGAATGCAAAATGAGGCTTTGCACCTCTGTGTTAGCAACCTTTTTCCCCCTACAGCAAGCCACAGGGTGTGTTTTTTGTAATATAAATAATTTAGGCACTCCACTTCGAGTTTGCCTTAGGACCAACAAACCATGACCCTAATCATGAAAGCAGGCTTTTAAAAGCACAATCCGTGATTCACATGTCAACAACAGTGTTGCCATGCTGCCTGAATTTAAAACACAGGACTGCAACATGCTCATCCCCTCTTATCAATAAAATATTTGTGTCACCAGTAATAAACTTATCGACTTTTAAGTTGTGAACAACGGCAGACTGATAATTTTTCATATATGTATAACTCGGGGCAACGAAACCTGCAACAAACCAGTGTTTGCATGCGAAAAACTATAATAAACATGCCTTAAAAATCACAAGGGGATATGCTTCTCAGAGTAACGAGTAAAGTGATGTGACAGACAATTTAATTAGCTTTGAAAGTTATTCTTTATTTAGGCACTGGCTGAAAATGACAAATTCTTAAAATAATACACTTTATTAATAGGTACACAGAGCACTACAAAACAATATCCCAGTTCTGTACCATAGTGAAATACAATAAATCTTTTTTTTTTTTTTTTATGTGACTGAGATGACAAAGTAATTACAAGAAGCCATATAACAAGGAACACGTAATTATCATGATCAAATAAACAAAAATCACTTGAAGAGGTGTTTCGTACTGTCAGTGAGATCCTTGCTTTTTATACAAAAACACAAATGTAACTTCATTTACTTCAGATCATAAATGACGACGAGCTGAGCTCTGAGCTCCCAAAGGCAGGTTTACATTTCCAGGAGCGTCATGTCACATGACACTTTTCCTAGAGAGTCCTGAGAGTTTTCTTGTTTCAGTAAAATACCTTGTTTTGCTTAATCTGAGGACTGAACGAACACACACACGCGCGCGTGCGCACACACACATGTATAAAGCTAAAACAAATGCATCACAGTCTTATAAATATAAAAAAACAATTTCTGGTAAAGCTGCAAAGCCATGATAACGCTGTAAATGTTTGTCAAAGCAAATCACGTGAAAACTTATTTACTTCTATGAATTTCTCAGTATGGAGAACGTATCGCTGTGAATGGGTTATGTCTTAATTGTTATGCGTTAAGTCCATTTCATTGTGATCCAAGCATTAATGCCACAAGTATTTTTATTTTTTGTTAAGGTTTACACAGCGTTTCTAATAACTCATTTGTCATGCAGATATTCGATTTTGCAGCTTGACCAGAAATTAAAAACTGAAGCTTCACAGGAGTTCTGGAGTATTTCTGCCATGTGGAGGCATGTATGTATGAGTCATGTACAGTGGTGTCTGAGCATTTATACGGTAGATTAAAGTGATTGTAAAATGACCGATTAAACAAAAATATCTGTTTATTTGTACCTTGAACAGCAAACATTTAAGGGACTCTGTAACACCGCTGTTTCAAAACTACCCTCTGCATCAAAACTAACTCCCCGTTTAGTGCGTGTGGATGAAAACGTGATGAGACGCAAGAACATTTAATGTACAAATACCCAAGTTTAGGGTTACAGATGTAAATGATTTAAATACTGACGTGTCATACCGGAAAGATGCGAAATAAAATTCAAAAATGACTTGTCCTTGTTAGATAACAAATAAAATAACTATAAAACAACTGAGGATTTGAAAATATTAAAGGTATCACATTTTATGGCACTGCTTCTTAAGTGCAAATGATCAAAGAAAGGCAACAGAAGTAGACACACAGAAGTAAGCAAGTACAGTATAAATGGTTCAAATACAGCTCTCGCATGAATCTCTGTACTTTGAGTGGTATCGGTGCAGTCACTCAGTGATTTCAAATCCATTACTGGTGAAGGAAATCTAAAGCCCTTAGAAGCTAAATCCAACATAAATAAGTGCGTAGTTATGACAGTTATGACTCCTTTTGAAATAGGTCACCCAAACTGCTGTAGGATAATTAGTAAGTACTGACTTCTTCAAGCACTGAGCGATTTGACTGAAAAAAAAAAAAGCAGGTATGGTGATGGTAGTGGGCTGCAAGTTTATCAACATACAGACGTGTGGGGTCATGAGGAAGTGCGTCTCTGCTGCTGAAATCCTGCTCGGGCTTTCTGCTTGTCGTACTTGACGGAGACAATGATGAAGACCAGCAACGTGAGGCCCTGGATCCCTGCCAGGAGGAAGAAGTAGTAATGCAGAGAGCAGTCATTGATATTACCTGCAAGAGAGAAAACAGGCATGTTATTAATAGAATATGTAAGAGTTTAGCTGAAACTCCACACAATAAAATTGGCATTCGAATAACTCTTAGAAACTTGGAGCTGCACAAAAAAAAAAAAAAAAAAAAAAGACGACAAATATGGAAATCTGGAGAACAAAAGTGTTGCAACATATTCAGAGGGTGACAGCAGGAGGGTTCTTTGTCACAAAGTGCTACTCCATGTTAAAGGAATACCAAAGGCAAAGGTAAATGGCCACGAGCTTGCAACTGTGGCAGGTTGCTGTGTATTCAGCAGACATAAAAGAGGTGCTTGAAGTGAGCATGTTAGGGAAACACGATTCTGTCAGGAATTAGGATTCAGCAGAAGGGTGAGGGCTTGTTACTTCTCATTTCACCATTGTGAAATCTTCTGAAAGTGAAGACAATTGACCCCACACTTCAGCAGTGATAAAGGAAAGCGGTATTGATGATGTGCAACTGAAGTATCAGAAATAACAGAGCAATGCAAGCCCTCAGCTATGATTCGAGCCGGGGAGTCTTTCATCGGTATTAAAGGGATTTTTGCTCCTCGTGGGACTGGGATGTGATGAAAAGGAGGAAAAAATAAACTGATGCTTCCACTGTGATCTGTGGGACTGAAATGTGACTTTTATATTTATTTTTTACAGGAGGGAGGGGAAGACAAAAAGACTGAGCTGAGGGTGGGAGAGCAAAGGAAACAATAAGTTCATAGATTAAAAAAAAAAAAAAAAAAAAAAAAAGCAGTAGTAGTCATGGTATTTGTTGACATTCCCAGCCCGTTTATTCCTACTGGGTTTGGCAAATCCAGCCAGACATCGTCCAACTTTGACTGTCTCAGCATTTGCTTCACTGTTGGCTGAAGTCGCCATTCTCATTCAGCGACAAAGCTCGAGAGGAAAGCTTAAAACAAATCCTGTTTTGGTCATGCTAGGGGTTTACATGAAGGGCAAAGCCGATACAGTTGGTTTCACTGGTCAAGTATGGTGACAATTGGATTGGCATTAAAGCAGCTTTTGTCCAAATGACCGTGTGAGACAGATCAATTGACTTTCAGCCAACAGCATGAGACGATGCTCTGAACTACTGTGCTGGACAAGGAGGGATTTTAGGCTGTTAAAGGTGCCTCAACAGGAGGAGAGGAAATTTATGATGGCATGCTACAAAATGTCTTTTTTCATTTACTGGTAGACCTTACATTACTATTACCTGTAAATGAGTAAAAGTGACACCCCAGAGCAATCTGCTGTCTTCCTATTAGCTCCTGTGTGGAGCTGTCACACAGGAAGGGGGGAAAAAAAGTCAGAGAATGAGAAGCAGGCTTGATTTTAATTAGATAAGGGCGCAATGCTGATTTCAAGTTCTGTGTACTCAAGTCAAGTCTAATTATACCTGTCAGTTTAAAATTAACAGCCTCCTAGGTCAAGATGGTGCATGTGGTTAAGATTTTTCATTTATTTCATTCTTTTACTTTTCTAACTACTTCTCTGGGTCATTTAGAAACACGTTTAATGTTTTGCGTGTCTTGGAGTTCAAACACGCAGAGGTTGACCCTTTAACCAAACCAGGGCACAAAGATCTGAAAGCAGTATAGACACAGAATACACAATTGCTTACAGAGTTGCTTCAACACAAAAGGTTGCCTCAAACTGCAAAAGTTCAGTCTTGCTGCACAATATTAATATGAAGAGTTTGCGAAAAAGAAGAAATGCAACAAGATGTTAACAAGGTCTCGTTTTTAAATCACCCAGGGACAAGAAGAACGGTGTGATGTGGAGGTCTATGTGAATAATAGGCAGACAGACAGGTATGCTCACCTGATGGTTATCGGCTATATTTTACAGCAAAAACAGGACTTTTAAATAAATCTCATTTTAATACCACATAAATATTAATATTTTTTTTTAATCTATTATTGAAAATGTCATTCTCTTTCTACTACGAGTGCTATCATAAATGTCAGGGACTTGGGCCGTAACCACTTGAATGTGTGCTCTGCGATATTACGACCGCCCTCAAATATAAATTTCTATGTCAAACTGACCAGCTCGGTTTAAGGCCATGACCCAGAAACCAAACCAAAGTTTTCAATTGATAAGTTTACAATTTCCAAGGCTATCAGGTCGGAAGTTCTTTTTCCTTTTCCCTAGCATTCACATTGTTGCCCCATGAATTCACCCTCCAGGTTGAGACTGTGAAAGCAGTAACAATAACATACTGTGGCATCTGAGGGAGAATATTAAGCAGAAATAAACCTAACTGTGGTGCGTGCCGCTGTAAGCCAGCTCACAGTGCTGGAGTTTTCTGGCCACAGCATCACAATCTTTGTTTACCCATTCTACTTGCTAGATTCACAGACTCCCTGTGACTCCACTCCACTCCAAACTGAAATTCAAGCTGAAGGTTGCGCTGGAGGAGATGCAGCGCACGGGGTTTTAGATTACTGTCCTTACTGCTCACTAAAAATGTAAAAATCAAAGAAGAGATTATGGAGGACAGGCAGACAAATATATTTGTGCTATGAGAACACTGCAAAGCAAGATTTTGCAAATAAACACATTACTCTGTCCGTCTGACCCAACAAAATCTATAAATGGTAATAAACAACAAAAAAGCCCTGTAGAAAACCCAGCTCACATAGGTGGGATCCACGGCTTCAAGTTCAGTGGGGTCCCCTTTGCTTCTAATCAAAGAGCAGGATTTGTGGTGGAGCGGCTCTCGCTGCTTATCGGATCACACCGTGTATATTGGTGTGCAAATACAGATAACTATTTTCCCCGCTCGCTGTGTTGCACGCATGTTCTTGTGGATAATTAGACATTAAGGTGAACAAAGAGGCACTGCTATGATACATCCCTCAGGAGTGATCCCTCATCAATGCCCTGTGCACCGGGCTGTTTCTATAGCTTGAAACCTTTGATCAAGGAACAAAGAGCTGGCTGACGACTTTGACCCCTGCTGCAGTTTTAGCTTATTCTGTGATGTCATCTTAATCTGGTCAAGAGTGTAAATTGTGAGAAATAGATCAAAAACCAAGACAGTGTTTTAATAATTCATGACACTGAAAAACAGTGTGTTTGACAGTAGGGCTTGAAAGGAACGGGTGCAGTGAGGGTACTTAGGTTTCAATCGATAATTCACAGATAGTAAACCAAGAAGAGTCCGCTGCTGTAGTCTTAATTCACAAAGCAGCACCACATAAAGGAAGTAATACAGCATACAAATGATGTACGGGGACACATATACATGCTCACTAGTAATATCCAGAGTTTTTACTAAAATATGACCCATTTAATTTAGAATACAGACAATATAAAAAATAAGTGCAGGATCTACAGGAACATATTCAACAGCCTCTGAATTTGCTCTAGGGCACTGGGCCAGCAACAAATCCCGATTTTTGAAAAGTTTTATTCAATTTAAGTTTAAAAAAATAATAATAAATCAAAGTAGCTTAAAGAATATTCTGACCGGTGACTGGATCACAACCTTTGTGCTTGTTTTTCAAACCTAACTAGAATGAAAATTGCTACTGGTAAAAAGCAACTTCCACTTTTTGAAACAACCCTGAAAACAGTGCATGGTTGAATTTTTCAGTGGTTCTTGCTCTAATTTCATTAGTGGAACCGTTGCAAAGGAAACAAGCTCAGTATCTCTTTATTCACAGCTAAATTATTATTTTTTTTTCCCTCAGCACGTATCCCCTCCTACACTGTGGTACAGACACCGTTCTTGTGCCAGATCGACTGGGTCACTGGTGAGATGACTCCTTTTTGTTTTTTGGGGGTTTTTTTCTTTGAAAACTGTAAAACATATATCCAAGTATTTAATAATTTGTTGGAAAAGAAAAATTCCCAAAAATCTCTCCCATTGAATTGAATGGGAGGTCTAGAGTGTACTAATTAACTGAGAGAAGCAAAAAAAAAAAAAAAAAATCATCTGAAATTTTTCTGTCTAATCTGCCACTGAGTTCATGATTTTCACTATACAAGCATCTGTTTTCTTTTAAATTCTATCTTCTTAAAAGCCAATGGACTTAGAGGTTTTTTACACATTTTTAATACTAGGAAAAAAAAAAAACCTACTCCAACCTCTTCCAAGGAGGTTGCTGTCCTATTTTTATTCTGATTCTGATGTGACTGAGCCATTACATGAGGGACCAGGTGTGTGCTGGCTTTCAAAATAAAATCCTTTGGCTTATTATTGGAAGACCAGTATGCTTTAAAATTTGTGGAATTTTACTGATATTTGGTTGACTGATTTTCAAAAGGCCCAGAACAGTTACAGGCGTAAAAGCCCCCAATTATTCATTGGATGTTAACAAAATTTTGCCTGTGGAAATTTACTGTTATTCTTTAATGTTCCATTTAGCCTAAACCCTAACCTGCACCAGACAACAAGCAACAATCCCATTTCTGGAGAAATTGCATAGTTTAACTATTAAATTACCCTCAAGCTCCTTGTTTCAGTCCCCACCCCTCTCCAGGGGTGTGTGTATATATATATATATATATATATATATATATACACACAATGAATATTAGACAGTTGTATAAAAATTAAATTCAAAGCGAGGGAAGGAAGAGTCCAACGAGAGGGACCAGCACTAAGCGTGCTGTTGATGCACACTTAGTTTCTAAAATCTTCCCATGTTCAAAAGGTTCTGTTTGACAGCTCTGAGTTAGAGAATTTCAAGGTTGCGATTACACTGAATGCCCCAACAGAAGGGGTCAGCCATCTAATATTGGAGTGTTGTAAACTTGTGGGATAATTTACCTGCAAGTGGGCTTGAGGAGACCATGTGAGTCGAGATGGAATGGGTCAATATCAATTTAATGTTTGAAAATGGATCAATTGATCCAGACCTTCAGTGCTATACCCCAACATTTTAATGCTCCAGTGACTTCAATGCCATCCTCAGCCTTAGAATGAAATCGGAGAGAGAAAGAATCAATGCATGTTTGTTTCAGCAATAAATATTATTTTCTGCAGCTCTCTGCTGGCTTGGAAGACTTCACGACTGATGCTGAGGTTTTTAAATTGCTACAACATGCTAACTATACTTGTGCCCTCCATTACCTCTGACATGTATACAGGCCTATACAGCCCCTTCAGACAGAGTTTATGTTAAATTCACCAGATCTGACATTAAAGGCTTCCATTAAAACCCTGACATTTCACGCAGTGCGACCCAACAGGATGTGCGAATGTCAGCTCACTGTGACTATCTGAACACGTCTCAGACATCTGATACAACATCAGCCAGGACTTGAATAGTGGTAAAAGAAAAGGCCATTTCCTGTCACGTGATTAAAGAAGTTCACAAAAAAACCATTTATTTATAGTCAAAACAACTTACACAAAGGGGAAGCAAATTAAATGCAAGAGCCATTTTCTAAAGACTCTTGTGTAAAGGATAATATTGCATAGAGTGTAAAGGTTGATGTTTGATTGACGTGGCCTGTGAATAAAGTGGCTGCGGTGCTGTTCTACCAGGCCTATAAAAATACCAGTGAAAGAAAGTGATGGATGACTACTCAACCAGATGTAACCAAAGTGAAGTACGATTTGTTGTGAGATTTAAGGGATCAATAATTTCAACACCAGCTCAAAAAGTTTTAGGTTAGAGAACTCATGGCTGAAACACTGCACAAAGTGCTCTGCGGACCATTGCTGCATGCTCCACTCGCACACAGGCTCATTCATTATAAGATGAATAAAGTGTTAGAAGAAACACAAGCAAAATAAGGGCACCTGAAACTAAAGATTCAACTAGAATGGTATTAAAGTTTAAATTGGCTGCAGAAGTGAAAAGAGGCTCACTCGGGCACGTACTGTAGGTCATAACAGGACAGAAATTAAAGAAAATAACAGAATATGTTCAATGATGGCCTTTTGCTGACTGAATCCAAGTTAGTCCCTGTGTTCAGGGGCGCAGCTCTATACTTTCTGAGGTGTATGCGGACACATTTTTACTACTAGTAACTTAAGCTAACCTGAGTATTTAAAAGCCTCTTCTTGATACACTGACATAACTTACCGACTGTCTTTAAACCACTTTGAAAAGCTTTTTTTCATCCCAACAACATTTTTATCCTTCTCCCTCTTCCGTTTTCTGTTTTGTGCCCCGGAGAGTTTTATTCTTTGTCTCTCCATCTTTAGCTACCTGTCGCCAGGTGGCAGCACGATTCAAATGAACAGTCGCAATCGAGCGCGTTCTCAAAAGCGCGCGCAGGAGCGCCTTTTGTGTTTGTGTGAGTGTGGCGGTAGGGGGGCGACGGGAGGAGGGGAGGTGAAGGAACACAGGGGTGCCTGATCAGCGTATTATTGATCATATCATATGCACAGCTGTTAAATACAGAAAATGCCGACTAGAGAAATAATTTCCCCGCATCTCTTTGGCGCCCCCACCCCCACATGCGGCGCCCCTATGCATTGCATATAGTGCATACCCCCCTTTTTGCGCCACTGCACGTGTTAGAGCATGCATGAGCCTGCAGATCCCTTCTTAAGATGAGCAACAGACTTGCATATCATTAATTATTAGGCTTTAAGAGAGCTTTCACTGTCTCTACAATGTAGAAAATTGCTGGCTAAAAAAGGAAATCACACCATGATTTACTAAAATAAAATTAAAATTAAAACACTTACAGTACTGTGAGAATCTTCAACCCCTTCCTAATTTCTATTTTTGTGTCTCTCTCTCAGACTAAACTATGACAGCTCTTCAAACTAAATCTAAAAAAGGAAGATGAGTAAACATAAATGACACATTTTAATAACTAATTATATTTGAAGGAAAAAAAAAGAGGCCAACACAAAATCTGTGTTTCTAAGACTATAAGCCAATCTGCATTGATAACATGTAGTAAGTGGAGTGGTACTTATATAGCACCCATATAGCTGAACAGTCAGTGTTTTCTATTACAAGGTGCAAGTTTGGGACCCTTTTGTCACAATATGAATGCATCTACACATTCATATTGTATAAAACAATTTTACTTACATTATATTTTTTTTAAACGTGTGATATAGCTTATTATGAGAAAAAGAAAATATGGAGTACTTGAATAGCTTGTTCCACTGTAGTGCAGTTGTATTATAGCCATTGTACCTTCTTAGTTAAAGCAGTAAGTGCCTAATTAATGGTCATCTTACCAGAAGTAATTCTACTCATAATTAGTTCAACACACAGAGAGTGAAAAAAATAATAAAAAGAATGAAAAAAAGATCCAAACGACCTGCAAAAAATTATGTGAATGAGTAATAGAGTTTTGGCACCTTCTTTGATCTGTTCTTTTGAAAATGTGAAACTATAACCAGCCACCCACCCATGGTCCTCCCTTCCTTTGCTACCAAACCAAGAGTTTGAGTGTCAAAAAAGAAGAAAGTGAAACTCTTTCCGTGACATTTTACCTATGCTGACTAACATTTTGTACAGAAAAGGAGGAAGATAGAGCTACAGCATGACAGGAGGGCTGAGCATCCACCAGTGTGATGCCAAACTAGTAGCGCCGTCTCCATGTAATGCTCGAGGGACAGCTTTACTTAAGAGGAACAGGCCTATGTAATCAGACCCCCAGCCTGTGATTAATGTTGCTGTCTGTCTTCAGGCCTGTGCAGGTCAGTAAAGCTCGGTACAGCTCACCCAAGATGCTGTTTACCGCACGCCATGTTGCCCGCAGCCATGGAAATAAGTTGAATCTTTTCCACATAGAGAGGCAAGAGATGTAGAAAAAGCTAACATCCAAAAAATTGTGAAAAACAGCCACAATAACAAACTGCCTAAATCCTGACTGCACGTAATGCCTAAGCTTTGTGCCATATGTTTTTAATCGGTCGCCAGGAGGGTGTTTTGTTCCATTTTTGCAGTTCACCTTTTTTGCAAAGCAAAGGGAGTCTTACAGGCAGCACAACTTTAGCTTACCTTCCCCTCAAGTGGCACACGGCTGAGCAAAGGATGGATTTATGAGGCATGCCAAACATTTTCTAGTGCTAACATCATCAGAAGTACCTCCCTACCTGTCGGCACACTGTATTAATGAGCTATTAGGTGTTTGTGGATAAACAATTTACAGTGTTGGCTTATTTACCGCATGCTCAGGGAAAAGTGCATCTGGGTTGGGAGCCTCTACTCGCTAGGGAGTCCATCCATCTGCTGCCACCACCACGCTATTCATTCTACCACTTGGACAGATTTACACAAACCTTTTGTCGTTAGTCTGACATGCCTATTTATAATGTGAAACACTCTTAAAACAAGAGACTTGCGCAGCCCCTCCTTTCGGTGTGTAATTTACAAAGTCTTTAAGTGGATTTTAAATCAGCTCAAGCTTTGAACATTCTTAAGGTATGTTCCTGGAAGATTAATCTCTGCAGTGTGAATCTATACCTCTCTTGTGGTTTTACACCCAAAGTCAATGCGGAAATACAACAGTGTGTGGTCTAGCACTGGGCATCTAACAGCATGCTTGGCAAAAAGGTGACAGGTGACTTATGGACAGCCCTGAGAATCATGTCACCACTGTTCTGTTTTAATAATAATGATGTGATGAGAATAGTTGAGAATACCAGCATTTTTTTTTTTTTTAAAGTTTAAGCAAAAACAAGTCATCTCATGTGGGACTCCCATGCATCTGTGTGCACTTCAAATGGTTACAGATA
Organism: Cichlasoma orientale; assembly: GCA_034780415.1. Classification (NCBI taxonomy): domain Eukaryota; kingdom Metazoa; phylum Chordata; class Actinopteri; order Cichliformes; family Cichlidae; genus Cichlasoma; species Cichlasoma orientale. The sequence continues at coordinate 174,153 of JAVDPK010001154.1, forward strand.
AATAATACAAGATGCCCCACCCTTTAGGTCAAACTGTTGTTTTTCAGCAGGACCCATATTTAATGCCTGATACACAACTGTAATGCACACTGACTGGGGAACAGTTCTGTGATTCTTTTCACTGCATTTGAAATCTGTGGTTTCAAATGCAATCCAATCTCCAAAACTCCAATCTCATTGTACATTCTGTATAATGACAATAAAGGCATTCTACTCTATTGTGCACAAGACACTAAAAAATCATTAGAGAATGTAACTTTTGAACAATTTACCCAATTTTCAGAAATGAAACCCAAGCGGTTTCCTTGGATCAAGCAGAGTTCAAACATCGTCAATTCCCTGATGTCATCGTCCACAGTATTCAGTTTTATGAAAACACTAAGCCCATGCAAAAGCTGATCTTTGGTAAAATTGCCACAAATAATGTTCGAGCCTCAGAAAATCTGAAATGGGGCTTTGGGGCTTTTAATGATTTCTTTGACCTGTTCTTTTTCCAGGGTGGAATGATTGTACAGCATATATCTAATGATTTTAAAAAACAAGATTGGGTACACAAGTTTGAATTCATTTAGGATTTTCTCTAATATCTGTGTCTGGGATCGCTGTCTTGTTGGAATACCCAGTTGTCCAACTTTCAATCATCTAACTATTGATTTGAGGTGAAGTTGAAGAATTTGGAGGTAGTACTCCTTCATTACTCCATCCACTTTGTGCAATGTACTGTACCAGTACCACTGACAGCAAAACAGCCCCACAGCATGATACTAACAATATCATGCTTAATAGCTAGTACAGTGTTCTTAGGTTTGCAAGCCACACCTTTACAAACATACCTCTTGTCATTGTGGCCAAATAGCTCAATCTTTGTCTCATCTGATCAATTCATCCATGCATCCATTTCCTTCCACTTATCCGGGTTACAGGGCCAGCAGCCTAAGCAGAGAAGCCCAGGCCTCCCTCTCCCTAGCCACCTCCTCCAGCTCCTCTGGGGGGAAACCCAAGGCATTCTCAGGCCAGCCGAGTGAGATAATCTCTCCAGCGTGTCCTGGGTCTGCCCTGGGGCCTCTTCCCAGCAGGACAAGACCCCAAGATACTTAAACTCCTCCACTTGGGGCAGCAACTCCACCCTTTTTGGCTGAGGACCATGGCCTCAGACTTAAAGGTGCTGATTCTCATGCCAGCCGCTTCACACTTGGCTTTGAACCGTTTCACTGCAAGCTTGAGGCCACCACCTAATGAAGCCAACAGGACCACATCATCCGCAAAAAGCAGAGATGAGGCCTTCTGCCACTTGGCTATGCCTAGAAATTGTGTCCCCACCCTTTAAAAGGTGGGGACCGCCAATCCAGTGGTACCAATCTCCACGCGACATCGCAGTAGGCCTACCACCCGCAGGAGGCATTGTAGGGGTCAGGTGCAATGTGTGTTGGGCAGTGGCCAAAGGCGGAGGCCCTAGCAGACTGATCCCCTGCTATTGAGACTGGCTGATCAGTTCAATTCAATTTTATTTATATAGCACCTAATCACAACAGTCACTTCAAGGCACTCAAACTTTTCTCACGAAGGCATTTGGCTTGTCCATGCAGGCAGCTGCAAATTTCCATCGAGCCTGAAGGTGTCGATTTTGGAGCACGGGTTTCTTTCTTGGTCGGCACCCTCTCAGTCCTTGGTGAGGTAAAACACAGTGACACTGGTGTTCCAGCAGTTTCCAGTTCACGGCAGGCTTGAGCCTTAGTGGTTCCTGGGTTGCTCCTGAACATCCTAACCAATTTCCTCTCATCTGAGCATGACATTTTGGGTCTTGGGTTTGTCAAGTTAAAAGTCATTGTAGAACCATCACCACCACTTATTTAAAGATTAAAGTGACAGTATTTATATTTTTGATTCTGCACGTATAATTTTGATCATAATTAAATTCCATAAATTCAAACTTGTGCACCTAATTCTGTTTAGTTTTTTAAGCCATTAAAATTTATGTTGTACAATCATTACACACAGTTTAAAAAAAAAAAATCATTAAAAGTCCATAATTACCACTGCCCATGATTGTATGTGTATGTAAATTTCTGACCACAGTTGTACATGGATTTGAGACCCCACTTAAAAGAAGCTTATCAATTAAACACTAGAAAGGTTCTAAAATAAGCAACAAGTGTGTGTGTGTGTGTGTGTGTGTGTGTGTGTGTGTGTGTGTGTGTGTGTGTGTGTGTGTGTGTGTGTGTGT
>JAVDPK010001154.1:190573-241131 GCA_034780415.1 Cichlasoma orientale
CAGTATATAAAAAATACTGTACAAACTGTAATAAAATAACTTCTAGGTGTATTATCATGAGTTGAGTAAGATGGGCAGAACAGAGAGAGCCTCTTTTTGCTTATTCTTTATCTGCTTATTTTGGTTTTTAAGCATTCTTTAAAAGTGTGCAATTAAATGTTACAGTGTTAGCTTAGTAAAGCTGCAATATACATCTATGCAAACAATAGTATTAGAATGGCACGGATCCATTCTGAATACAGTTACCCTCGTGAGTGAAAAGATTTTATCAGTGTATGATGGATATGTCCTTTATTTATGAGCACAAAAGATGCACCGGTACAGCCAAAATTACCTACCTAATATACTGAAGATAAGGTCAATACATTCTGGGGTTCAGCAGTGCAGTTGTGCAGAGTCAGTTATGAATCTAATTCCATCATTGCAACAGCAGCAATTCAACAAACAATGCACAAAGTACTTTTTCCTCTGTTGCTTCTGCATTTAGTTCTCACTTATTCCTTTAGTCATGCCAGAGTGAGAAAAACATGTCATGCTGTAGCTTTGGTGTTGACTCTTAATCAAGTACAGGGTATAACCAGTATAGTATACACTGACTGTAAGCTGAAACACTTTGGCCTGGTGTACCTCACCTGTAATACTACAACTTTAATAGCTGCGAGAAAATTTTGTCTTGCAGCTGGGAAATTACTGGGATTTCTGCACTGATTACACATAAAATATTGTCTGAGCTTCATGAAAGTCACAATTATAGTAAACACAATGTAAACACAAATGAAACACCCAACTGTGTGTGAACCTCTGTGGTATCCAATTAAGGAGATGAGATCAGAAATCTGTGCTGTTGAGGTGGCCCTTCCTATAAATAAAGACATAAAAGTCTGCATTTGGATTGGCTGGCATAAACTATGAACAGCTTCCTTGGGACTGTAGAAGCATTTAGAGATGCATGAAGCTATAAAAGGCTCTAAAAGCATTTTTCCTCAAGACCTGGGTGCAAGATTATTAGATTTAACTAAAACCACAATAAAAGCCAAAGCAACAAGACGAAATACGTTTTAATCTTTGTCAGAGTGGTCAAATTTGTCAGTGCAACAAGCACGAGGATGCTTTGGTGAACGTTTACTGCGACTAGGGTGAGTACATGACACAAAAGTTGTGTTCATGTGTCCACTGTCAGAAAAACACTGAATAAAAATAGTGTTGGAGAGGAAAACATACAACGAACAAAAACACTGGGCCCGGCCTGTAGTTTGCAAAAAACTGCTTAGCTGTTCAAAAACATTTCTGGATCAATGATGGGTGAAAAGATTTACCAAAAAGGTGGACAACGCTATCATCCTAACCTTAAAACATCACATGGTTTTGAGCTCCTTTGCTACCTCGTGGTTTGGATATCTGTTATTAAAGAGTACATAAGGTCAGCTGTCCAATAGCAAAGAAACATAACATTTTTGTTCAAGTCTTATAAGCAGCTACTGGAAATAGCTCCTGTTTGAAAACTGTAGCTGCTAAAAGGAGGTTCAGCAATTACAAACAATAAAATTGCATAAATACAACTCTTTGTGTGTTATATGTTTTGTCAGATTGTGTTTCTTTACAATTGTGCCTGAAGTTCAGCAAACATTTTATGACTAACAAAATCACAAGTCCTGGTATTTCCAAAGACATCGCAAACTTTTCAATGCAAATGAACTGTGCTTAAGGGGAAAATCACAACAATCGGTATGATAATTTTTACACTGTGAGAGCGTGTCATTATTAAGAATCAGACCAATTTTAACAGGAACTCTTCTGTTTCACTTAAATATTCACAGCTCCCACGCACTAAGGACTTTCAGCTGGAGGATCATTAGTGGGAAAATTCTGTCTGTATGAGGTACAAATTTCAGTTTCAGTACTGAGGAAAAAGTAACCTTATGTAACATTGCATTTGCCTTAACTCTAGCAGACTTTTTTTTTTTTTTTTAAAAAGTGTTCTCTTTTGTGTTTGAACATAGTCAAAAGAACATTGACAGAAATGTGAAAATCTTCAGCCTGCCAATCCCATTTGAAAGCTTTTATCCACTCCTGGTCAGATTATTTTTGAGAAACAATGACACCATTGATGAACTTTCCCCACTTCCATGATTGCATCTTGAAGAGATGGATAAGTTTGACACCAAACTGACAGATGTGTGTTTCACTTCTTACCACCAAAAAAGCACAATGAAAAGACGTGTTCTTAAGCGTTTCAGTGTGTACATGTGTGTCAGGGAGATGTGTCATCTATTCTACACGACGCTCCAAAATATCTACTTTCTAATGGGAACAGCTATAAGTAGTCATGATAACCAAGAGCACACACATCTAAGTGAAATGTCATAGCGCAACTAAAGTCTCATCACATGTCTGACTTCCTTGATGTCCCCACTGCATATGCAATCTTATACAGGCCAGTTCCAGAAAACAAATCTTTCAGTTTATAGCCTTCAATAGCTATAGCAAACAATGAATCCCAGGTCTTTCCTATTTAATACAAACTTTCATATTTAAAAGTAGTGTTTGTTTTTTTTTATACTCTACCTGATCTGCCCCAAACGGCGTGATGTTGGACTTCACAGTACCCACACCTAGTGCAATTAAGAAAAGTCCACTGAAGACTGCTGTGCCACAATATGGGGCACGAATGGGGCAGGTTACATTTTTTGGAAGGGTACTGTTTGTGCTCAGACACTCAGCAGGCTGCACAGGAAACGCCATTTCTTCTCCACACAGGTGTATCCTGGTCTTATCGTTTGAAATGAAAGGGAAAAACAGCATGCCAAAAAAGTACAGAACCAAACTTGCAGCAATGGTCCAGAATTTTCCAAGGTATGCATCCGCCAACCAGCCTCCAAATGGTGAAATCAGGTAAGTTACTCCCATGAACATCAGAGGTGCCTGACTTGCCTGAGTGCCCTCCCAATAAAAGGGACTACCATTGAGAAAAAGGACCAGGTTGGATGTTATGCCATAGAAAGCAACCCTCTCTAATGACTCGGCCAGCAGGATAGCTGCACATGCCAGTCTTCTTCCCTCGAAGACTGACGGTGGTGAAGGTCTGCTCTCTGAATCTGAGTCCAAAAGAGGGGTCCTCTCATTGGCGTCCCTGTTATTAGCCATTCTCGACCACCTTAGTGGAGTGAAGTTTCTTTTTTTTATTTAAGAGTTCAAACCTGCAAATAAAAATACAGATATAAACCAAATGTTATCACCGATTTACACAGCATAATCGACCAACTGTACCAGACTCACAACATCTAAACTTTCCATTTCTTGCCATACACAACACAAGGTTTTAGCTTAGTACAAACCTATGAAGTAAGCTAGCTTAAACACCACAATAGCTTGTTAAAGTTTCTTACGTTACCTTTAGTGATAGAAACTCGTCCCAGGGGTCTTCAGTTGTCTCCATCAATCTATAGCATGTTAACCGCTCCAATGTTCCGTTTGTATAGTCTAAAATCTGAACTTTATGAAAAGAGAACTGGGAGTCACCTGAAAAACAGTGTCACAGTCCTGTCGCGTGACACATAGCTCAGTCAAACGCTGTCAAACTTGCGTTGCTGTGCAGACGATCTATAAATGAAGCTAGCCCGACAGACAGGGCGAATCCAGGCGCGCAACCCCATCCATGTGATGTAGGAGTTTGTTTCGCTGACGCCAAGCTAACCAATGGGATAAGGAAGTAGCTATGTAGTGCATTTTTATTTAATTTTTGTTACAGCCGAATCTGCCATTACAAATTTGTCAAGAGCCGAGAGTATGACAAGGGTGGTTTTGGGGCAATTGTTAATCAAAAAAAGAATAAGAAAAAAAAAAGAAAATGAAATAGGCCAGTAGCACTCCACCGCGGCTTACAGTCGTGTTTCCAGGGGCCCATATAGAAGACGGACTTGTAAACATTTCAAGTGTGGTGCTATAGACCGTCTTGTGTGCACTGCTAAGATGAGCTATCCTTGTCGTTAGGCGCTGCTACGTGTAAGTTACGGACAAGGAAATGAGAGTACAGCTTAGCGAGCTCAATAAAACACAGATTGCTGCCGTCAGATTTTCACGAATATTTTGTGTTAGGTAGCTAAAATTAGTACGTCAGACCAATTGTTTAGTGGAGATATGAGATTACTTTTCCTTGCTTGTCTCAGCCCCAAAACTGGGAACCATACTACAGCTGAGAGAATAAGGTAACATGCATAGTTGCTAAGTGTAGCTGGCTCTTATAGCTGTCGCGACTTATTGATTAGCCCGTGAGATACCGTGAGGCAATAACGATGTAGTTACCGTAATAAGGGCAGGTGTTGTTGGGAAAATCGCATAGCTTATTGTGCAACAACTACAGGAAATCAGCTCTAATAGTCTCATTCAACTACAAGCCTTTATCATGTAATAAGAATCCTTGAAATAGTAGTAGCAGTAAACACGGATGTTGCCAATGGCTTGTTCTTATTAGGAACTGAGCCTAATTTAATGTGATTTGTAACACGTATTTCATGTTAAAATAGCTCCACTGACAAAGTTTTCTAGCTGTAACCACTATGAATTTGTTCAACCACCCTGTCTTCCTCCTAGCCCTCAATAAGCAAATGTTATCTTTTATTTTAGGTCCTACATTGAATCTGCAGGACACACCTGCGAGCTGAGAGATGCAGGAGAATTTCAGTCTCCCGCTGATGTGGTAAATCTGGTATCTGAAAATCCTCAGTTTGAGGCTGCGCTGGCTATTCATCTTTTCAAAGCAGGCAGGCTTCTCGTGGGTAAACAGACTTGCTGTTGTATCATCTGCTTATCTACTGTATGCTTTCAGTCATTTGTACTGTCAGAATAATGGATCTGCAATTGTACAGCTTTCAGTCCCACACTGCCTTTTTTTTGTTTTGTTTTATGTCTACTCTTTACAATAGACATTCAAATACCCTTTGGCGTAATCTTTGGCGGCACAGACATAAATGAAGATGTGAAAGTTGAGCAGAAGCGTGTGGTTATGCAACAGGTGCTACTGAAAGCCAGGTGAGGTTGTTTGCAAACTCCCATTTTAAAAGTTCCTGATTGCTACAAAGGTAGTACATGAATTTTAGTCGTTTGTGGCACACAGACGGGGGTACACCTTTTATAAAATGCCTTCATTGAAGTTTCATTTAAAGTAACTGCAGAGTCACAATTTGCATAACAGTACGCATAATGGGGAATATCTTTTCTGCCCCATCTGTTTGCTCTGTTAATTAGAGTAAAACGCTGCACATTTGTTAACATCTTGTCATAGGACAAGGGGCGCAGAAGCATGACTAGAGATGGGAATGGAGAATCAGTTCTAGCTGAGAAATTCCAATTGTCCGATCTAGCAGAAGCTTATCAGTTCTTGTTTTTATTACATTTATGCATTGCAAAGCAATGAGGTCAATCTCAATGCAGGGGAGCTTTTGGAAAACGAAATCAGATGCAAGCCTCTTTTTTTCTGCTCTGTTTCTACAGTGTGTCAAGTCTCAGAGATGATTTTTATAATGTGCATTGCTATCAGTAGAATCTCATCAATACCCATTCTTACTCATGAGATCAATCATGAATGCATTACATTTTGGAGTGCCCAGTTCATGATATACCCTGTAACATGTCTGCCATGAGAGAGAATTGCTGGTTCTGTGTGGGGGAAAAAAAAAAACGTCAAATTTGAGAGTTATCATTAATTGTGACTTCATCCATGATTAATATCCAGTATGTTAGTAATGTGTCATAATTTATTTTTGCTGACTTCCTTTTTATAGAGGTTTGATTCAGCTGTCTCCAACCTGAAGTGCGAGCAGGAAGTAAATGCCACCGCTTCCGTATTTTTAATTAAAACGTGAAATTGAGAAAGCTTCTAATTGCACTAATCATGTGATTTATTTATTTATTTATTTATTTTTTGTCAGTTTTGGATATAACATGAAATCATAAGTAACACTGCCAGCTCAGTACAAGCTTTTTTTCCCCCCGTTACATGAATTTCAAGTCGTACTGATGATGCTGTCAGTTTTCTTTTGGGGTGGAAAAAAGGTCCAGATCTGTACAAGATATTCCGGCTCCTGGAGCAGTGGTGTGAAGAATCGTAGACTGTATTTAAAAGACGGACGTAGCTTATAGATCTGAAAGTGAAGCTAATTCAGAATTCATTCTTTCTAATGTGAGTGGGTGAGTCATCTGGTTGCATAGAAGTCTATGGTAAAATGGCCCTCAGCCCACTTGATCTTTGACCTTAGTAAATAGTTTTCTGATGAGGTAGGGTCTCAGTTGCTAGTGTCCAGTTTTATTTAATACAATGTGATGTTCATGTTGTAAATTATGACCTCCATTAGAGTCAAATAAGAGGATAAAGCAGAGTGTGCCCTATTGGCATGCCTACCTTATGATTGGCAGGTCGCTGCTGAAGCATGCAGCGCTCAGTTTGTCAGTCAGGTCCACCCGTCCCTCATCATGTCTGGTTTCAAAACACCGAGATAGCTTCAATGCACGACCTCGCAAACCACTGAGTGACATCACGGTGACTACGTCCATCTTTAATGTGCAATCTATGGGACGAACGAGGCCGAAAGAGCTCTCGCTAACCCCTAGTTTAACAGCAATGGCTAATCTAAATCTTGTGTCCTAATCTAAGTCTTATGTCCTGACATCACACTGAATTGTCTCGGTTTTCCATGTGATAAAAATAGATAGTAAATCTTCCTTCCTTTCCTTCCTTCTGCAAGAACTGGAGAGAACCTGCTTCAATCATCTCAGTCCACACACCTCCCACTATTCGCGCCATCTAACCCAAACCTTGATCACAAAATTCCGTCACCACCCAGGGCTTGTTTGCCCATTTAATAATGCACACTCATGCATGCAAATTAATATCTGTTTTTTGCTCTACATTCCCTTCACTTCCCTGCTTGTCCTCGTGCTCTTTTTGTACTGAAATCCTTTCGCTTCAAGCAGCAAGCGGTTTTTCTGCTTTCATTCTCAGTCTCTGCCTGCAGATTTTTTTGTGTTTTAGTGTTGTTACCGCCGCTTTTTTTTCCTCCCTTCATTGTTGTCAAAATTGTTATTACTTGCAAAAGGCTATAATTTACTGCCTATAGTGAAAATTCTTGTTTTGCTGAAATGCCTCGCGCAGCAGTGATAATGAAGTGTTTCTTTGTTCCCAATCAGGTTTGCTGTTGCATTTACTGACAAACTGAAAGAAGAGGCAGAGTTATTTTTGGTATGATTATGCACTTATGTGTTTTGATACACTGACTGCTGTAATTCATAGCTTAGCTGAATCGAGCACATTTCAGACAATCTCTCCGAGGATCGCCGATAGCGTCGCACTGGGTTAAACACGCGAAAGGTGCTACATGTAATTTTGCAGCAAAAAAGGAGAGAAGAAGAGAGGATTACACTCTCTCACCTCTGCGCAGCTACGCAGTTATGGCTTGAAGAAGTTGTAAATTTTGGATTGTTGATGGTTGCAGAAAATTAGAGGCCCTCCCTCCCCCCCTCAGGGGAGGAATGGGCTTTCAGAGGGGGGGCTTTTCAAAGCTGTCCAGCCATTCGACGTGCAGTTTCAACCTTGATGCATGATGGTTTACACATGCAAGTATCTCTTTTTACACATGTGCTATGTTATATGCCCCCAGTCCCATATATTTAAATTCTACTAGAGCCATGCCGCATCGGCCTAATTGCTGCTTATAATAAGAGAAAAAGTTTTTTGTTTACATTTTATGGCATATCCACAGACAACAGGAGCCTGACAGCATCAATAAATACAGCAGAAGGGCTCTGACTATACAAACACAATATCCTGCCCTGTCCCGTAATAGTCTGGCATTAAAACAATATTACAGTGTTTTATTTTCAGATTAGATTCCAGCCGTAGGCTGCAGATTGAGGCAAGTGGAGTGCTTTATCTCTGCCATTTAGTGCTGACAGCTGGTAGACAGGACAGGCACTGAGAGGCATTGCCAAGCTTTTTATTGTGACAGAAAACACACATAGCGGATGGATCTGGTGTGATAACATCCAGTCAATTTCTTTTCCGTCCCCTCTGATTTATTTTGCGGCACCCGCATTATCTTAGCGACTGCTTTCCTGACTCTCTTTTAAAGTTTGTGCTCTTGTTTAAATATGCTTAGAACACAAAGAGCTTTAAACGGCTGTCTCTGTTGTCGGATATAAAAAGAGAGAAGCGCGGTTGGCGTTAATCAAATGTAATTTCTATAAACAAACACTGCCAACAATTACTGATTGATTTTAAACACTAATGTGTTTTGTTACTTGTTTTAATCACTTTTTTCCCCCCCTCTGAAGGTGGCCCAGAGCAGCAAAATCTATGTCCAGCCCCAAGGTAAGTTCTGCAGGATGGACTTCCTTACCTGATGCTGTGCATCCCCGACTCACAATTCAAGTGTTACTCTAATCAGCTTTGACATTTTTTTCCCTCCATTATCATATTGTCTGCAGCACAGAGTTGTATTTGCTCTTGCCATTGGCCACCGTACCATGTAGGACAGCCCAAATCACTCTTCCATGTTGTTTACCACCGGTATCCTTGTTTGGCAAATAGTGTCCTTTCATAGATTAGACGAGAGCCCCTGGGCCAGCTGCATGGCTGAGCCCCAACCAGTGAAAGCTTAATTTTCAGGCTCGTCCCCAGAGAGTGCTCACGCTGAAGTGCTTTTTACACAGAACACAAAAATAATATTTTAGATCACTGATAATTTGTTAGCACTGTGCATTATACGTTTTTATCAAGTTCACTATGGCTGTTTCTCTGTTTATATTATAGGCATCCAAACAGAAGTGACTGAGAAATTCTGCTGGACTGAATTCTTGAGGAGCTCAGGTACTATTAGTGTTCAGGTTGTCGTCATTCCAGGTACACGCTGCATAATGTGTAATCAAGATTGAAAGCTTCAGTTTCAGATGGGCTTCAGTTTTTTCACATTTTATTTGATGATGGTGGAAAATCGGTGATTTATCCAAACGGATAAAAAAAATATTGCTTTTTGGTGTACTGACCCCTTAATAGAAGAAATTAAATACTGAAATTACTGTTATACGTACAGTGCTGGAAAATTAGACCATTGCCATCAGATGCTTTCCAGATGATTTTGCATGATGGACCAAAATCTGATGCTACTTTTCTGCATTCATAATTCCATCAGTTTTGACAAGATCTCCCAACACCGCTGGCTTAACCGAGTCCCAAACCATGACAGTCAACGTGTGTGGCAGTGAGGGCCCAAATGCAGGACGCAGGAGCAGCCGGTCGTGAATTAACAGAAGGCGAGGCTTTGTTGTGGCTGATAATACAAACTAATAAAACTGACAAAGTAAAAGAGGAAACACCAGAACATGGAGACAGGAACGTAGACTTGACAACACTGGGATGCAGGCACATGAATAAAGATAAACATGAAGAAGGAGGAACTAACTAAGCAACTAAAAACAGGATTAAATATACTTATATGGGGAAAAGGACAAAACCAAAACCAGCAATCGCAAATGAAAACACTGGGTCAGAGAGCGTGACAGACAGAGAGCCTCCACCGTGTTTTACAGATGGCTGCAGACATTCAGTTCAATTCAATTTTATTTATATAGCGCCAAACCAAACAGTCTCCTCAAACACTCACATTCACTGTTGGACCTCTCTCCTGGTCTCCTCCATACATACTGACGACTTGAATCTAAATTTTCAAATTTGGATTAATCATTCCATCAGACCTGTTGCCGCTGATTTTCAGTCGAGTTATTGCGTAATTTGGCGTACCTCGGCCTTTTCTCCCTGTTTCCCTTCCTTAAGACAGCCACCCTTCCACTGACATCATTTCTGATGAGGCTTAGGTACCTTTTTTATGCTTGAATAATTCATAGGTCAGTGTTAAGTGGCTTAACAGTTTCCAAAGGAAAGCCTGGTGAGCTATCGCTAAAGACCACTTTAAAAAATTACAACAAAGTCTGGTTCCTTAGAAGCGGCACCCGCTTCCAAGTCGCATAAAGAATCTAAAGAAATGAGGGGTGACTCTACTGTGTCTTAGCTGTTTTTATATTGGATGCTTATTCAGAAAAGCTTTACTGTGCTTCCTTTTTTAAAACAGGTTTAGTGGTGTTGTTTTGACCATCTACACACAGGCTTGTCATATTTTGTAACCTTTTGCAACACAGGCAATGTACTGTATGTCTGCTAAAATATCACCTACATCCTTTTGTCACTCCAGTCGAGCCACCACAGTAGGACCAGAATGACATGCATGCACCACCTTGACCTGAAATAGGAGTGCATGAAGATACTCTGTTAAATACATCAGAGTGTGTTGCTGAATGTTTCCCTTTTCCCTTCTCTCCACCAGTCTTCCAACTCTCATTTCAATTGCTCAGTAACTATGTGTACTGTTACTTGGAGCCTCATCCAGATTTTAAATTGTACATTGTAACATGATGTCCATCCCAAGCACGTTAGTGCTCAGAGAGAACACCACTGAGTACAGCGAGGAACAGTTGATTAATAGCATTCAAGCCCAGGGCAATTTATCACCACATTTCCCATCCCTACCAAGTAATACACATTTTCCACAGTCGTTTTTCCATTTATTATATTTCAAATAGAAGTCGGCACTACTGTGCCTTTTCAGATGCGATGAAAGCACTGTAAACTGACTCGTGGTTGTTTTTAGAGACGCAAACATTTTTGCAGCTTCTGCATCCACGCTACATTACGGTGAGGATTTGTCTATTTTTTTGTTTGTTTTTTCATGGTGGATGTAGGACAGGCATATTTCACATCAGTAAGAAGAATGTTTTATTATTTTTGCCAGCTGTTGTAGCACCACGGGGCTTTAATAAAAGAAATCACACACACTGGGTTTTAGCTTGTGTTTGTGTGTGATCAAGACTCGAATGTCATGCCAAGGCGGAGAATTTCATTCAAATAAACTGACCCTGTAGTCTTTACTCTATCAGAAATGTGCCTTTGTCAGGATAACATTGCTTAAGATGTCATTAGGCATTGTTTTTTGGTTTTGGTTTTTTTTTTTTAGATGTCACTGGGGGTGCTCGGCTTTCTGCTGTCTGAAAGATTAGATGCTCCATATCCTGTTTTTGAACAGTGATTTTCAAAAGCAAAATTTTCAAAAGGAAATTATTTCATTATCCTTAAACATAACAACGCAGTCTGGCAGACGTAACCTGCCAGTTTTCATCCTCCCGTTGTCCTCACATTCACTCCCAGCACTGCAGAGGGCACTATCCCATGTGTTCATTTATTGCTGCATATTGATTTACTCATTCATTCCCTCCATCTTGTGTGGCACAGATTAATTCTTATTAAATTGTGAAGTCTATGGGCAAGCTCAACAGAGATGGAGGTTTGAGCGTGACGGTATTCTGTGTGGCCACATGCTGCAGTGGAGTGCTGTAAAAAGCCTTCGACTGGTGGACATAAAAGAGTCAAAGCATCCCTCCTGTCTGATTGAAGATACATGACTGGCCTGTATGTGCCTCTGTTTTACCCTTTGGATGTCATACCCTCCAAAGGAACAGACTTGAGCACTGGATTTCAGAGTCTTTCTCTTGATGAAAGTCACTTTCTGTGTGTGTGTATGTCTGTGAAGGTTGTTTTGGGCCCATGCTATTTGCCTTGTGAGTTGGGGTCAGGGGGATAGATGAAGTACAGCACTGCAGAGTGATACTTTCAGTCACTAAACACAAAACGAGCAGGGAGTTTGCTGTTTTATCAGTTACAGGGTCCTAAAAAGGATACACAGGAAGCCTTCAGTGAAGTTAATGTAAGTAAAAATCAGAGGATAAGCAACAGTTAACAGAGTGGAAGAAGCTAAGATGCTAACTGTTAGAATCATAGTGATATTTTTAGCCCCTTTCAGACATGCGCTCCTCTCTGCTAAGCTGATGGCACATGAATGTGTTAGTTTCATATTTGAATGTGTAACCTGGACACTAGATCAAGTAAGATTTAGGTATCACTGTTAACACTGCACGGATGAGTAGTAAAATTGCGCGCCCTGAATGCATGCTGTCACATTAACCACGCACAGCATTACAAATGTGTGTAATCTCTTTGCTCAGCTGACTCAAAGCCATTGTTGTTTTGGAGAATCCCCTAAACAGAAATAATATGAAGGGGGGAAAAAAATTGTGAGACCAGCCTAGTGTAATGTCAGAGCACGTAATAGTCGTGAAAAAACAGTTTGTGTGTGTGTGTGTGCGTGTGTGTGTCAGAGAGCACAAATTTGTAAGCAGTGCTTTTTGAGTAGGAAGTATATTTCATGTTAAATAAATGCTATATTTTCACAAAATGTAGCATGTGTTTTGTGTATGCAGGGAAACTTTAAAAAGACGTGGCAGCTGTTGTATTTTAACTCAAGCCATGATCTTTTTCCAAGCCTAACTCAGTAGTTTTTAATGCCTCAACCTAACCAAGCAACATATTTTTAAGAAATGACAGCTTTAAAAATGATACAAATGATGTGTGAAAATCTGTGACTTGCATGACTCTGGAAGGGCTTGATCCACCACCACAAATATGGAAAAAGTCACGTTCAAGGACACAAAATAAAGTTGGGAATTTACTGTTGAGAATTTTTTTTTTTTTTTTTTAAGTACAATTCATGTCTAGCAACACAAATCAATAGATTAAAATTCATAAGTATTTAACAAACTGCTGTGAAACCAGGTTGGTGAGACACTCATTGTCAGTCACAGAGCAGTCAGAGGTGTTCAGTTATGTTTAACAGGCTTTTATTCTGCGCAGACGACCGAGTTTGAACACAAGGGTTTTAGTTCCAGATTTCAGCTGCAGCACCTTTAATGTTGTCGAATTGTTCCTCACTCGCTCTTTGCTCTTAGTTTACTCACAGGTAACTGATATTTCCAGCCATAAAGCGGGAGTGGACAGGCTTGCACACTGCAGTGATGAGCACCACTTGCACATTACTGCACAAAAAAGCTGAAGAAATTATTGTAGATCCCGCATCAGTTGGAGATCGTCCCTCTATTCCCGCACATTGCCATGACATCAGACAGGTCCCTTCGGATAGTGCTCTTACTTGGCACCGACATGTGGAAAGTGTTTGTGTGAGAATCCATCAGTGTCTCCGTTTTCTCCGGAGACTGAGCGTTTGGTGTCTGCTGTAATATTATGCAAATCTTTTATAGAGCTACTGTGGAGTCCATCTTATGTTTTGGCATCACCAGCCGGTTTGGAACCTGACAGTCAAGTCTGAAGCTCAAATTTGTAATCTGGTTAATACGGCAGGAAAGATCATGGGAACAGCAGCACCGATCACTCCCCATGGCATTTTTGAACAGTCCACTGTTCAGCAGGCCAACACGATTTTAGCTGATTCTGTGCAGGCGGTAAACTCTAGGAGGAGGTGCAGGGTTCCTTTGTGTAGGCATAACGCATATAAACCTTTGTGTGCTCCTCTGGCGGTTAAACTGGGAAATGAATAGCACATGCTTAACAGACAGAGAAGTAGGGAGGGTTTGATGTAGCATTATTATTTTTAATTATTTATTTATTCTAAAGCCCATATTTTCTAAAAATCTGTTCAGGCTCATGTGATTCGTGATACTGTTTGATATTTTTTGATGCCGCAGTTGCCTAATCCAAGGTGACCGTCTCCTATGGGTGAAAATAAAGTGATCTTATCTATCTTGTCTTTACATCTATTATAGATATCAAATGCTTACAAGTACAATTTGACAGTAAAGTCTTCACAACTACAGAGTTAGTCTTTGACAGGTCAGATTAATGAGCCTCACAGGTAACGACTATAATCCAAGAGCGGGAGAGTCGCCCGCGTTCAAACACGTGGCACAGCAGCAGTAAACTCATTACTTATAATAAATTATCTGCCATATTTAGAAGGTATTGATCAGGATCTGACAGCAGATGACACTGGGCACTGCAGATAGGTGAGCTGTCACACTATGTCACCGTTTGAGTAATACAGTAATGGTCTGAGTCCTTTAAATTTTACTGAAGTGTATATGGCTTCATTCCCATAACTACATAAAGGATGTGACCTCTTTAATTATCAAATTAACTATTAAAGTATGGCTGCCAAATTAAGAAAACAGTATCCTAATGCACAATATGTTTCTTAATATGCTGTCAGATCTTTTGGTTAGTGCTTAATATCGAGAGAGTACTGCGACTCGCTGCATCATCATTGCGGGCATGTAAACGCAATTAAACAGAATAATTAAAATGATTTTTCGAATTGTAATGAACTTCAGCACAAATGCTGTTTGACCAGCTGGATGTTTATAGTTCTGAAGCGACGTGCCGCTGTCATAATGAAGTGCAGTTCCTCCGGGATGGGATTGACCCTAGCATGTTATAAGATGTCAAGCGTAATTAATTTTAACTGAATAAAATGCGATTCATATCACAGTTCATATGCGCAGTCTTGATGTGGTTGTAAAGTAGCGGCTTGTCACAAAAACATAAGATATACAGTGGAAGTGTTAGTTATTGAAACTTTTCCAATTGGGACAAATTGCTAATAGTTAATAACTGCAGGTTTTTTTTCAGATGGTGTCACCTTTTTTTTGTCTAGTCAAAAAAAAAATATCACACTGTGCCACTCTGCAGATTAAAGAGGAGCTGTTCAGACAGATACGTGCTTTTTTTCAGCAAAACGCACTCAAACACATGCACACGTACTGATTAAAGCATTATGGGGCTTGTTACGAATGCCCTTCTGAAATCAAAGGTAAACAAACAAAAATATGTTTTGCATAGATCTCACAGAACTACAAAAAGAGAGAGAAAGAATATTGCTTCTGGCACATCATATGATTTGTACAATTTGTTTTTGGGTTTGGTTTTTTTTTTCCCCCCCTGAGGAAAAATGAATTTTGTCTCAGATCCAAAAAAATCCAAAGATTTTTTTTATTTCATCGGGTTTCTTGCTCATTTTGACAGGTCTGTGTTACGGCATGATTCCAGCTATCCTGTGTTATTTCCCTGCACCTTGTTCGGACGTACTGACTGGATGTTAAACTTAGCTGACACGTTTTCTCAGATTGCGAATCAATGCAAGGAAGTTTGATGCATCCCACAGATGTAAAAGCTTTTCTGACAGTAGGCTCCTAGGATCGGGGTCAGTGCCCAGTCTCCAGGCTGTCATTTTAAGATGCTCTTTAATAGCATTAAAGAGCTGCTTCATCCTTCTGATCTGGACTTATCTGGCAGCAGGGGATTTCACTCCACTGTCACTGTGCTCAAACCATGTGCTCGTGTCTGTCTGTGGTTTTATTTCTCAAACGGACAAAGTGTGTACATTTTTTTGACTTGGCTTAAATTGTTTGTGCCATTGTCGGTAAACTTTCTGCAACATCAGTGATTTTGTATTTTGGGTCGTGCTCAAGCAGGGGAGGTGGGGATTAAAATGTATTTTTCTGACTGCAACCAACTATCCGTCTGCCATTGATGACATAAAATACTGTCATTTTATTTATTCGTTAGACCTCGGCCAGAGTCTGCTCTGACATGAAGGCTCAAAAATCAATGTTGATAAAGTCTAAATCTTCTTCTTTCTGCTTGCATTTGACAGTTCACCCAGCTTTTGAATGGATTTCCCCAGAGGTGTGTGTGTGTATATGCGGTCCCTGGAGCATATACACAAATACTTTGATAATCTCTGAACTTTTTTTGTGTAACCAGCTGGTCAAAATTTGTACTTTACACCATTTGATGGATTGGCAAAAAATTAAATCCAGACATTCAGGCTTCTCTTACACATCCTATAATGATTTGGGCAGGCTTCTGATCCTCCTCTGTCCTCTACAGAAGAAAATATTTTCAAAGGCACAAATGTTAACAAGGTTGACACAGATGTTCATTCCTCTCAGGATAAATTGTCATTTTTCTGAATGGGTTTGAAATGAAATCTGTTGCGACCATCAGTTAAAACTTAATACTAAATACTTTTTAATGACCAAATGCCTGATAAAACAAATACTTCTCGCAGCCCTGACACCATCTCCCTGTTCAAAACTGACTGCATAAACTGAACCTTAGATGGATGGGTGTTACTGTTCTTTCTATGTAAAATAAAGGTCTAATCAGACCATTTTACAAAATGAGAAATATAGACAGATATAAATATATATCTGTTTTAGTTGTATTTTAAACAATGACTAACTTTACATCTGAATTCTGTCTCATTTGTTGCATGATAAACTTTAAGGCTCCATGTCAGCATCATAGATCCGGGGATGCAGCTAACTGGATGTGCAGTCAGTTACCTCAGTAAGCTATGAAATGGGTTTGAAAGTGCGAGATCACGAGTTTGAGTCACCCTTGAGATACATGTTTTTCTCCTAATTTCTTCTATTAAGAATATTTTGTTCATTTTGTTTTATTCCAAACAAAGAGATGGTAGGAAACAATCTTTCGGTCATTCTTTTGCTCAAAAGTCTAACAAGGAAATCCAGGGCATGTTCACGAAGTACTTAGAACTGATGTCGAGGTAACGTCCATGATGCTGGGTCAGCTTTCATTTTGGAACTATTTTTCCGCCGTCACCATCGAAATGCTTGCTTGGTTACTATATACAATAGAGGTGGATACAGTTAAATGATTGCAAAGTGTAACTGGTTTACCTCTATGTTAAACAGTGTGGTGTTTGCTCTAAAAAACAAATACGGGCTCACAGAATTCAGTTCAGTGGAACTCAGCACAACTTTTGCTGTGAATATTACATTTTTTTTCTTTTTAGTATTTTGTGTGTCTGACATCCTCTACACTTTTTCAGCAACAGTTTGTTTGTTCAGCTTTTTTGCTGGAGGGGTTCTGTTACTCCACAGTCCTCTTCAGAAAGATGTATGATGGAAACACTTGCGTGATTTTGGCAGCGCTCTTCTATCAGGCTTCTGGAGACTTGGAGTCAATTTGTCAGCCAGTATTTTGGTATAGCTCCTGGCATTTGTGTTGCCTTGTATAAATGCCATCTTTCCAATACTGTCTACATTCTTGCAGCTCATATCATCACACTCCCACCTCTGTGCTGCACAGTTAGGGATGGATTATGCATTCGTTGTGTAACCCCTGTGCCAAATCTGTCGCTATGCAAGGGGATGACTGTACAATTACTGCTCAGTCCATGGCGCCATATTACGAAGATCATTAATCACCAATATTAGTGTATTATTTCATGCCTTTGTGAGGTTTCACAGCCACGTTTTCCCCTTCATGACAGACTTCATGCAGTTAACAGGCTCACTGGAAATCACAGGTCTACTTTATTTCAGTGATTACAGGTTTGCGTGTGACTTATCAGAGGTGTAATCACTTTTGTTGTATTGGTATTCTAATGTGGGGCTGGTATTTTCAATAAAGTTTTTTTTACGGTGTTTGTTTACAGTTGTGTGTAAGGGGAAATTTAAGTGGTTTTGTAGAAAGGTTTCCTTAATTATGTTGTATATGTGAATGCACAAAACTAAGACTGTGAACTGTGTAATGTTATAGCATATTCTGTTGCCATTCTCATCCACTCTACATTAGGCAGTTGTGAAAGTAATTGTGGTCCACCTCTACTAGGAATGCTTGTGCAAAAAGTGAGCACAGTGTAGCTGTCCTTTTAAAGTGAAGGGTCTGTTGACTAATGTAGGTCTGACACTGACAGGCTAGGTTGTGTGTTGCCTTTATTATGGGGCTGTGTATTAGGGTCAAGACTTTTATCTGTTGCCTTTGCCAGGTCAGGTGCAGAACAGTAGCTGCTGGCATTGTGCACGCTTGTGTGCCTGCCAGCTTCTGATAATCTCTGGATTGAATGCGATAGTTGGATGATATTGGAGAAGAGCTGATTCCCCAGTTAAAGCCTGATTCTCCAGATGTTTGATGTTAGCTTGATATCGGCCTGGCAAATTTTTTATTTAGAGCCGTTCAGTGAGCAAATTGTCACCGAAATATTCAGGTCTGTAGTTATGATGGTGCATTACACACTGATTAGGGTGCGACCTTCGAGTGTTTTTTTTGTAGACTGTTTCCCTGCTGATCAGAGAATTGTGCAAGCACATTAGTCACTGCTGTCTTATTTTCCTCATGACCTTGGGTGATGTATTGCTTTCATTATCTGCTGATGTACTTGGGATGTTCATTATGCAGTGTTTTGATATTGTGGTGGTGTCTTTCTGTTTGTCTGGCTTCTCTCCAGGTGTAAGGACTGAGCATGTGGATGAGCTGCGTGTCTTCCTATTGGTCTGCGGCCTCAGAAGAGTCAAGGATCCCCTCTATTTGGTGGAGGTTTTTTCAAGTATGCTGTGAAATTCTTCATGTGATATTGTTTAATGTATTTCAGCACATTGGCTATGAAATGCAGATAAGATGCACATCAAGCTGGCTAAAGGAGGCCATCTAGCTATGAGATCAAACCAGTCCCGATGCCTGTCAGTTCTCAGACCCCATCTATTTTTGAAAGTAGAACTACAGCCTTGATTATCGAATGTTATTAAGGCGTCATGGCACCGTGGACGTTGCACTAGTCACCATCTTCAGCTTTCACTTTTTCCTGTGCTTCTTCTTCAGCATGTAAGGATAGATAAGGACACTTGTAGGTGTATGCTGACCATCCTGGAAGCCTCTGTGTATACTCTGTCTATGGTACCAAAGGAAAAAAAAGGAAGTAGTGTCGCATTTTTAGAATTTTGGTACTGAAAAGTATCATAGGTATTGGTTCTGGTGATATCCTAAATGTACACCAGATAAAGATACCACATCAAATCATAAATAACTGAGTTCCCACAGACAAGCTTTTTTGTAGTCTTCAGGAATTGTTCTCCAGGCTCCTTGAAGGACATTCAGGCAGACCGAAAGTCTTTTTCCATGGCCTCACCAAACTCCTCCCACACCTTTTACTTCTGCCACCACCCAAGCTGCATTTCACGTGGCCTTCCGGTACCCATGAACTGCCTCAGAAGTCCCACAGGCTAACCAGGCCCAATAGGACTTCAGCTTGATGGCTCCCTGCACCTCCAGTGTCTACCATCTGATTCGGGGACACATTTGCTATGATGGCACGTGTGAATACAGCGACAGACGGCCTTTTTAGTCAGCTTAACCTTAAAGACTTTCTTACTGTATTTATGTAGTAAACTGTTGTAGAGGCAATGCCCTAATCAATTAGACCCCCACAGCTGAGTTTCATCTAATTGAAAGTGTTTGTGTAAGTGCAGCGGGGCAGCTCATTCTCATTTTGTCAGGTCTTGCTTTCTTGGTTTTTGTGGTTTTTCTTCTCATGATGGAAATCCTGTATATCTTACAGACATTTAATAATTTTAGCTTTAATAATTGCCCCTATTTAACACGAGTGGTTTCTTTTTCAAATTTCCCTATACTTTCTGTGACTTCCACAGCATGCAGTTATTGTAATGAGACAGCACTAGAGGGCGTCAACATTGTATATTAATGTTTAGAAGAGCAGTTAAATTTTCACATCCCCATTCTTGGAATTAGCATGTCCTGTCCACATGCTGAAAAATGACACCATAGTGCATTAAACAAGTGCAGCTTGTAGGAATCGATGCAAGACCAGCTCCACTTCTTTTGATACGTGTTCATTTTTTAAAAAAAAACAAACTGTGTTGTTATTGTTGTTGTTTACATTGCCAGTTATATTTAATGTTTTTCAGAGTGGCATTGTGAGAATCTGCTGAATGTGTTAGTCATTATTGGGCCCAAGGTAAGTAAATAGTCCTTATACATAGGTCTGGCATGGGGGAGGTTGTTTTTTTGGTATGCTTTTGTTTTTTTCCTTTTCTGCCATGTGTCTCACTCTGTTCTCTCTACTGTCACTCTGTGTACTGTTGAAATTACCTAGAAACTTCCCCCAGGAATTGAGGCAGCCTCTAATTGGATAGCGCAGAGATACAGGCTTTAGTTGTTATGCTGGAATTAACGGGCAGCGCTGGAAGGAAATGTCTTCTGAAAACTGGGGAAGGGTCAGCTGTAGTGGTGGTTTGTTTTTGTGTCTGTCTCACTACTCGATATACTGATGCATCGCCTGCTTCCGATTAGCACTTGCCTTTGGCTAACGACCTGTGTAGAGCACACTTATTTTAATACTCATTAATGGGGATGCATCTGCATGTGTGTTGGCAATTTAAGTTACAGGTTTGCTGCCCTGTCACGAATAATTATATTTCTGTCCTGTGTATCTCCCTGAAAACACTGCACGCTCAGGTACAGGCTGTGTAACTTCATGTCAAACAGTACAAATAAATAACAGGAAAATAGTAATTGAACTCACACAATCGGAAAAACTATATATTTATATATATATTTTTTTTTAATCCGGTTGCAGTTTTATGTTAAAATTTATGTCATATCCCAGGGAACAGCAGCAACCTCAGTACTTTTTTTTTTTCTGTTTTATTTCCAATTTCTCACCCACTGTTTTCTCTGTGTGCATGTCTTCATCTCCTCTTCCCCCTGACTTGCTTTGATATAGCATCAATGTACAGTACTTTAGCGTCTGTTCTTTCTTTCAAACAGTGGTCTCAGGCAAAAGGTACGTTCTGCTTTAGTTTTGCTCAGAAACAGCTCAATTAGGCATGGCCACGGGCTTGTATGCACCATCTTACTGCCGCTTCTTGCTTCTTGCGCGGCTTTGCTGCTGTTGTTTGATGAAACGGTTCAGTCGAAGCAGAAACATGTGATTCATCCTGACACGTCTGAATCACGGGCGTGTTTGTTTAAGGAATGAAAAGATGTTATTAATTTTATTCTAAAAATGTTTTTGTATGACAGCCAGAATTCCCCCCTGCGTTAATTTAAGGATTTTGTTTTTGGTAGAACAGTGCCGAGCAGATTAAAGAAGTAGAAGAAAAAAAACAAATCTAAAAGTGCAAAGAGGAGCTGGAATGAGACATTCCTTGCTCAGGCTGTCATGACATCACAGAAATCAGTACCGCTACTTCATTCAAGTAATAAGCGCTCTGGCTTTGCAGCATCTGTCATTAAGAGGAAAATTCAGGTCAGTTTGTCAGCGATGACACATCTGACTTCTCTGTAAATGGGCTTTAAATTACCAAGTAAAATAAATCCAGACGATTCTGAAAATGCAGTCTTAGCTCTTGTAACATTAGCAGGCTTTGCACCTTATTTATTTGTTGACAACAAATAAATTTAAATCGGTCCTTCTCGAACAACAGTTGAGGTATGACAGATTTATTAGAATAACCAACATTGAAGCCTTCTCTTTATGACTGAGCCTGTTTTTCCCACTCACTATAGGACAGTGCAGGCTGGGCTTAAACCGCGTGTGTTTGCCAGCAGAGCCTACGTCCTGATCTGTCCCCTGCTCGTTTTATGATTTCTGTTGAGTCCCAGATCGTTCCAGGATACAGCTATTTATTTATTTTTTAAAACGTCAGCTAATTTGATGAAGGCATTGCGTGAGCCATAATATCAAAGAAACAAAGGTAGCAGCTTGCTTAGTAGCATCTTTGACCCACATTCCTATGCTTTGACTTTTCTGTCTACAGGCTAATGCATATAAATCCCACATTGCAATTAATCAGATTGGCCACCCTGCCCACCCTGACCCCAATCTCTGAAAATACAGGATTTCCTAAGAATGATTTCTCATGATAGAAGTTTTTAATTATGTCCTTCTTTATTTTATATCCTTGCGATTAGGGCACTGCAGGCATCCTTAATAAAAACTGAGTTTCTGACAGAAAAGTGGTTTCTCATGTTTTGGTCATTTTTGTATCTTTGTTCTGTTTTGGCTTTTTATTTTTTTCTCAGATTGACCCTGTGCTTACTGCTGAAGTAGAAACAGTTGTTAAAAGGTAGGCCTTCTGTGTTCTTTTGTGTTTAAGCCGACAGATTTGTCTGTCTAATTGCCACGATTTACCTTCTTTTGAGACTGCCTGTCTTTGTGTTTATTTCACGCTGCGCACAAATGCATTGAAACAAATGTAGCTTACACTCATCCTAACATAATGTGAACAGAATACAAAGTAGCGTAGAGCGCCAAGGTCCTCTTTTTATTATCTGTCCTCCCACACTCAAGTCTCGGCTGATCTTTCAGTTTTTCGCCACAGGCCTTCACCACAGCAGAGATCTTTGCGGCAGGAAGCTGCCCTCTCTGCTTAAGACTTTACCTGGATGCTCTGTTCATGTCACACATAGTGCAGCTGTGTTTCTTTGCCTGAGCTTGTCACTGCTGTTCAGCATCATTCACGCCTCTGTGAACCCTGAGTCACACCGAACTGAGTTTTTCCACTGCTTCTACAGAACAGCAGGGGTCTTCTTGGCCCAGGAGAGGTTCCAACAGGAGCTTCACGCTGCCATGAAAAGGTGCTTCGCTGTGGTCAACAGCTCTATTTCAGAGGGCATGTCAGCAGCCATCTTGGAGGTAAACATCTTCGAGGGTCATGGGTAATTGGACAGTGGGGCAATAAGATGTTGGGAAATGTATTGATTTATCAGGGCATCTGCTCAGAAGCATTTTTGAAAAATCTAAACCATGTGAGTGTGTTTCACTGTTTGTTATTGCGCTATAATGTTATCTGGCCACTTCAGGGACAATTACCCAAATTAATTGCTTGACTCCAATCTTCCCATTCCTGAGTGAGCAAATCCTCTTAATCTTTTTTAAACACAGCAATTAAGACAATCCACAGTAGGCTTAAAGTGTTATTAGTTTGTTAGCATGTTTCACTTAACAAGGTATTATCTTGTACAGATTGTTAATTCTTTAAGTGAACTGAGGAGCAGAATGGCAGTGCTGTATAATATCCAAAGTGCTGGAGTGATTGCTTCTTAATAGTGACAGAATAGGCAGGAAACCTTTGCCTTTGACTTCATATTTAATGTTTTTTGTGTTTTCTTCTGCTTCCCCAGGCCATGGATCTTGGGGTACCTGTGCTGGCTAGAGATATTCCAGGAAATGCGGCTGTGGTACAGCACGAGGTCACTGGCCTTCTGTATTCTTCCCCTCAGGTATAGATTGACTGACCGGCTCTGTAGTTAAGCTAAGCGCTGTAGTCCATAAACATTCAGATTGTTTTTATGGACTACAGAGAGGATAAACTGTTGCTAGGGCTACAGGGACTCCTTTCACCTCAACTGACCAGAAAAGTACGCACTC
Organism: Cichlasoma orientale; assembly: GCA_034780415.1. Taxonomy (NCBI): domain Eukaryota; kingdom Metazoa; phylum Chordata; class Actinopteri; order Cichliformes; family Cichlidae; genus Cichlasoma; species Cichlasoma orientale. The sequence continues at coordinate 213,718 of JAVDPK010001154.1, forward strand.
ATATTAAGTAGTACCAACACACTGACGCGGGACAACTGGAGGATTTTATGTCCTGCTGTGTTATAAAAAGTCTCACACTTTTAATCAGAAAAAAAAAAATCTTAACTTTGCATCATTTTGTAAACTTTGTACTAGTTTTATCAGTCCAGTCTAAGCAGGTAAAATATAACAAAAGGCACCTTCTTCTGTTATATTTTATTTTATGTTTCCTCAGGTGCTTGGATTAGAATCAAAAAGTGCACCCTTTAGGGACAGAACAAAAGATACCATATTACCACATAGTGATGCAACAATTAGCAGCAAGGTGGAAAGTAAGTAATCCCCCTTGAGAGCTGCGCAGTCTGATATTCAAGGAGGTTTAATGCAATGGGAGATAACATAGGATAAGGCCAACTGGCAGGGCTTAAGCATTGTATTGTCAAGACCATGCTGTAGCGTGATGTTGTGGTAATGGTGGAGATAATTCCTCTCTGCACGTGTGCTCCACTGAGCTGCTGGTAGGAAGCTCACACAGATGGTTGCAGCAACTTGGGTCGGATAAACTAGGACCTCAGCCAGGACTGATGGGCAGCGAGCGCTAGTCTTTGAGCCACTTTTGCAGCACCTCCCATGCAGGAGTTTGTGCATGCTATAAAATCGTTCCTTATTTTTTCACCGACAGTATTTCTTGTTCTTAAAGATGCAATTGCACGAGGAGTGTGAGTGTTAAGAAATGAGCAAAGCAAACACAAAAGCACTCATAAGCTTTAAATAGAAAAAATGGCCCGTCCTGTCGGGCTCTATAATTTGCACCAAGAGTGAAGTAAATATATAAGCGCGCCTCTCGTAAGTTGCGCTTTAATCCTTGTGCTGAGGATTTATAGCCCTCATATGTCCATGCAGAAGAGTTGTTTCCCACCGAGAGCCTCTCCAGACATAATCACATCACTTGAAGTGAAGTAAAGCAAAATGGCCTGCTGACTGGCAGCGGCTAAAACTTCGTGTGCCCATTGGCTCACTGCAGCAGTGAATGTTGGCTGTCATGTTGCAAGAACACTTCAAGGCACTTTGACTTCATTTTGTTGGAGGCTTCTTACGGCCTGCTGGGCCAGCAGATGAGCAACTAGGATTCTGGATGCTGAGTGGATGGACCTCATTTAAGTGAATAGGCAATGGTGTTATTACTCCTTTTTTAACTGTTAACTGTTCTTTTATCCTCATCTTTTCTTTTCCATGTTCCCATCACGGCTGGTTGTACAGTATTTTTTTTAACTGTATCACTTTGTTTGTTTTTCTTTTTTACATAAGCAAATGAGAGGTGGCAGCTATTAGGATAGAAAAGGGGGTCTATTGGGCATCCATATTTAGATATGGAGCCACAAATATCTCCTTCCTTTGGCTATGTAAAGACACTTTTGAAGTATTTGCTAATCAGTGCACAGGCTTCTATCTGAGTTCTGTTCTTGTGCCTTGGATTATCGTTTATGCTTTAAAAAAAACATATCTCCAGGCACCTTCACTGGCAAGCTTCAAGTGGCATTTGGCAGTGAAGGAGACTAATTTTGCCTTTATCCTTGCCAGGAATTTGTGCATCAATCTCAGAGGCTGTTGTCAGATCATGAGCTGAGAAAGAGAGTGGTGAGGAATGGAAAACTCTGCGTGGAAATGCATCATGGCGTGAAGCAGGAGAGAGAAACTTACCAGCGACTGGTGGACACTTTGCACTGAGCACATTAAACTGCAATCTGTATACTTCCTCAGGGGCTTCAGCAGGAGGGAAAAGAGCGTGACACCACTGTATCGGCGTTGCACAGGTATAAATATGGCAGGTGTGTGTTCGCATAATAATCCTGTTTTATCTGCATTACCTAACTGAAAATTATGCCGAAGAGTGCTTTGAACCAAAGACATAAGATATTTATGATGTTATTTATGGTTTAATTGTGACAAAGGGACAGATACTGTGTTTACTCATTGTGCTTAATAAATGACTGATTGTTGATCTAAAAATGTTATGATGGTTTGTCAGACTTTTCCAAATGAAGTGCAAGATCTTTCCAGGTTATACTGCCCCTTTCTTTTTCTTTTTTTTTAATAAAGTGCAATAATTGGGTTACACAAATTGAGTGACCCAGCAAAACTTTGCTTAAAAGGTAGAAGGGCACAAAAGGTCCTTTTTGTTTGCTCTTACAAAGGTTGATTTTCACAACATGCTGCGCCATTAGCACTATAACAAAAAGCTGTAAAATCAAGATTAGCATTAGTCCAGGCAGTCCACAAAGCTCAGCCACAATCCCAGCATGGCATTGCTCAGCTGATGCTGTTCTGTACATCTGTTTAAGCCGCTTCAGCCTGCTCGCACTTGCTACACTCCTTCAAGCCGCTTTGCAACCGACCTTCACCCCAGCTCAACTTTTCATGCTTAACTTATCCTAAATATCTGTTTTCACTGATGCCTGGTTTGTTCTTGATGCTGCTCTAACAACCTCATGCAGGAAAGGTGGGAGGGGTCCCAGAACAGAACCGTGTTTCCAAAGGTGAAGTACTGTAGATGGAAATAATCTTTTTTTTTTTTTTTTCTGGACTGTAATGAAACAATATTTGAGCAGCAATTCTATAACTCAAGTGGCTGGTGCTTGACAGAAAATCAATTAATAGGCAATATTTAAGATCATTCTGTTTTAATTTAAAAAAGCAACTAAAAATTAAACCAACTTAAAATTACAAATAGATCTCTTATGTTGCATAATAGAAAACACCCCTTTTGGTTCTTATTATTTTAATCAAAGCCATTATGTCTAGTGAAATCAGTATCAGATTTTGTTCTGTATTACAACTGATTGTTGCTATATTTGTAATTTGGGACACTTTCTCTGTGTGTCTTTGTATTGTATATATCAGCATGTGAGTGCAGAAATTTAGAAGTAGATATCCACATGCAGCGTAAATATTAGGTGGCTTTGTGTAAAAGGAGTCCGTCAGAATCAGCCGTCTGAAACATGATCACACACATCTACTCTCCAGTATTAACAATAATATACAGTACATGTACATGTAAAAGGCCTTGATAGGTAATGAAATGTGGAGGAGGGCAATCCCAAAATCACAAACTCTTGACAGTTTTCAGAGTTGACAAAGGCATTGAGGTGATCAAAGCCACATCTGCTGTACATGTGAGGTCTGATCAGGTTCTGTATTATAACGGGTCCCCAGGCTCTGTGATGGGCACTTGAGGTTCCTCCCCACAACTGTCCTCCTTTCCAACCCAGTGGATGCCGTGGCCATTCTCCCTGGGCGGGAGATGTGGTGAATGCTGGCGCTCTAGTGTGGAGAAGGTGGTGAACTGGACTCTCTTTCTCTTGCTGGTGGGCGAGTGGAGGGACTCTGTGTGCATAGGTTTGCCTCTAAGGGTGCCTACGCAGCTGAGGGGAGAATCTGTGACAGAGGCCAGGCAACTGGGCCTCCTGGAAAGAGAGCCAGTCTTATCAGGCCCAATGTCTATCACAGTAGTTGTAGTTTGGGAGTCTTGCTGGACCGGGCTGCCTGGCACGCTCATCACCAGCTCAGCATCTGTGCCCAGCCATACCCAGTCATGCCTGTGTCCTGTGGGTTCCTGGCCATGAGAGGGAGGTTTCTTGTGCCTGAACTTAACAACATATGAGACACAGTTTACCAGAAAAACCAGGATGGCCAGGCAAAAGACACCCAGTAGAGCATACATGCCGATCTCTAAGTCTGATAGAGGCCTGTTTGACAAAACCTCTTCGCCACCAACTTCTACTTCTGTTGTCCCCTGCCCAGGTGTCTCCACCCTAGTGGGGAAGTTGTTGTAGTTGACCAGATTCCTGGGAGCTTTCACTGTGCTAGTGAAGCTAACACTGCTCATGTCCTCCACTATCATGTTGTCTGACCCGTATCCTTTGCTGCTCTCTCCAGGACTGCTCATTAGGCTGACATTAGCCACAGTGGTGGGGCTGCCAGGGCTTCCTGAATTACTGGTCTTACCCACTCCTCCGAGGCTACCGCTGGTTATCAGGGTTCGTTCTGTAGATTTGATGGTAGTTGTGATCTTCTGCATGGCACTTTCTTCTCTATCCGAGTTTGGCATGCGTGGCGGAGGATCCTGGGACGGTTTTCTCTGCCTCCTCTTACTTTCCACTTCGGCCCCATCGTTCCCATAGTTACTTCCCTTGTTGCTAACAGTACTACTGTCGAATATTCCATCTGATCGCCGAGCATTCACTTGAAATTTGACCTTGAGGGTGCCGTTGCCCACGGCAAAAGTGCTTTTGCGTTTGGACTTCTGGCAGGCCTCGCAGATGGACATCTCTACTCTGACCAAGACTCCCTCACCCTCTCCCTCTGCCACCACCACTGGTGGCGTGTCCTGCACTGACACCACTCCCTGATCTAGAGATGTCACTGTCACACGGAAAAAGGCTTGATCATAAATGTCAAGAGGCGTCTGATTGCCATCACTGAATTGTATCCAAGCACTGACCAAAGCTTCCTAAGAGAACAAAAAAATTGCCAAAGTTGTAATTGCACTTTGAATCTAAAATGTATTTGAGAGACATATAAAAAAGATAAAGAATGTTACCTGTTTGGGACTTTGTAGAACCTCTTGTGTGGTTGTGGTAGCCAAGATGGCCCTGTTGCTCCCTGGACTGAGCTGTAATGTCATGGAGAGGCCTGTAACCAGCTGAACCCCCAGCTCTGTGATGGTCACTTTGTCATCCACAACTTTGATAGTTTTCTTAGCCAAGATGGCATCAGACAGTGGAGAAAACACCTGTCAACAACATCAGGTAAAGTCAGTTTGTAGGCTGCCTGTTGCCTACAAACTGTGGGCTGGTCAAAAGGCAACAACCAGGAACTGGCTCTGTACCAGCAGCAGTATTGTGTCAGTAGACATAAGGTATATGAAGTTGGTCACAAGGTTATTTCAGTTTATTACCTGGATGGTAGTGGTCCCAAAGTCTCGCCCTGACAGCACTCTTCCTGCCTGTAGCTTTGCCACTCGAGTGTCCTCCACCTTCATGAAGTACCGAACCAACCTTGTGACATCCACCTGCCAATCAGACCCCAGGAAATAGACCTTAGGATCCCGAGGGTCTTCTTGCTCTGCCATGAAATGGGTTAGCACCCTCACAAGGGCGTGCTGAAACTGCAGCATACACCCCTTCCCCTTCCGGTCATCTTCGTCACTGTTCCAGCCAGTTCTGGGATACAAGCACAGAAACATACGTGCAGGTCAGCCCTATCACACAATGCATGCTTTCACCTCTATACTAATCACTCAGCCCTGTCTCTTTGTTTGATTGGATCACATTGAGTTATTGCAGTACATTACATAATGGAATCTAACCTCTAAATCCTTAGAGAGATATGATTTAAATTTGTATGAACCAAAAAATAAAAAACTGCCTCTGGAAATCACACCTAGAAATCAAATAAGGGGATTTTGTTTGGCTTCCTACCTTTTTGAGGTCAGGATGGGCACCCTCCAGCTTTTGATCTGGCTCAGCTCTGTGTCTGACACCTCAATCTGGAGGGGGAGCCGGGGCATCCACACATTCAGTTCGAGCTGGGCACTCAGGTAGCTGTAGGTAAAGTTTACCGTCATCTTCACCTTGCCCTTAATCTCTTTTCCATTTACGAAAACATAGTCACATCTGTCTGACACCTGGAGAGGACGAGATCGCGTAAGAAAGGAAACAATCCATCAGTACAGTGTCTTATCATTTTAACTTCTCCTATAATTTCAAAAAGTTTGTGTGAGTGTGGTTATGTAAACAATCTATATCATACTCAGGATTAAATTGTTGTCAGTGAAGGCGATATTAGTCTTCCTACTAGTGACAAAAAAATAATCGAGTATTCTCATGAAAGTCACCATTTTAACACATCGGCCATTCTTACAACAACAAATAGCCGTAAGGCAGTTTTGCACTGCATGTGTTACCGCGGTAATGTCAGCTGGCTGTAATAAACTACTTTGATGATCACCGGTGTGAGGCGTTAGGAAGAGGCAGCATTGCAGTTTTATGTTAATCAAAATATCATGTGGTGCAGTGCTGAACATCAGTCCTTCACAACCAAGTGCATTCATTACAACATAATTTCAAAGGTGACCTTTGCAAGTTTGGGCAACTGCTCGAACGTCAGTTTGCGTCATGTCAGGAGGTCTCCCTCGGTCTTCTCGACGGCCGCTCAGCTTCTTTTGGCGAATACGATAATTAACAAAACATTGAAATCCTGTGAGTGGAAATGCACAGGGGAATATAGGGGACAAAACACTGACTTTGACAGATGACTAATGGATGAATACATATATCAAATAAGTTACATCTCACACTGGCGTGGACCCAGGACTTAGGGAGGGTGCTGTCACTGGGTCATGCTATTTTTTGCAAGGCTCCTGTGTCACCATTGCGTCTGAGCACTGCATCCATGAATGGAGAGCGCTCTTTCGAATAACCCCATCACTCATCATGTCAGCCCTGCTGCTAACTCAGATGCAGTTGTTTGTTTTATATATATACCAAGCAGCAAATTTACAAGATGTGGCACAAAATCCTTCAAATAGAAAACAAAAATTTCCAATGCAAACATGGAATAATAGACGAAGGCTCATTTATTTTCAGTAAAGTTGTCTTTACTTTCTGTATTTGATTCCGCGTGTGTGCAATTCGCTCATTTTCTTCTGTGTTAGAGGAGCACCTTCAGAGAGCGCCACTAAACTTGACGTGGGCTGCGTTCAAATAATATTACGAACAATAAGTTAACAGGGAATGCCATTTTAAATGTGCCGTCCGCCAGCTCGTCCCAGTCACAACCTTGTTCTTTGTCTACGACCATCCCTCACCGTGTTTGGTGGGATTTGGCTTTCATCTCTGCGTACGATATTAGAGAAATTAAAAATGCTGAAACGCATGCTTCACTGACGCAACTGTGCGCATGCAAATAGAGAGGTTTAGTGAACGTGCAGAATCAGTGTATCCGAGTTCCGGGAATTACTCAAGAGTTCACGCTTGATGTAAATCTCTTGGTTAAATTACTGAATGGCTGGATAAAAAGTTCTGATTAATAACATCCATGTTTAAAATGTACAGGTTTAAATCCTTTCTAGCATAAGTAGCAAACAGAGTGTATTTCCATATTTGTCTCTGTATCATTTCAACACATCTGAGAATGGTTTCCACTAAAGAACAGTGATTTTTTTTGGGGAGGGGGGGGGGTATAAATTGTAGATAAATCCTTCCCCATCCATCACTAGTAGATTTGATCTTCAGGCAAACTGGAGGAGAAAATATATCTGAGTCAAGCTGTTAGACTAAGAAGATTAAAGGGAATATTTGTGACTGGATCTGCTAACTGGTCAGCAAATATACATCATGGTTATAGTCAAGGATGAAAAGAATCTTTTAGTCTGAATTCTTCCTCCTGACTGCTCCACTTGAATCTGTTTTTCTCTAACCGGCTCCTGCTGCATCTACGCTTAATACAGGTACAATTACTGCCCGTAATGTGACTCTCATCATGCGGCAAGCATCAGAACAGAACACTGTGTTTATTAATTAGCTGGGACTGCTTCTGTTTGGTAAACCTACAATATTTGATTGTGCTAGAGAGCCCGGAGTCCACTGCATGTCTTTATTCATTTGTTTTTATCCTTGGGTGAATAGATCAAGAGCCTTTGACCCTAAAAGGCCAGGCACCAGACTTTCAATTTCACCCGTAAACAAAGCTGGCTTTTTGGCAGTCAGTCGTGCTCACTTATACAGGATAAAAAGAACAAGTCGCGGGATGGAAGCGCAGTGGTAGACTGAGAGGTCATGTTGTGAGCAATTTAGCACAGTAGCTGTTCATTGTCGGGGAGATTGATGGGAAATGTTGTCGGAGTCTGACTAATAGTTTGTTTTACCATGTGGAAAAGAGGGAGGGAGCAAAAGTGACTTTGGTACAACTTATTTGTGTGCAGTTGTCCTTCTCTTGACACATAAAACCAACCTTGTCTGTGTGGAACATTAAAAAAAACAAAAACACTTAATTTCCTTATGCCCCTCAACATGAGGGCAGACAAGCAAAATATAAACTTAGATTCATCCATGAAGGGGATTTATTACTTGTGATGGACACTTTTTTAAACAATAAACAACAAAGTAAAACTTTAATTCTACCTTGAGAACATCTTCATCATTAGAGCCACAGTCTGTGTAATCAGATACATCTGTGACTACTCCATCTTCCTCCACAGCTACCGTCCTCACAGGCATCACCACCTTCTTTCCCGTCAACACAGCTGTGTTCAGAATCTCTGTGTCCTGCAGAGAGAGTGAAGGAAAACGAGTAACGTACGCCATCCAGTAATTAATTCCAGTTCAGTTTTACAGTTTGTGCGGTGCTGCTGTCACACAGATGAACGGGGGGGGGGGGGGGGGTTGGCATTAAGAGTGGCCCGTGATGCAGTTAAAGGAGGCTGGCAGGAGACATGGGTGATGAAGCATGACTCAGCAACTCAGCAGTGGTGGAAAGGTAAGAAGGCCAGTCCCCCTTTGGGAAGCAAAGGGAGAGGGGGGGAGTAGCGTTAAGGCTGGGTGATGGCCCGGTCACCACATTGGAAGCAAGTGCTAATCTTGGATTTCTCTGCACAGGCATGTCCCTCAAAGGGATGCTGTATCACTTCACACATGGTCAAATAGCTCGGGACATGGACTAAAAATAGTCTTTACACATACGGAGCACGGCCTGCAATGCTCGGTGTATTGTTCATCATAAATGTCACAGCAAGGAGCGCACTCGTCCGCTTATGTAAGGGTTGGTGGTTCAATCCCTGGCTCCCTTTGTCTCCGTGTCCTTTAGCGTGGATGGTTAGGTCAGGGCCCAGTTTGATCAGTGGCTTCTCTTGGTCTTTGAGTATGTGTTAGGTCACTAAGAGGTGAGTTCTTTGGATAAAACTGCTCTATGAAGGCTATTTATTGTAAAGGTGTCCAGTTAAAATGAACTGACAATTATTTTAGTAGTACAGGCGTCGCTTTGTATGAATCCTTGGACAATCAAAGCATGAAAACGCAGCAGATGGATATCTGTTGTTCTCTATGGGAAAAAAAAAACCAGACTGCTTTAAATGAAGCTGAATTAATTGAATATTATAAGCTGAAGTGTAGCGCAGTTCTGTGAATGAACAAATCAAATTTAAAGAGGCATTTGGCCACTCCAAGTATGAAAATGAAGCAGATGGAAACGTGTCCCTCGAGACTAAAACTGCTTTAAATTAGGCAGAAATAAATAAACGTGCGACTAAACGCTTTGATGTGAAGCTAGTATCAGTGAAGCTCTTTTTTTTTTTTTTTTCTTCCTCCCCTACAGAAGTAGTGAGCAGCAGCACTAGTTGGGAGTTCATGGAGCAAATCCAAGAGTGATCAGTCAGCGCTAATGTCCCCTTGAGCCAACCATCAAATCTCCTCCTGTTTGGCCTGAGGTCAGCTTCTAATCCACCAGAGAGATGAGCCATGTCAAATTTACAAATCGGGATTCTGTAGCTTTTCTACATAGCTTTAAGCACTTCAGCACCTTTAAGATGGAAATGAAGCGTATATCCTGCATAATCTTACTAAAGCCTTGACGGAAATGATCTGAAATTATCTAGCAATTATCTTCTATTTGTATAAATTACATATTTCAATTATATGCAGTTGAACAAATGTTAAAGTTGTCCCTCCAAACAATGTTTTAGTAAGAGCTGGCCCCGGTGACAAATACCTCGGATTCAGTGTTGTAATTAAATGCGCTAAAATGTCTCGCATTGAGCAGAGGAGATCATATCACGGGTTAATAATAGAGGTAGTATAATAAAGAGGCCGGCGGCACCAAAATAGAAGCACATGAAGCAGCTGTTAGGAGGAGAGAATGACCACATATTGCACGCTAGAACAGAGCAGAACAACACAGAGGAGACATCAGCTAGTTGACAGTCAACAACACAAGGTCACACTCTGCTCAAAATAGAAGCCATTTACTAAACAGTCGAAAGCATATCCAGCCGTCTGTGTATGCAAACCAGACAGGAATGGATCAGAGCAAAGTGCATTTTATGATATTTTCACGCACCAACGCTCAAAGGATGCAATCTTGGCATTATAGGAAACGCTGCTGTCAGTAACATCGATCCTGGTTTTTTACAATGATTAGGTGTGACGTGAAGGATGACAGCTAACTCACCATTACAAGAGGAGCTAGGCCGACAAAGTCTCTCTGAGTGGTATAGATCCTCATAGCTCCTTCAGTCTTGGCTCCATTTTTGGATGCGGATGGTAGCTCCAGCTTCCATATGATTACCTGACTGTCGAGAGGGCTGCTCAGTTCCTCAACTTCAAAATCCATTTGAAGTACCTCCAGCAGACTGCTTTCAAGCCTGAGTGGTAAGCAAAGAGCTGTGTTAATTAGATAAAGTATGCAGTATATACACATGAAATCATAGCTGCTTAGTGATTTCAGTAGAACAAATCATGTGTTAAAATTAAGATAATCAGACTCCATTAGTGCAGCTTCATTTTGTTGCGTATATTATTTGGTGCAAGCGGTAATAGGTTTCTATAGAGACCCATATATCTGAGGGGAAGTGATTAAACACGGCACAAGATTTTGCACATCCAAGGCCTTGGTCACTGGAGAAGAAAAACTCTGATGTAGGCACACATTGCATTTTCAGTTCAGCTTTATTTATATCCCAAAAGCAGCCTCAAGGCACTTTATACTGTAAAGTAAAGACCCTGTTAGAGAGAAAACCCCTAACACTGGGCAATGGTGGGAAGGAAAAACTCCCTTTTAACAGGAAGAAACCTCCAGAGCCAGAACCAGGCTCAGGAAGGGGCACCCTCGACCTGGGATGGCAATGAGAGGAAAGAGAAGAGAAAAAGGAAAGCACAGAGAGACAGGACATAAAGATGTTCTATAATTCATCTATTAAATATTAAGAATCTACAGTAACACTAGCAGCTCCAAAAGGCCAAGGCACAGCATGGCTTCAACTAAAAATCAGCGTGGCATCATGCTAACAGACTCCCATATTTACTCCTTTGTCCATTTCTTGAATGGCTGCACAAAACTGTATCTCAGTCCTTTCAGTGATTGTTGAGAAATGTTTTGTTAGAACCAACAAGTGTAGCTGATGATGCCGTCCCCGGGAAAAATGCTTCCAGCGTGGAAACCCGTGTATCCAAGTGTTCTTTGGGCTCCTTGTGTTTTCTCTTTTTTCATGAAGCTACTTTCAGCTGCTCAATTATTCACCAGGGGCCACCACAGCAGCCAGAGTTAAGATTTTTTTTCCTGGCCAAAGGTATAGAAACGTGACACAGTGATTTTGTTATTGTGACATGAGAACAGAACCGCAGTCTTCCTTCAGTTATTGTACTGTATAATGCAAAGGCACTATGTGTTATATCGACTGGGCTGACCATACAGCTGGCGTGTATGGATTTTTATGGATTTTTTTTTTTTTTTTTAAGAAAATTTCAGCTTATTTTCTGTTAGTTTCCACAGTGGTTTTTTGCTCTTTTCAGTACAGGGAAGAAGTAGAAAGCGATTGAGATTGGAGTTTTGGAGATATTCAGCTTAAAATGCATAGTGACATGTTCTGAATTTGGCCCCATGGATAGAAGTGTAACAAATTTTAGGAGAAGGATGTGATCCAAGCAGTTGTGACAAGACACAGTCCTTCTCTTTTTTAGCTGTGGAGAGGGCTTTGCGTCTCTGGGCTTTTTCACGAGCGAAACTAAAAAAGAACAGAGCTGAATATCTCTTTGCTGACACTCCCCTCGAGTTGCTGGTCGTGTTAAATGTGTGTAGAATAAAAGGTGGTCTGAGGACAGCGGCATCCTGCATACAAAACAAAGTATGAGCCTTTGCAACTTATAATAGCCTCTCAGTGATGACAGCTGCAAGAGAGCATCCTAGCCATGGATTCAATTTTCTGCCATGGTCCTGCAGTAGTTAGTACCCTGGGTTTATTTCTGGGCGCTGTATTGAGCCACAGAAAAGATATATTGCTGGGCAAAAACGCAATAAGCATAAGCGCATGGGTGTTATCGGTCTCACTGCATCTGTGTGTCCATGTTATAAATCTGCGTCTGAGTCGTGCAGAGGCACAGCATGAAAATGACCTCTAAGGCGCCGCGCACCAGCCGCCTTCTTTGCTCTGAAGTAACAACTGGAAAAAGTGAAAGTGTAATTTTTTCTATTATTCCTTCATTAAGTTATACAGCATACAAAAAGCTGCCTCTGGTTGCGTCTCTCACTCAGAGCTGCCATCGTTAGGGACGAGACAGAGATTGAGTGTAATTTAATAATTTTAGCATATTGCTCAAAGACCCGGGAATACGATAATCGCATTGTGGTCAACTATCAAAACAAGATATGCTTGATTCAGATAAGCATGTCTGTGTTCAATGAAGTCTGTATTAACACAGATATCCAACAATATGGGGATGTTTTTTTGCGTGTTATTTACACCCCCCTGTCATTTATTGCGGAGCTTACGGGGAAGGGATGCTTCCACATCTTGTTTACGGATGGCAGTTTATCTGAGAATAGCAGTGCTTAAATATTAAGATCCACACCAGGCCTTTGCAACAGAGGATAAAAAAAAAAAGCTTAAATGTATAAATACAGCAAATACTTTTAGCATTCACTAAAGCCAGGCAAGCAAAAAGTCAGAGAAATCCCCACAGTGGTGTGACAGTAGATGCTCCCTGCAGGGGTTCCGTTAGTTTCGTGACATTTTAGAGAGGATTAGCCAAAAAGACAGGGTAAATACATATTTTAACCCATAAAGAAACTGTAAAAAAAAACAATGTCATAATCCACACCAAATGGGGAAAACAGCATTAATGAGGTCAAACCTATAATGACAATAAATTCAGTGTTATTTCTCAGATTAAGGCAAGCTGTCTAAGGTTGTATGAAATCTGACCAACTAATCTTCCACAAAAGCACACTTAGCTTTTTATATATATATAATTTATTTTTTGACACAGTTTTTTTTTTTAAATGGAAAACAGTAGAATAGCAGGGCTAAGGTTGCAAACTTAAAAGAACTGATAAAGGTTAGCAGTAAGAAAACACACCTTCAAATCAAAGCAAAAGCATTTGCTTCACAGGATCCACAAATCTAGTCAAAGCTTGTTATTGTCCAGGTCACATTTTAGCACTACTAAGAAACAGCATATAAAAACCTGTATAATTTAACTCTCAGAGTTGACATTTTTGGGTCCACTGGCGAGCTTGAATATAAGCTATATATGTTGCATGGTCAGCTGGGAGACTCGTGAAGGTGTCGCCGTACTTCTTTCACCACCGTGCAAAACGTTTATTCAATGCAAAAAAATAAAACGAATAAACAGAACATCCAGATTCTCATGCCGTGCCACTCTTTATGTAATGCCATTTTTATTAGGGCGCATGGCAATGCACAAAGGCCTGTAAACCGTGTCCAGTGTATTCTAAGCCCATTTTCAGTGCTTTATTTATTTCTGATTGAATTTTCTGATTTCCCACGGGCCCCTCCCTGACCATTTCTGGTTCACCCTCGTGTCACTATATTCTAAACAATCCTGGAATGACCCCTGCCATCCACAGGTTAAGATCTGTGTTGCTCGTGAACTGTTTTAGTGACTGGATGTAATGTATTTTAAAAAGGTATTGCAGAGGAACTGCAAGTCATCCTCTGCTTATGCGCGTCAAGTCAGTTTCAGTCTAAATCAAAAGCTTTTTAGCTCAGTTTTGTGACCGCGTTGTCATTTTGATTCAGACGGCTGCTAGCATAGCCCTAATGGGTTTTGCCTATATAATTCAATAATAATACAAATTTCAATATAATAATTGTCTGCGAACAAAGTCAATGCTTTATTTAATTATGATACATTTTTCTGATTTCCCGTGGGGACCCCTGACTGGGGCACTGTTAAAGGTATTAATTTAGGACATGTAGGTACGTAGGTGAGGCACAATGACTAACTTTATTGGAACTCACTGAAACAAACTCAGGTGGCGTGTGAAGAGACCCAAGGGCTGTGCTGCAATCAGCCTGAATTAGTGCTAAATGGTACCGAAAATGGCCGTCGTTGGCGCCAGATGACCCATCACAAACTCGGGCGGGTCTAGAGCTGCATGTTTCTCACAACAGCAAATTACAGCCCTCAACTCATGGGTATCAAGGGCAACCTGCAGACCAGTCGTGGCCCTTGCTAACTTTTTGTGTAGTCCGGAAGTGCCACAAGACAATAATGCACCACTGTACATTTTTTTTCAACCACTGTTTGTGTCGAACTGTGACACAGCCGTGCAGAATCAGACCGGGCGAGCATTTCAGGTGCTGCAGCCAAAGCCAGGAAGGAAACCTGGCAAGCCATACCCCATCAATAAGCCACAGGTGGATCTGACTGTCATGATAATTGCCTTCTCCATCAAATTCATGTATTGCTTCTGGTGTGTAAGACCATTTTAGCCTTATTCTTTCAGCTGCAATTCCAGTGGGGTAAATGCTCTTAGGACCAAGTATTTATTAATTTTTTTTGTTTGTTTTTTTAAGACAAAAAACTGGTTGCTAGACTTTGCAAATCTTCTATAAAGGTCAGTGAGTAGTCTGCTAGGCTTTAGTTGTCTGCTTTAGGATTATGTCGCCATACAAAGGCTAATGAAATGGTCTGGAATTGCTTGCTTCTAGCAGGGAAAAATGAAGCGAGCAATAAAGTTTCCTCTGCGGAGTATTTGTATTGGTCAGGCTTTACATGGTTTCTAAAAATCGGAGACCCGCTCGCTATTCATTCACCAAGCTCCCAGGGTTCATGTAGGAATGGTGATGCTGGAGCAGTTAGAGCTGCAGCCTAAATTACCCATCACCCAACCACCCATCACAAATTACCCATGGTATTTGGGGATCATTAAGTTACACCCCAAATTACAAAGTTTCTCCTGAGGTTACTTGGATAAGAGAGTTACCTCACTCCATAGCACAGCCCTCATCAAAACACCATAATACAGGAAGCAATGCAGAGACACAAACACAGGGTGCACAGTCAAAGTGTCAAACATCAAGGAGAAGACCAAGAATTATAAATAATTCAAGAACTTCTGAGCATAGGTGAAATGATTAAAAAAAAAAAGACAAAACAAGGGCAGGGAGTGAAACCAACAAAATTATAAAGTACCATGGAAAGGACAGCCCCTGTATTTAATAATAAAGAAATAACACAGATTTATCTTAACTAGGATTTCTGCCACTGAAGAACCCAAAGTCACCTCAATATGCAGTTAATACCTGGTAAGCACACATTACAAGCATGCACTGTAGTTTTGCACGACATCCCTGTGGCAGGGCTGTAAGTGTGACTCCACTGCTGTGGCAGAAGGTACAGTAAAAAAAATAATAAATCAAACCTGCGACACAGAGACAGCTTAAAAGGCCACGGCATAAAATTTTTACCCTGTGTTGTCTTGTCCTTTTTTTTTAAACAGGTGTCTCTTAATCTCAGGCGGCACGGGCCACGCTTATCGGAATTAACTCTTAATTGCATTCAGCTGATTTCAACATAAGCGAAATGAAGCCGCACTTGGCTGAACTTTAAAGGACATCTGAGAAAGGCTGGTTGTCAGGGAACGGTTGTAGTCCTGTTTAATGAGATTATGGAGCAAGTTAAGTACTTCTTAGAAACCCAAAGAGCTGACTGATCAGACCAACCTGCAGATGTCGTGCAAATAGTTTTAGCATCAAGGCTCAGCTCACTTTTGGTATCTTGCAGCTTTTAATAGGTTAAAATAAAATGGGCTACTACAGAGTGGAAATGCACGGACATTCACAGCCAGTAAATGTTTTGAAATGATTAAAGTGCAGAGGAAAAGTGGGCCGTAAACAGGGAGAAAAGCAATACCTTTTTACAAGGGGGGCTGCTTCACAAAAACACCTGCAGTTAACGAGTGGTTAGAGAGTGTATCCTCTGTGGGCCACTATCAGACTTGTACAGTACGGACGGTTTGTGATTTGCTTCTCAGATGCAGATGTGCTGCTTTAAACAGCTGGGGACACCTCACATTAAAAGTCCCTTTTTACCTTTGTAGTGTAAATATATCAGGAGTGATAGATCTCTCAGCAACAGAAAAACGGACACTCATGAATAGTCTACAGTCACATACAGAGTAATGTGAAGAGAAGAGACTTGCCTTTTCCCAGGTATGGGAGCCTTTCTCTGACAAATAACAGCGATGGCTCCATCTGCACCCAAATCCAGAGTGATGTCCCACAGTAAAGAGTTACTGGGTGTTGCCGTTCGAAAGGTCACACCTTTCTTTACTGTTGCTCTGTGAAAAGCCAAAAATGAAAAGGTCAAGAATGCAATAATTTTTTACATTTTTCTGGCTTTTTTTTTTTTCATGCCTTTTGGAATTTCGTCGTGAAAAAAACATGTTATATATAGTTCCCTCATGTACGATCGATTTAAAATTCCGCCTTAAAATTCAAGGTTTAATTAATCTTCTTGTCTAGTTTATCACAATAAATCCATTTCTGTAATAAAAAGGAAGCCACATAAAATTGATATTCAGGCCTGGGGAGTAACTGAACACACACGCCATCACAATTTAATTAGAAATGGAGGTAACTGTGTTCTGTTTTAAAATAAAGAGCAATATAGGTAACTCCCAGGGTCGCCAGGATCTCACACTTTTAAATGTCTGGTTTTAGTCTTTAGGTTGCACTGTCGGAGCGATCTCACGCCAAATAAGCCTCAAAACTGCTTCTGTCTCTGCACACATGACAACAAAAAGTCTGGAGCCACCAGGCTTCTTGAAGAACATTCAAAGCTCTTCTTTGGATGTTGGGCGCCTTTTGTTCCATTCTCTGTTAAGATGATCCCGCACTGCTTCGATAACGCTGAGGTCTGTGCTCCCGGGAGGCCAATCCATGACTGATGGTGTTCCACTCTGTGTTTTCTATCCAGGTATGCTTTTACTGCGTTGGTGTGTTTGGGATCATTGTCATGCTGACAAATGAAGCCGTAGCCAATCAGATGCCTTCCAGATGGATCAAAATCAAACTGTACTTTTTGGCATTCATAATTCCTCGAATTTTGACAAGATCTCCAACACCAGCGGCTGAAATGAAGGCCCAGACCATAACAGAGCCTCCACAAATTATGTTTTGTGACAGGCTGCTAGTAACAAAGTAATTACAGAGACAGTTTAAAATTGGTTCATTCTAAGAATCTTTCCTCTGAGCATCTCCAAAACAAAACTCCTATTTTAAAATGTGTTAAAGTAAAAATATTTTTTGTCGAGTTTTTAATTCAGGATATTTGTACGCATGACATTAATGTGTGTTTGCTGTGACTTGATAGTGACTTAGCTAATCATTAAAGTAAATGAACTGGTTCTTGTATGGTGTTTTTCTGCTCTACCTGAGCACTCAAAGCACTTTATACAACATATATGCAACTTGGAGTTCAGTATCTTGCCCAAGGAAACTTTGGCATACAGACTGGAGCAGCCAGGGATCGAACCACCAACCTTCCGATTAGCAGATGACCTGCTGTACCGCCTGAGCTACAACCATCCCCGAACACTAAATTATGACAAGAAGGGGCCAAACACATTTTATGGTACCATAAGTCACCCATTAATCACTGAACATGATTAATGGGAGAACTTTCTCTCCTGGTATACCTTGCCAGCTGTACAAATATTAATACTTAAAGATTTGGATCCCCTGACGGACTACATTTATAACACATCATTTTGTAATTATTGTAAGTTAACTCTCCTCCCTGGTATTACATAGAACAACAATCAAAGGTGTAATTTATTATATTCTCTATATACAGTTAGCAATTTAAAAGAAAACTTTAAGACAGAGAAAATGTAAACTCACAAATCTGTGATATATAACCGCCCTCATCCCAGCTTGTAATTACCATCACCCCCTTTGCAATTAAAGGTGCAAAGAAAACATTGTTCTTTCTTTTCATATTCATGTGCTCTCATTATTCAAAATGTACTAATGGAGTATTAGTTTTCTTGGCCTCTAATTTGTAAATGGTGTGCATTATGCAGCCGAACAGACCTTCCCTGTGGGGCTTTCCCAGCATAAGCAGCTTGCAGTAGGTCAAATGTTAATGAGATACTCTTCTGGAAGAATTGTGGAGGCCAGGAGGAGCGCACATGTAAGAATGCCAGACTCGCTGAATATACAGCAGCAGCACCGAGAAGTTGTATCCAATTGTTCAGAAAAACATCCTCGTGTGATTCTTTGTTTTTCATCTGCATGCAAAGCTGCATGGTTTATCTCTGAGATAAACACAACTGTTGAGCGCATTATGAGTCTCTGAGGAGGTGTAATTTTTGATAGGAGCAACAGCAATCCGAGCACTCCTCTTTCTTTGGCTTTTGCTTTTGTATTTCAAAAGCAGGCAAAAGAACAGAAGGCATTACTCCTTGTTATGCGCAATGACAGGAAAGCAGCCTAAGCACGCATTATCTCTTAACTGAAAAGTGCTACTCGTGTGCACATTTTCCACAATTTGTACAGCATATCTGAGCCATTGTTTGTAACAACATCTGCATTTCAAACGTGTAATCTGGAAAGAAACGTCTTTGCCAAAACCGCTTGAGAGCTTCGCTCCAGATTACATGCAAAATGTAATCGGGAGGGGAGGTCTCAAGTGGCCGCTGATTTTAGCGTAGAAGTTGCTGCCGTGGAGCCGCATTTCTCTGTAATCACTGGCTGTCTTAATGGCAGAGATGTGAGATAGAAATATCTCCCTTGTTCCTTTTCAGAAGGAATAAATCTGGCTGCTCTTGCGAGCAATTGCAACACCATTAAAGCATAAAACAGACAAAGAGCTTACAGGTTAAAGGTCATAATTAGAAAGGACTGAACAGTATCATTTTCAACAGTTTAATCTTACGCCATCATGACCCCGAAGCAGCTGATTTCCATTCCAGCTGCTCAGTGCAGAAGCTCATTTGTCTGATTAATACAGGTTCATACATGGAGCGGAGGGCTAAAGGGTGAAATCATCTGTTGCACAAGGCTGAATGCCACGGTTTTAGAGGCAGGTTGATGGCGGTAATATTCCATTCAGCACGCTGAGTAGCTGAATTCAGAATTCAGCTTAAGCCTCTAATATTACCATGTTTCCCAGTTTTACTACAGAGGTTGCTACTGTACGGCAAAGTGTGTGTGAGTAATCGCAGTGAACTTACAGACTGGAAGCTAATTAAATCATCTCCAGCTCTGAACGCTTCTCATCAAGTAAAGAAAAAAGGGTGAGACCGTTGCTGGTGTACAGCTTCTCTGTTACCATAGTTTCTCTTAGCTCGACTGGCAGATAAGAACAGTGAGGGGTAAAGTGTTTGGTGTTATCGGCGAGGAGGTTCCCAGGAGCCAGCAGAGTAAAGAAGAGAGTCTGGCCAACCTGGTCTAAAGGAGTATTTCATGTAAGGTCTGCAAGCTCCTGATCAGGATGAAGGTAAGGGGATAACGAGAAAGAGAGCGGTTGCATCCTCTCACTTACATTCATGACTATGCAGTTAAGCTCACACGCCGTATGATAATTATTGTTGTCTCTACATCTCTCTGCAGATCAACAGCCACAACCACTTACCATATGTGATCTGCGTAAAAATGACAACGCTAGTTTCATCAATATCAATATTTAGCTTAAAGACATAAGAGTGGTATAACTTAAAAGAATAGCAAGTGCATTAAAATGCAAAGCTTAAAACACTATCTACATGATTGCATCAAACCCCCACTTTCCAATATCACACTGCATATCTCAGCTTTAATTGAACTTTGTATTTCCTGTTTTGTTTTGGGTTTGTTTTTTCATCTTTAATTTCAGCACTTCTGACTTGTGCCGTTAGACTGTGAAGTTTGCTTTCAGCGGGGCAAAACTTTAATCCACCATCAATGAGGTAAGCAGGATTGCATGTTCGGTGTATTAACGAGAGCACCTTGGAGGGCTGTTAATCTAGTAATGGCCTCTGAATAACGTGCCCGCCGATGAAACACCTCTGTGTATTGAGCTGAGTGGAGCAGGGTTTAACTAATAAAAAGTGACAGTAACAAGAAGACTTATCTAAAGCCCCCTTATTTTCTGTCTCTCGGCTCCCTTGCATTAAAAAAAAAAAAAAAAAATCCCCCTGTGACTTGAAGAGGCGTATTTCTTCTGAGCGGTTGTGAACATGAACCAGTGTCCATAGCTTCAGTTAGCAGGGCCTGAGGAGGCAGCGGGCAGGGAGAGGCACTGAGGCAGAGAAGATGGATGGCTGTGGAGACCAAGGCTGACACTGTGTGAGAAAAGCAGCTCTCAGGTGCTGCACCTGCCATCCATCTCACTTCTGACCAGGCAAGCCATGAGTGGCACTGTTGTTTCACCTTTTGCATACTCCTCATCCATTTAAGGGCGCATGCACACACTTAAAAATACTAACATGCAAGTCCTCGCCCGCGAGAGAACTGTCCCGCAATTGTACACATCCACACTTTCGAATACACTCAAAGCAAGCCTTGATTGCCCTTGGCCTTCATTAGCCAATTCCTTTCCCTTATTTATTTTTGCAGTGCAGTGTTCTCTAGACTTATATTGATTGATCACAGAAATGTGGCCAACAGAGAAATAATCAAAACAGTCTACATGCAACACAAAAGAACAGAGGCTGAGTTTGATCAAAGAAATAGAAGACATCCTCCAGCTCGCCCAGATGCATTCCATCATCAAGGCTGCTATCGAGATGCTACATAGGGTTTGTAATTACTTCCCTGATATAATTTGTGTTCCCATCTTTAGCTTTGTGAGTGCATCACTGCGAGGCCACAGTGAACCCCAGTGCAATCGGAAACAGATGCAATCGTTAATTATGCAGGCAAATGTCCACCGTTTAGCCAGTCTGATGGCCAGCCATCGGCAACGTGCTTATCGTACTTATGGAGCAGTTTAGGGAGTTGGGGAGATGTTCATGCCAACACTCCTGCCAGATGGCAGGCACCACAGCACTAAAATGGATGTAAAAGCCCTATTTGTCACAGAGTTGAATGATTAGACCCGTGGTTGAAAAGCTCACTGACGCAGTGTCCTGTTGATACAGAAACTCGGTGTTAATTTATTGCCTCAATGCTACTTTTAAATAAAACCATTAGAAGGGGGGGGGGGTGCTGAGTCTGATCGCTGAATTTTAATAGATGTTCAGAAGAAAACAGAAAAATAGACGCTCAAACTTCATTCCACTTGGCTGGGCAAAAGGATAATCTAATTGCCCTTCCTGTGGGTAGCGCGATGACGGCACTACAACACTTTATCTATGACCTTTATAAAAGCCTCACTCAGAATGACAGGTTCACGTCGCTGCGACGGACAGGTGTGGCTTGTCTATTCTCAATCAACCTCAAATTTTTATTTCCCCTCGACTGGGGCTATAGCCATCAAAAACAGGTTTATCATGCTGATGAGAGAGTATTAAGTAAAGCTTAATGGAACATTCAGACAGTGATAAAGCACACAGACAGCTGTTGAGGATTGGATGCACTTCTTAATGTGCTGATAAGCTGGGGGAGGGCAGCACTGTGTAACTGAGTATGTAAAGAAACAGTGAATATGTTAACTTAATGGTATGAAACAAAAATGGAACGGTACTCAGAGTATTGTCACCAAGACACACTGAACAGACTTAAATTTCCTTCCTAACGACGTGGCCGGTCTAACAGGAGCGAACAGAAGAGGAGCAGAAAAAGGAAAGAACACTGAGGGGAAGAAAGGGAGAAGAAGTGAGGCAGCATTAATGCTTTCTGCTTTTTGTTCATGTTTATATGTGTGCATGACTGAGTAAATGAATTAAAGCGGGAATGATTAAAAGTGACACAAAGAAGAGGGGAAGCCGGAATTTCTTTTTCGGTTACATTGCTTAAGCAAAGAGAGAAAAGCAGCTAATGAATTTAAGTACATGATCTAATGTTTAAGAAAATGTGGAAGTCTGACAGTTCTCTGGAGCACCTGTGGAAAGCCACCAGCAGCTCAAATATTGTATAAACCACCGTCAGCCTCATGTTTGCGTGTTTCCTTTTGGAACAGAGCTGAGTACCTGAGAGAAATGTTCTTTCCTGACAAGGAGGGCAGGTGCATCTGTACACAGCTGTCTGCTTAGATAATATTTCCCTTTTCCAGCATTCACAATTGAATTAAAAAAGGAATTAATAATCCATGACTGTCTCCTCACCCACTTACCTTCAGTGAAGCATGCATGAGCAGGGCAAGGCGGAAGTAACTTAGAAAGTGTTTGAGGTATTGATTCTGCTCTATGAGTACAGACTGTAACTACTGTCCAGGAACCAGCAATTTTGTTGAAGTGCTGCCTTTAAGGCCAGTTCTTAAGTCGGGACACCTTCCTGGACCTCACTCAGCAGCAGATTTATGACATGCTCAAACAAACCGAATTAATAAGTGAGTCTCGTATGGAAAATGCATTTCATGCCTCCTGACAGACAATGATTCACTGACTTGGAATAAAGCAGATAGCGTCTTGAATAACAATTTGTAAAATCTGCCTCTAATCAGGTCAGCGTAAATCTCTGCTCGTCTGCTCTGACAGCTAACCTCGACAAATGTAGCTTTGCCACAGCGTGCTTCTGTTTGATCTTCGCCTGGATAATGATAACAAAAGGCTGCTGATGACCTTGAAAGCCATCAATGAAACGGTAAGCGCGAGTCGGAAGCATTTCATTTAAATCCAGTTTTGAGGTGCCAATCTCGCCACGTTGCATCATTTCACCTGGAAAAGCTGGAAAAGGGAAGTAACAAACTGGCGTCTCGAGAGAAAGCCATGAGATTAGACTAAGAGTAATTAGTCAGCTGGTTGAGGCGCTGGTTCTTGGGAAATATGGAAGTGCGCTTCTTGAAACATGTCTGCGTAAATTTAGCCTTCATTACCAAGTATGTCAGAGATCTCCGGAGGAATTACAGTCGCTTTAAGACGGTTCCACAAGTGCTCTCATCTCTGTTCAAAAACATTCTGCGCTGCAAACTGAGAATAGAACCGTAAATTGAGCTATGCTACTAAACTCCAAGATCTGCATACACTCCATGGCACTGTGCACTGATCCCGAGCATACCCTTTAAATAAAGGAAATAATGAGGTACATGACACGCCTGGTGTTATTTGCTCTGTGTCAACCTTGATGACTCCCGCTGTTAAAACTGCTCTTAATGTCTTCAGGCTTTGCCGCTCTAATAATCCATCCCATTTCCAGGAAAGATGGTTAACAACTATGATATTTTCAGAGAAATGCCATAATCCATACTAAATCTCATTTCATTCAATATTCCCTTATATTTGATGGCAAAGGATTTGTGCAAGAATTAGGGAAGATGACTATTACTATTAGTGAACAGTTCCCCAGTTTTGCTGACCAGATGATTTCAACTTTATTGAAATAACAGGGCCCTGTAAATTGGGACAGTATTTCGCTTATAATATTGGAAGCGTGTAGTCGGACATGACTTTGCTGACCACCGCAAATTGTAAGGCGGCAGAACATATTTTACCTGAGAGTGAAGTTAGTCAGCTGAGAAGAGCTGGCCATGAGTATGTAGAAAGTAGCGATGTCGGTCATCTTCAGAGGTTTGGAGGATGTCCGTATGACGATGGCATTGCCAAGCTTGAGACGTGAAAGTGTCGCCATCCCTTTCGGAACCTGCAGAAGTTGCACGCTGCCAATCCTCTGCATGGGAGTGACAGGAATATACTCTGCCTGCTGCTGTGAACCACCCCACCGACTTCCATCCACAGAATTACACTTCCCTTTGACTTTTGGCTGAGCCTGGTAGTATAGCTCCACAGGGTTCCCAGCAGATGGATCCTGCCTCTCTCTACTGGTGCCCTCTGACCCTGGAGCAAACCAGCCAGGTGCAGGAACCAGCTCAGCCATGCAGGTCCCCCTCTCACCTCCTATGGCACAGGAACCCCTCACTT
Source organism: Cichlasoma orientale (assembly GCA_034780415.1). Lineage (NCBI taxonomy): Eukaryota > Metazoa > Chordata > Actinopteri > Cichliformes > Cichlidae > Cichlasoma > Cichlasoma orientale. The sequence goes on from JAVDPK010001154.1 coordinate 237,715, forward strand.
CCTGGGTTTGCCAGAATGCATACACCGTCACACATGGTAGCTCATCCAGAGCTCCTTGCCCTCTGTTCCAATCCCTCCCCGCAACATAGAAGAGTACCCTCACTTTGGGCTTGGAGGAGAAAACCCGAGGCGTCAGTACAAAGGCTTGGATTTTCCAGTTAAAGGTAAAGACCTCTGGGGCATTAAAGAGCTGCACAGACTGGACCATATCTAGAGGCACAGGCTTCTCTGTGGACATGGTGCGATAGCTGGCGTTGACAGCTGGCTGGCGACTGGCTCTTAAAATAACAAAGGGCTGGGTGTGACTCTGCATGCTGGAGTTCCTCATGAAGTCCTGCCCGGCCTCTTTTAGGAAGAGGAAGTCAGCATCCTTCACTTCGTAGCTGACCGGCAAGAAGACAGGGAAAGGCACTGGGCTCTTGTTGTCAGTCAGTTCTTTACTGCTCAGATCTGAAAGAGGAAAATAGGAAATAACCCTGCTGTTACAGTGTGAATAGCTGAAAACATCATTTCCAAACAACTCTGCAAAAACAGAACTGAAGAGTTTCACTTTTTGGTTGCTATATGGATACGAGCAGTGTTCCAGAAACACATGAATATCAAAGTCATACAAGGCCAACTGATCAACTGAGTGGGACTTTAAAACATTAGACTAAAAGGCCTCTGACCTTAATCTTAAAAGTCTTATAGCAGAAGTGGAGCAGATGTTGGCTTTGTTATCAAATTATTGGAATTGTAAAAGGTTCCGAACTGCGTTTGTTCCCAGAGCCATATCCATTTTCTTACATGTACAGAGGAAATATGAAATAAAATATAAAGTCAGGATGAGAGAAAGTAAAAGACGCTGCTTTTCCCCAAACGTCAGATCACCCTCTTGTTAGCTGAACTGTAACAGTGCACTGCCCATTTGCTCATTTGCTGAGTACACCCTTTTTTTCTGTAACGTATCTAAATTTTGTCCAGCTGGTTATTAGTACAGTAGTCATCATTTCAGAGACAGATCATATACATATAGACTTTACATTCTACAGAAATGACTTTCCCAAATCTAAACGCTCTTTGCGTGCCATGTTGTCATGTTAAAACGTGCTTCTGTTTTCCCTTTATGGCATGAGAAGATACAATCTGATACATCTGGCACAAAGTGGAAATAAGCCATCAAACACTGGGATTAAAATGGCTTTTCAGATTGTCAGCAGGCTGGGAGGAATGAGCAGTGGCATCATTATATCAAATGAAAGAAAGTAGATTTGATGGAAATATTAAGAGGCCAAAGAGTGGACCAGAATACGGCTGAAAAATGTGATGGGTTAAGGTACACGTTTATGCCCCAGCTGTTTTGCGTCAGACAGTGTGTTTGTGCAGCGATACCGAGGATTACGGGATGACTGTAAATACCAATCACAAGTGTGAGGAATGACCTTTTTATAATCACTGTGTAAAATCAGTTCAACGGCATAAATATCCTCTGATCTGATTTTGTGACGAGTGTTTACCTCGCTGGAAATCAGCAGCGGGCAGCCAAGCATCATGTGTCCTCATTAAGTGTCCATTTTGATAGAATTATAAGATTATAGCCGCTGACCTGGGTGTGCACTTTTGATCTGATGGCTAATTGCCCTGCTTAGTGAATTACGGACCAAAAAAAACAAAAACAAAAAACAAACTCCTGTTTGCTATAAGCTGCTGTGAACATAGTGGCAAAACTCAGAGTCTCTTGACTTGTGTAGGGGTATATTTATGAGAGAATGAATGCCACATTAAATGCTATCTTTCACTGAATTATTAATTGTTATTTATCAAATGAGGAATGCTTTGGAGCTTTTCTGTGTCAAATTTGGTCCGCATGTCCCTCAGGGCTTCTGGCTCTTGATGGGTCCGTCCATCACGACCGCTTCTGCTTTTCATCCTCACCCATCCAGGCTGTCAAGCTGGTCTGACACTTCACACAGCAATGACTATACTGTACATGTCACTATCATGTCAACCCAGCAGCCCTCGGAGGAAGACAACAGCATCTTTTTTTCCCCCCTTTCCACACACAGACAATAGTGTCAGTCATGTTCGCTGAGTGGTTGACACGATGCATGAGGCAGAAACTGGAGCTAGGATCTAGGCTATCCTGGCTTAGCCATCCAGTGGGCACTGACAGATGTGCTATTTAATGCCAGAGCTGGCAGCACCTCCGGTTGGAGTGAATGTAAACTGGCCCGCTACGCTCCAGGAGGAAGCATTTATCGCCGCTGTGTCAACAAAGTATCTCACAGTCATCTCTTTACATTTGAGTTTAATGCACACTTCTTGTTATTTCACTTTTCTTTTCTTTTTCTTTTTTATGTACCCGATGCAAGAAAAGAGTTTCGGCGGAGCCCGTGGATGCAGACTCCAGAGGCTGTTTGTTTACGACTGACTGGAAGGTTCGTCCTTCTGCTTTATCAAGTAGCCAATGTAAGCAAAACTTGTCTCATGATGAGAGTCCATCCCTGAATGGATAAACATGAGAGCAAATCTGGCACACCAGCTGTCCCAGCCTCTCAAATCACTCATTTTGAAAACACTGAGCTTCCCTTCCTCCTTGGCTGAATCAGAGAGCAAAAGTGTTGCCATGCAGATGTTCACGCCACCTCTCCAAAACTGTTGTAAAAACTGCAGTGGGAACATATCCCGTGACTTTCTACCATTGCAGTGTACAGTATGTAGGTTAAGTGCTTTCTGTGTGTGTGTGTGTGGTTTTTTTTTTTTTTGGGGGGGGGGGGCCACTCCTTTTTTCTGCCAGCATTTTTGTTGGTAATCAAAATCTTTGTTCATCCCTCTCTGTGTCCAAATGAAAATGCTCCCTGCATGAAATTAGATTTACGAGCACCACCGCTGAATGTTAGCAGAAAATTAACTTCAGGTAGGATTTCTTCCCGAAATGACAGCGAGACTCAACAAAACAGAGCTTTTAATGTGCATCACGCCGCTTCTTTTTTTCCTTTAGTTCAACCGTTCGCTCAAAGCAGCCTATTAACAGCTTCACTGTCATGCATCAAAATGGACGCGTTCAGTTCTTCTAATACTTTAACCTGACAAGCTGATTTGCTCTGTTGTGCATGTAAGGAACAACACGGTTTACTTATTTAACAGCTTCGAGACTTCATTCATTGGAGGCATGTTGATTTCAAAATAATGTTTCCCATCACCAGTTTTAATAAAAACACTGTTGTATCTAATGAGCTGCATTTTGCCCCGCAGTTTGTCTCCCGGCTTCATATTAAAGTCTTTTCATTTGCACGTCAGCTAACTGCTTTGCAGTGTGCTTTTCTTTTAGCATTATTTCTCCAGTTGTAATCAATCTTTGTCCATCCATCCATTTGCTTCCGCTTATCCTGTTTAGGGTCGCGGGGGGGCTGGAGCCTATCCCAGCAGACATAGGGC